>VCAZ01000167.1:345000-812791 GCA_005784505.1 Bagarius yarrelli | reverse complement strand
CGCTAACAGAACGTAGCAGCTGAGACCGTGGAATTATCCAGAATGTGCAATTAAGCACCGCATAATGAATCTTATTTTTATACAAGCTGCTACACCTCAAAATCTCAGAAAGCAGAGCAAAGTCGTTCCTGACCTCCCCACTGAACGATCCGGAGCGGAAAGTCACGTGCTTACGATCGACGCAGAAAGTCCCAGCCTGCGTCTGTTTGGTCTCGACTCCTGAAAGTGTTTTAGAGGAATTATGGACCTCGTCATCGTAATAACATGTTTGTTTACAGACTCAGGGGCGAAATGAGGGCTCATGCACCGTAGATCCTGACGGCTTAACTAAAACGGAGGGATTTATACAAGAAAGCGTCAACAAGCGTGTGTGAGACGAGAGATGAGAACACGTGCCGTCAAGAGAAGAAAGGAGTTTTATATGAATAAACCATATAGAGATACATATATTCATTTATTGATTCGTTCATTTATCTTCTAAACCCACCTATTTCCAAATTCAGGGTCACAGGGATCTGCTGGAGTCTATCCCATCCATCTCTGAAAGGGGGAAAGGCACGAGGGGGCCACCCTGGACAGGTCGCCAGTCCATCACAGGACCACATACACTCACACTCACTCCTATGGGCAATTTAGAATCACCAATCAAACTAACATACATTTTTAGACTGTAGGAGGAAACCGGAGAACCCGGAGTAAACCCACACAAGCACGGGAAGAACATGCAAACTCCACACAGAAAGACCCCTGCCCGGGATTCGAAACCGGGCCTTTTTTATTGTGAACAGTACAGCAGGAAACAGTTCTAACTACTAAGCCACTGTGTGGAGATAAAATATATATCAAAATATTTTTTTTTTACTATAGAATAATTCTGTTTGTTCTTTCATTAATTACTTAGCATTTGCATATAAATAATTGCTTATTTACAAATGTAATTAAATATAAATTAAACTATTTATCATATACCGCAATTTTTTTTAATTAATTAGTTAAATACCAAATTAAATTATTTGCATGAATAAAGTAAAATAAATAAATCAAATAATTAAAAAATTGAAATAAAATAATATAATAATAACTATTATTATTAATGTTCTGTTTTTCCACAATCAATAATCTAAATGTAGAATTAATTATAAAATCAATTTTATTTTATTTTTTTACTTGAACTCAGTAATAATGACTAAAAATGACATATGTGTGTGTGTGTGTGTGTGTGTGTGTGTGTGTGTGTGTGTGAGACTTGTTATCACACTCAAAAATGTCTCTAAATATATATATTTTTTTAATTGCTGCAATTTTAGTTTTTTAATTATTTTGTAATTACAGTGAAAAGGATTATGTGGGATTTACACCAGTTTTATGCATTCTGTGTGTGTGTGTGTGTGTGTGTGTGTGTGGTGTGTGTGTGTGTAATAAGAACTACAGCATGCTCAAGGGTAAAATTCACGTCTTTTTTGTTTCTCTTTATTCTCTCAGCAATCCCTCCAGCCGTGTGAGGCCCAAAGTGTTGTTTTCGTCCCCACTCGGTTGCCACAGGTATTATTTTTGCTGTTAGGAGTTAAAAGGTGTCCCCCTTCAGGAACTCCACGCTGCGTCAAAACGCTATAAGGACACTTGGTCCAGTAGGCCACCAAGCACCTTTTATTAGTCATGTTTCAATCCACCTATTTTTATGTGTATTTTATAATAAATATATAGTAAAAAGTTGCTTAATATAATATATATCCTCTTAAAATTAAGATCATTTTGATTTCACTGATACTGATATATTGTCGATAAAGTCGAATGCTAATCGGGTTTTTTTTCTCAGCATCACCAATTTGCCGCTGTTGGGCCTCTGAGCAAGGCCCTTAACCCCCAGTTGCTTAGTTGTATAAATAAGATAAATGTAAGTCGCTCTGGATAAGGATGTCTGCCAAATGCTGTAAATGTAAATGTTAAGGGCCTTGCTCAGGGGCCCAGCAGTGGCAAATTGGTGGTGCTGGAAATCGAACCCGATCGATCTTCCAATTAGCAGTCCACTTTGACCACTGTTTCTTACAATTTCTTTTATTGTTTCATAAATGCATAAAATGTCAAAAATATATAATATTAAAATAAAAAATATATCCTTATTAACCTTTTTTTAATATTAATTAAATACAAAAAAAATCATTCTTTTTATTTTTATAGTAGATTTTAAAGTAAAATCATTCTCTTTTTTAGACAATTTTTTTTTGACAGTGAAAATGCTTTGATGTCTTTTTTTTATCCCTTTTCTGCTTTGCTGACATTAATTAACTTCATTTGTAGGTCGGATTAAGAGTCGAAGAGTTTAGTTCACTTTGGATTTGTTATTCCTAATGAGCCTTAATGACTCTTTTGAGCGCTAATGACTTTAATTAAGTTCTGAGAGAATTTGATTGGTGTCCAAATTTATTTACAGCTTCTTTTATTACAGCGGATTATAACATTTGTCTGTGATTTGCTGCAGATATCGGGCTTTATCTCTTCTGCAGGGGGGCCAAATCATATGCCAACTATTCGTAAACCCCCCCAAAAATTAGGCACATTGAATCAGACATAAGCACGCGGCAAAAATTCTATAAAACACAAAATAGTTATAAATAATCTCTTTGCCATCTGCGTGTCTGCGGAATTTAATCTAATCACAGTGACTTTCTTGCAAATTTGACAAATTATTGTAAACACACTTTATTAGCAACGTTTCAATTCACTTACTTTTATGTGCATTTTGGACTATCAAATAAAAAAATGATGCGGAAAAATCCGGAAGAAGACAGGATAAATGTGGTAACACATTTACCGAATAAATTCCAGAATGCACATCAAAAACGTCATGTGACTACTTTACTTTCAATAAATGATGTAATCAATTAACAAAAATGGCGGAAATAGATTGGTATGTTTAGGTGGTCGATAAGGTATGAACAGTTTTAAATGCAATATATATTTAAAACTGTTCATACCTCATTGACCACCTAAAAAAAAAGTGATGACCATCATTGATGAAAAACATTAACAGAAAGCGCAAGCCAAATTTTTTGTCGCAGGTTATTAGGATGTAATAATGTGATGGATTTTGTTCCCTTTGACTAGTTGGAAGGAAACGCTGTTCAATTCGCAAATGTTTCATGCGATATTTCAATTTTGGATAATGAAACTACAGAATTCTTCTTTTGAATGAAGCAGCTATAATGTGTCCTAAGCTACCAACGAGGAAAGAATTCACACTATGTGCGATGTTGTGGTGCAAATTTTATGGCAGCCGAACACCAAAAAGCATTGCAAGATGCATCGCGTTATTTTAAAAAAAAAGCCATCATGATAAAAGAATTTTTAGACAGGGAATCCTAGAGGAACTGAATTAAACAACGTCTAGACATTTTTCACTACTTTCAAGGTTTGGCTGACTTTTATTTTTAAAAATATTCTAAAAATAAGTAAGTAAATTCGATGATTAAAATAAGATTATATATATATATATATATATATATATATATATATATATATATATATATATATATATATGGGTCTCTGAAAGGGTGAAAGGCAGGAGGGGTACACGCTGGACAGGTAGCCAGTCCATCACAGGACCACACACACTCACACTCACTCCTATGGGCAATTTAGAATCACCAATCAATCTAACCCGGAGATAAACCCACACAAGCATGGGGAGAACATGCAAACTCCACACAGAAAGACCCCTGCGCAGAGATCGAACCCAGGCCTTCTTATTGTGAAGCAACCGTGCTAACCACTAAGCCACCATGCTGACCCTTTCTTTAATTTTAGTAAAATAATGGAATTCAGTTCGACTCATTCTGATGTTTAATCGTATAATCAGGGGATTTTGTTTGAAGGATTTATCTTTTGAACACGTGTAATAAACACTCGTACCTCAGTCTGTAATTAAGGCCTCTCGTCCAGCCATGATGTTTTCAAAAAAAACGTTGAATAATTATAGCTCAGAGATGAAGAGCCAGCTGACAGCTGCTCGGGAAAATCGAATCAAATTGGATCGGACCGCTGTAGAGACACTAATATCCCAGGAATCATTCATTTTAGTTCTATATCTTAAAAAAAAAAAAAAAATTTCTAAATTTACTAATAGAACAAGCTCTGATTGGCCAATTGATGCTGACCATTTAGAGGTTCGTTCCTGCAGTGTGTCACACACAGAAAAGCAATAGAAATATAGGCACAAATCTTTCTTAAAGGTTAATATTAGTTAAATAAAGTGAAACAAAGAAAGAGAGAAAGAGAGAGTGATTAATACAGGAGAGAGAGAGAGAGAGAGCGAGAGGGAGAGGTGTTCATTAATTCATTTATCCATCTTCTATACCCGCTTATTCCCTAATTCGGGGTCACAGGGATCTGCTGGAGTCTATCCCAGGGCGAAAGGCATGAGGGGGACACCCTGGACAGGTCGCCAGTCCATCACAGGCACACACACTCACACTCTTACTCCTATGGACAATTTAGAAGGTGTTTATAGTAATCATATAAATTCTACTGACAGTTGGAATAAATAAAATGCGACCCGGAAATAAAGCAGCTTATTAACTTCAAATGAAACACAGCTTTAATTTATTTTTATGAATGAAAATGAAATAGCAGGAAAAAAACGACAGTAAATGAGGTTTATTATTGCAGCGAGAGTCCGAGCGGCCGTTATTTCTCCCAGAAACTAAATTAGGATTTACAATGCAGATACAAAACCTTCATTTCCTACCGTCGAACCACACACCTGAGTCCCTCTAAAGAAAACTGGGAGGCTAAGTGTGTGTGTGTGTGTGTGTGTGTGTCAGTGTATGTGTGTGTGTCTGTCATTTTCAAGGTCCAGCTGTTAAGTAGGTTAGAAAGAGTGATGAAGTGCTGTCTGTCTACCACACACACACATACACACACTACAACTTCTACATATCCCACAAGCTGCTGTAACCATGGCGATAATGATTTAAAGCCTTGATGCTTAATTTACTTTAATGATGTTCATTTTGCTGTTTTTTTAAAAAACAGATATAAACTCTTCAGTTTTAAAAGGGTTCGACTAGATCGAGGTTACCGAAGTTATTTGTTAAAAAATGGCATGTTTTTATGTTATTTGATGTATTGGTTCCGATTTAGTTGCACAAATTCTTCAACATGTATAGATCGTCTTTTGTTACTATGCATTTCCTGTTTTTATTTATTGAATAAATAAGCTATTTATGTAAGAAGTAGGATAATAAGTAAGAAAGAATGCAAGAAAGAAAGAAATAATAATAATGAAAGAAGGAGAGAGAGCGAGAGAGAGAGAGAGAGAGAGAGAGAGAGAGAAAGAGAGAGAAAGGGTTTATTTGGCAGGAAGTGGGACTTCAGACTCATAAGGGGTTTGGGACTGTGAGCTGTTTTCAAAGACGCTTCGTGCTGATTGGACAGCAGATTTGGAGATTTGGCGACAGCCGAGATCGAAGTCCGTCATAAAAACTCTGCAAAGTCACTGATTGTAAATTTCTTTTTTTCCGCTCCTCCTTCATGTGAAGCCTTCAAACTAATCACCAGCTCCAGTTTGAGAAGAATTCTTGTAACAGAAAAAAGTGTGTGAACATATACAGTATGTGTATGTGTGTGTATTTGTGAAAGAAAGAAAGAAAGAAAGAAAGAAAGTGGTGGCTCAAATAGTTAAGGCGCTGAGTTAACCTGGGTTCAAGCCCCACCACCACCAGCCAGCCACTGTTGGGTCCTTAAGCAAGACCCTTAACCCTTCCTACTCCTAGGGTGCTGTATCATGGCTGACTCTGTGCTCTGACCCCAACTTACTAATATAAGATATGCAAAGAAAGAATTTCACTTGTATATGTGACAAATGAAACCATTTATTCTGGGAGACCGGGGTTCGATTCTCAGCTCCACCAAGCCACCACATCTGGGCCCTTAAGCAAGGCCCTTAACCTCTAATTGCTCAGTTGTATAAGGAAAGATAAATGTAAGGTGCTCTGGATAAGGGTGTCTACTAAATGCTGTAAATGTAATGTAAATGTAGGAAAGAGAGAGTAAATAAAAAAAGAGAGATAGAGAGAGAGCAAAAGGGAGAGAGTGATAAAGAGAGGGGGAAACAGAGGGAGAGAGAGGAAAAGCGAGAGAGAGAGAGAGAGTAAATGAGAGAGAGAAAGAAAGAGAGAGGAAGAGAGATGAAAGTAAGAGTGAAAGAGAGAGAGAAAGAGAGTGAGAGAGATAAAGAGAGAGACAGAGTAGTAGTAAAAAGTGAAAAGTGTAAGTTAGTCTCTAATGAGCAAGCCGGAGGCGACTGTGGCAAAAAAAAAAACACTCCCTGGGATGAAGTAGGAAGGAACCTTGAGAGGACCCAAGCTCAATAGGGAACCCATCCTCATCTGGGTGACACCACATGTTATTGTTTATTACAATATATTGTAATGATTAAATGTAATGTAAATTGTAGCCCAGGGTTAGTGGAGCAGAGTGAGTCCCAGTCCATCCTCAAACCTCCTCAAAATCGAGAGAGAACCTGGTTACTGGTATTTTAGGGTCCTCACAGGGTTGGCCTCTTCTCCCTGAAGGTCTACCAATCTCTGAATACCTCAGGATGGGTATAAAAAGAAAAAAACAGGTTGAAAGAAATTAGCGTAGCTGCTGTTTAGCTGATAAGGTGCCTTCAATCGGATGTACTGGACCATACGATTATGGGATATCTTATGTTCATGCATGGCTAAAGTAGTATATCTTTCATTTATGTTTAAATTAGGAGACTGTGTCTGAAGACCGTTCCAAAGTTTAGGAGTTAAATATGAAAATATGGGCGTCACCTGTATTTTCCTTCTCAAAATTTGCTCTTTTGATTCGAACCTTTGCACCCGACACTTGGGCAAACTGTGAGTTTTACACGGAGACGCTGAGATGATTTCAGTGCTTTTCCACTTCTGTGGTCTGGAGTTTATTGCCGGCTTCATGAATGATTCCTTCATGAAAAAAAGATAAGCAGTGGTATTGAGCGGTTCCTCCAGCCGTTTCTGACCGAGAGATTTGTGTGCTGATCCATGAAACTTCAGGGCAGTGCTGAAACTCTCAGCTTTAACAAAAATACACAGGAAAAACAAATCTGCTAAACACACCAACCAACAGCCGACCACCAGTTCCACTGCCAGGTCACTAAACCGCACGACTCGCTTCACCAAACACTTTCCATTTTCCTAAAGCTGTAATTAACATCTTTTTAGGGATAAATTACAAACGACTTTAATCATCAACCTTATAAACTCTTTAAAATCCTTTTAGTATAAAACAATAAAATTAATATAAATAAATTTATAACAAAAATTTCTGTCAAATAAAAAAAGAAAACAAAAGGAAAAAAGCTTTTGTTTGTTTTTGTTTTAGATGTATGTAGCTTTTAAGGTTGTCATTCATCCATCCATCCATTCATCAGTCTGTCAATCCATTCATCAATTATTCTGTCTGTTATTTATTTATCTATTAATCTGTTCATTTATCTGTCCATTCATCTATTTATCCATCTGTCATTTATCCAACCATTGATCTGCTTATTTATGTCTATCCATCCATCTTTCTATTCATTTATCTGTTTGTTCGACGTCCGTCTGTCTGTCCATACATCTGCTTATTCCTCTATTCATCTGTCTATTCATCTTTCTATCCATCATCCACGTCTGTCCATCCATCCATCCATCCATAAATCCATCCATCCATTAAATCATCCATTCATTTATTCATCCATTGATATGTTCATTTATCTGTCAATCCATCCATCAATTTATTTTTCTATTCATCTATCTGCCTATCTGTCTGTTTAGCCATCCATCCGTCTATCCATCTATCCATCCATTTATCTATTGATCTGTTTATTTGTATTTCCATCTATCCATCTGTTCACTTATCTGTTCAAGCATGCATCCATCTATTCATTAATCCATTGATTTGTTTTTTATTTTATTTTATCCATCTGTCTATCAATCTATCTGTCTATCCATCCATCCATCCATCCATCTATCCATCCATCCTCCATCCATCTATCTATTTATCCATCCATCCATCCATCCATTGATCTGTTCATTTATCTGTCTATTTGTCCGTCCTTCCGTGTATCCATCTGTCTATCCATCTATCCAATTACCTGTCCCTCTATCCATCTTTCTGTTCATCTATCCTTTAACCTATTTGTCCATCCATCCACCAGTCTCCTGTCTGTCTATTCATCCATCCATTCATGGATCTGTTTAATTATCTGTCTATCCATCTATCCATCCATTCATTGTTTTATTTATTTATTTTTTTATCCATCTATCAATACATTTCTATAATCTATGCATCCCTCCTTCTGCAGGGTACAATATGGGGAACGCCCTGGACAGTGTACCAATACAGTGTACACACACACACACACACACACACACACACAATCAACCTACCAGAGAACACCACAGAAAACCATGTATAAACGCGTAAACTCCGCCCACAAAATACATAAACATTATATTTAATAAGTGTCGTTTTTAGCTTTTGTGTAAGTGCAGCGTTTGATCCGCTCTGTGTTTCTGCAGCTTCAGTGACATGGTTTAGATGGAAATCCGTGCGTATGATGAATAATCTATTAGTTTATGTCTGATCAGTTCACATGCTCTTAAGCACAGATAATCAGTGCTGACATTTCAAACAGAAAAGAGGAGGGGAAAAAAAGCTGGAATAAAAAAAAAAAAAAAAAAAAAAAAAACGATCTCTGCTGTTGCATCCTACAGAGAATTTCCATCAAAAAAGACGTCTGGAAACTCTGACATTTCCAACACCACTAATTTCCGACTCTGTATCTAACAATCACTGTGTAGATAAGCTCCCAAAACACATCACTGAAGTCTGGATTGCGATTGGTCGAAGGGTGGTGATTAAATTAAACAGTGGAGCAGCTGCAAATCACAGTTCTAAATAATAATAACGCGCTTGTACAAATTCGTTAGCGTATTTACAGTATTTTTTTTTTTTTTTACTTTCAGAGTGTTGCAATAACAGTAGGAAGGACAAAAATATTTATTCAAAGACTTTTCAGATTTTATTGAAAGATAATAAGTTACACAAATTCAGAATTTGAAAATGAAAAATGTAAATAAAAAATATTTACATGTGATTGAATTTTTTGTACAAATTTGGGGGCAGAGGTTCTGTGCTGCTTTCAATGAGGTTCTGTACATTTATGTTCCGTAGGTTAAAGTATGTACAGAAGAAGTCCAGTGCAAGCAACCAACTTTTTTCTTAATAAATAAACAAACCAAAAATCATTTTTTATCTATCTATCCATCCATTCATCCATCTATCTTTATATTCATCTATTTATTCATCCATCAGTCGATCCATCTTTTTAATAATCTATCTATCCATCTATCTATTTCTCCAACCATGTATCCATCCATCCTTCTATTCATCCATCCCTCTGTCTGTTCATCAAACCATCCATCCATCCATTTCTTCAACCATCTATCCATCCATCTATCCATTTCTCCAACCATGTATCTATTCATCCATCCCTCTATCTGTTCATCGAACCATCCATCCATCCATTCATCCATCCATCCATCCATTTGTCCAACCATCTATCCATCCATCCATTCATCCATCTATCTATTGTCCTTCTATTCATCCATCTTTTTATCTGTCCTTCCATTCATCCATTTATCCATATCCATCCATCTATCTATCCACCCATATATCCATTCATTTATCCATTCGTGCATCCATCCATCTATATATTTATCAATCCGTTCCGTCCATCTATCAATGAAATAAATTAGATTAAATCAGATTTTGTTGAAGGTTTTGTACATTTTGCTTTATTGTTAGGAAAAAAGATAAGCCTAATTTTTGACATTTTACATCATTACACAATTTAATAAATGATAAAAATTCCAACAAATTTTGGAATTAAACAAGTTAAACATTTTAATCCATATGTATAAAATCTATGTGATGTTTTTCTTGGAGAAAATTGGTATGAAATAAGTGCAGGAAACATTTTAAACAACATAAAAAAATTAAAACCGAAAAAAAAAAAAACTTTCATGTAATAACAGGCCCTGTATACATAGACATTTTACACTATTAAAAATAAAAAAATATTTTGATTACATATAAAAAAATATTTGTTTGGTATTTAACGTTAGATCATGTCCATCATGTAAACATCTCACCACTTTCTTTTTATCATCTGTTTCCCGTCCCAGAGATCTTCCTTTTCTCGCCCTGAATATTTTACAGACAGAAAGCTTTTGCCCTTGAGTCCCAGAGATCACAGACTCAGCATATGTCCAGCACGGAGCCTATGACCCTCAAACGCATATAACAACACCTTCAGGCAGTCGGACACAACAACACACACACACACATAACAAATAAGCTGTTTTTCAATCCCAGCATCAGCACGCAACCATCTGTGCACTAAGAGTGAAGAAAAAAACTGAAAAGGGTTCAGAGTCAGCTATGGTGGCGGCTTTCTGGAGCGTTTTGTAAACCGCTGGGGTTCCAGAAAGCGACGGCGAGCTCTCGTATCACTAATTCTGGTGATGACTTATGTAAAGCGTGCATAGAGATTTTCTTCCTTTTCCTTTTAAAGCTTTACTTCGCCAAGCAAAATCTTCTCTGCTAATTCCAGCTCAGTTCCAAAATACTCATTATTCCGTCTGGCTGCCGAGCGTGAGGCGCTACGCCGAACCACTGGTGTGGAAAGATCAAGCACCTCTGACGATGCTAATTAGCATCGCGCTACTACACTATGACGCTTCTCTGGGCTAGCTCCATGTTCCATCGCAAACCGCAGCTCATCAGCATGTCATCAGCTTTAACGAATCCCACAGCTGGCGCAAACTTTATTCCCTTTATTTTTTTCTAATAACAATGAGAATTTCACCTCTGAACTAAACAATGCACGTACGGTGCTCCACTGCAATCGCGTTGGCCTTCCCCTGCAGTCCCGACTCAAAAGACGTAAACAACGGCGAAGCTTTCGGCGTTTTCCTGCTCAAGCTGCGTGACGAGCCGTGGGAAGAGCCAGCGGGTTTTTGCAGAAAAACAATAGAAAAATCTCGAAACGTTCTTGTGTTAAATGTACTGCACCAATGCCAAGCCGTTCGCTCTTTAATAGGCCACGGCGCTAAGCGGCTTAGCGAGAAACAAAAGGCAGGCGCGCAAACTTTTCAACACTAGATGTGACAGCAGCGAGGAAGCAGGAGGAAAAAACAAGTTAAAAACAAAAGCATTTGTGTCTTTATTGTGAACATTCTGACAAGGAAGCCGTTATAAATGTTCAATAATGGATTTTTTTTATGAAAAAGTATAGACGAGCAAATTATTAGAGCAAAACGTAAAACAAACATTAAAATGTATTAAAAAATTCCCAATTATCCATTTTTTTTCTTACTAAGCAGTTGCAGTTTAAGGGGCCCTTGTTGAAATACCACTTCTGACCTATAAAGCACTAAATGTTCTCACGCCGCAGTACCTGAGTGAACTGCTAGTGTCTTACGTTCCGCCACGCTTACTTCGATCAAAGGATGCAGGCTGCCTGTCAATACCGCACATTAAGAAACTTACAGCAGGGGGCAGAGCCTTTTCTTACAGAGCCCCAGTTATGAAACAGTCTCCCTATGAATGTTCGAGAATCAGACACAGTCTCAGTGTTTAAAAAACTTATTTATTTAATCAAGCATTTTGTATTGATTCACCTTAGATAAAGGAGCAGATCCGGGGGACTCATGGGTGTTGAGTATTATGGTGATCTGGTATGTTTAGATGCTGTCTTCCCCTCTCTTATTGATCACGGTGTTGATGATGAGAGCAGCTGGTTACTTAACATATCAGGGAGCCCTCATTTCTGTGTTTCTCTCTGGTTCTTCTTTTAGTTACGCTGTCCTAGTTAGTCTTGCTGTGGTCCATGCTTACACTCTATATTTAATACTTAATCACTCCATACACTGTGATTACAATGTTACTTAACTGTTTTTTCCTTCTTTTTTGTCTTTATTCCTTCCTCTCTCTCTCCCTCCCTCTCTCCTGAGCTACATATACCACAACTGAGCTGCCAGTAATCCAGACCCTATCTCCACTCCGGACCTGTCAGACTCTTCAAGACGTTCCTCATCGCTGTTCTTCAAGGACTTTTGAACCACACAATTCCTGCTACTTGTTTTTCACCGAATGAGAATGGGTTCTCTGTTGAGTCTGGTTCCTCTCAAGGTTTCTTCCTATTTCATCTTAGGGATTTTGTTTTTCCTTGCCACTCGGTTTGCTCAGGTGATTTCTGATTCGTTTGCATCCTATAATCTCTTTGATTGTGTAAAGCTGCTTGTGACATTGTAAAAAGCGCTATACTAATAAAATTGAATTGAATTGAATTCAAAGTTTATGGGTCCATCATTGGCAGCTTGGTGGTCCGGAGATTTGTACCCATGATCTTTAACACTAACAACTATGCTACTATATTTTTCCAACCTACTTCGTTAATAACCACTTCTCCTGATCCACAGATCCAGAAATGGTCTTTAGAACATTGGCTGGGAAGCTTAAATGAACCCTGGACTGGATGCTCTTTCAGCATAGGACACCACACACACTTGTTTGGTGATAGCATTGATGTTAGCCTTAGCGCTCACAGGTGCGATCATTAAAATAGCACATAAAACCTTTCCTGGCCTTAGTAAATCCAGTTTGAATGACAGTCTTGCTTTCACAATTATCTCTCATGGTCTGCAAATAGGTTTTCAGTTGGCAACAAAGACTGTTGTAGCGGCAACACTAACTGTGGCTGTCGTTTCCCTATTCATACTCCGGAAATTTCAGACAAACTCTGGTGGTAGCACTGGGCACGTCGCTGGACATAGAGTTCGGGCTGAAAATTGAACATTATCATTTGATTGGCTGATGTTTCAGCTTTGTTACAAGTTAGATGTGACGTCTTTTAACAAAAGGTTAACTCTATTTTTTAAATGTAGGATATTCAAGTTCAACCACAACAAAAACTATTTACAGGCAATTCTGTGGACAAACTAATGAAATCGATAACTAAATAATCAAGAAAGAAACAATTTTACATAATTTTATTGTTAACGAGGGCAGCAGAGAAGGTTCTGCTGGTCCTGAGGGTCCACCACTGTTGGAAAGGTAAAGAGATGTTTGGTTTGGTTTTAGGAGGTCAGAAGGAACATAAAGCTCAGCATAGATTTAAATCCGATTACTTCATCAACCTTCTTCAACAATGAACACCATTTTACCACCGAGTTATAAGGTCTTAAGTTGTTATTTATCAAACAACTCTTAGAATTTTTCTAAGGGATGCTTATATTTGTTTTTAAAAACTTAGATATGTGTGTAAGAGTGTAAGATACACAGTTGTATTGCCAAGATCTTATGTAAAGATATTATATTCTCTGTGTCAAGCTGTTTTAGTAAAATGTTCAACATTATGATGGCGTGAGGAGGCGGAGCTATTGTTTCCATTTGTTTTTTATAGTTACGTGCCTTAAAACTTTTTCTTTAATATATTATTGCTTGGGATGACAGTTTTACCTCTTAAATAAAAATTTTATGACAGATAATTTCAAAAAAATCTATCTATATTTTTTTCTTTTAAGACAAAGGTAAAAAAAAAGAAAGAAAGAAAGAATCCAGAACCAAGCTGTACATGTCCACTAAGCCCATGGCTCCAACCCACTGGTCTCAAACTGATCACGTCAGTGAGTCGAACTTCCACCACAGAGTGCAGTTTGGGTGGTGCCATTTTTAAAAGCCAACCTATTAATTAAGAAGAAAAATAAAATCTATTAGTTGGTCAATAATTGACAGAAGAGATTAATTCGCTCCTCACCATCAGGTAAACAAGGAAATAACAAAAATAACTATAAAGTAGCCAGAAAAAAAGTGTATATGTGGAAAATATGGGGGACTGGCAACCACATGTTACTGTGTTTAAAGGATGTCCGACTGAGACAAGTAAAAAAAAAAAACACAAGGCATTTCAGTCACATGTTGGTAAGGTATCGAGTTTGTAGTAATTGGCGGTTATGGCTGAGAAGTGGCTCCGACACCAGCCCCAGAGAAAAGCATTAACACCGGAGACTCCTTCCAAAAACATAACAGGGAGCTTCATCTCTACAAATCCATGTGTTTGTTAATTCTATAAGTATCATAACTAATTAAAACAAGCGTATAAATATGATCTTAACAGCGTCCCACCAATCAGAATCAAGCGTTCATAGCCCACTTCGGTATTAAGCTTTCTGAACCATGTGCCATTTTACAGCAGCTTTTGTTCTGCTGTTGCGACTTTTCTTTTAAAGCCTAGAAAAAGGAGTAAATCGGGAAGCCGCGGCAATCACAGCGAGACCGGTTTTATCTCTGTGCCGTTAAAGTCAATCAGTATTCACGCGGTGTTAAGAACACAAGTGCTGAACTTTACAAAATGAATCCTGCAGTAATGCCCTCCACCAATCTTGTTAATCAGCTGCCAGTTTTATTGTTTCCCCCAAAGGGGATCATCTCTGTTGAAACGGCGCAATGACGAGAGTCTCCCGCTTGTGTTGACTCGAGCTACTGGGAGAGAGCTGGGACTTAAACAGACACCAGGAAAGGAATTAGCGAGGGGACGAGGAAAGAGAATGAAGACACGAGCAATTGGAGTGCAGATTTGGCCGGCGGAGTCGGAGAGGGACGGCGACGGTGACGAGGACGGCGATGGCGACAGCTGGTTCTGATTTATTCCCCAGTTGCATTACTCTGATAGATTAAGATTAAAATGCATTCATCAATTTGGTGGCGGACATAATGCATTATTGCCCAGGAGTAAACAGGGTGTAGGCGCCCAGGGAATCAATAAGGATAATTAAAATGGGGAGATGTAACGGCCATTTCTCATCCGGCCTCCAACCTGTCACACCACAGCATGTGTGTGTGTGTGTGTGTGTGTGTGTGTGCTTTAACTTCAGCTCTTTCTTTTAAGCCACTTTTTCATGGTTATTAATACTGTAATAATAATAAAGTGACCAGGCTTTACAGTATGATGCAATCCTTCAGAGTATCGCTGCATCACTAACAACAATTAGAAATATGACTCAGGAATGATCAATAAATACTGTTGGAGGTAATTAGATAATGCTACGGTGCAACGTGGGCAATTACTCATAAGAAAAAAGTTCGGAAAACAAATATGGGTCTAATGTATAAACCCCAGTCTGTGTGTGTGTGTATGTGTGTGTGATTATTTACTCTGGCACATGTAAAGTTCATAAGCATTATGTGATGCTGTTAAACACGTGAGCGCTTCTTAAAGGAGAAGTCCAGCACAATGAGACGCAGGATGATCTTCACTCTGATAAGATGTTCTTCAATGGAGATACAAGATTAAACCTGCTACTTAAGGAAGTGAGGTGGGGAAGAGAGGAAGTGAAAGGTCAGTGGTTGAGATGTTAGACTGATAAGGGGGGGGCAGTGGTGGCTCAAATGGTTAAGGTGCTGAGTTGTTAATCTGAAGACCAGAAACACCTGGGTTCAAGCCCCACCTCCGGCAAGTCAACCACTGTTGGGTCCTTGAGCAAGACCCTTAACCCCTCCTGCTCCAGGGGCGCTGCATCATAGCTGACCCTGCGCTCTGACCCCAACTTACTAAGATGGGATATGCGAAAAATGCATTTCATTGGCTCTGTACATGTACCTTGCACAATGAATTGAATATTATCTTATAACTGGAAGATTAGGGTTCGTTTCCCAGCACCACTAAGTTGCTACTGTTGGGCCCCTATGCAAGGCCCTTAACTCCTAATTGCTCTGTTGTATAAACAAGATGAATGTAAGTCACCCTAGATTAAGACGTCTGCTAAATGCTGTAAATGTGAAGAGGTGTAAGGAACTTTGGGAGGTGCGATAATTAATGGACGCAATGGACAAAGACCAAATGATTATTCAGTATTTTGCATTTACATTTCCTGCTTTTGGCAGATACAATATTTCTTGTTATGCAACCAAGCAATTGGGGGTTATTGGCCTTGCTCGGGGGCCCAGCAGTGGGGGCTTGGTGGGGCTGGGAATCGAACTTAAGTTCTCAAGTTGGTAATCCAACAACTTAATCACTGAGCTACCACTTCCCCACATTTTAATTCCGCATCATGTTTAAAAACAATGATCTCTTCAGGAGGAGAAAAAAGAGGAGGCCCTTGTTGCCGCCTGGGTGAATGTAAAGACTGAAAGAATGAAATCTTTTTGATATCTTTTCATAGTTCGATAAATATTTTTTATCTGTTCAAATCTCGAAATACACAGTTGTTGTAAGTTATATATGTACCGCTGTTGGTGTCCTTATTCAATGCATACGACTCACATTGACAGGTAAAAATCCAATCTGTCTATTTACATGACTGACTCCAATGTACGTATCCGATTTATACCCTATTTATTTCTACATATGAATGAGGCCTAAAATCGACATGAAAATACTGGAATCCATGTAAATTTTTCATCGAATTTTCCATTGGAGGAAAATTATGAATTGTGAACCACTGGGCACAACTGCCATCGTACTTTTTAATTAAATCCTCCTCATTCATCAGTGCACTCTGAATTCTATTTATTTTTATTATTAACATTTTTCTATTAGCATTTTGCTATCCTCAGGAGAACTCTAGCAGGATTGTTTGTCCATTCCTCTTGCGAAAATGCCAAAGCAAGAGCGAAAGTCATTTCTGTTCGTTTTTTGGTTTATTGGCAACCAGATTTTATCTTCGTTAATCAGCTTTAAATATCAAGCCAAGGATTTATTTATAAAAATATAAATCAAGGTTGGTATCTGATCGGTGAAGTGGTTTTCTTTTCTTTTTAAAAGTATTAACAAAGTACAGTGAGGAATTTAAAAATGAAATTCTAGACACTACAAATTAAGTATGTCTTATTTAACCAGTCATCATCGAGAAATCCAGATAAAAACGCATACATGTACTTTATTTTTTAATTCAATTTTAATGATGATGAACTCAGAAAAACCAGGAACAAGATCAATCTTGGAAAATGCTAATAGTAGCTTGTTAGCAATGAAATCGTACGTCTCACCCACGCACGTGCACCGACTAGACAACCAGAGACGACATTACTACAATTAATCATGTGTCATTCGGCGGTGAGAAAACTTAATAATACAGTTAGTAACAGTACTAAGATTAATAATAGTAACTCATAACTCATAGTTTGTGTATCTTTATAAATTATCTCAACTACAGCAGCAGTGCAGTGTGTTATTAGAGACTATCAAAACACACCAAAATCCAATCACACCGTATTTCTACCTGTCCAAAAGAAATACTGCCACCATGACTTCATCTTGCAGACCGTTTGACTCCAGTAGTCGACTCCAGAGCGGAAACACAAGACTAATCTTTGTTTTTGCTCTGTTTTGATCCAGACTTTTTTTCTGCGGTACGTGAACTTGGTGATGACGTATCCTGTGTGTGTGTGTGTGAACAGGGTGCACAGAGGTATAAACATACAGGAAAGTAGGTAAGCCTATCATAATATATGGACCAAACGTTTTGATTGAACAGACATTTTTTGGTTCTATGTCCTCCTCAGAAGATATGAATACATTTAGACCAATTAACTTGATGATTGCTATGGGGATGTGAGGAGACTTTTAACCAGCAGAACAGAAATGGTTCTAAAGACATTGTACCTTTAAGAAAACCACGAGATGAAACGAGATGAAACTCGGGAGAATCAGACACAAGATAAAAACCTGGAGAACAAAAAAAATAAGATGAAAGCCAAGACAAACGGCGACCGTACATCTTTTAATAATTCTATTTAAAAGAACTGAGGAACAACTTTCAGAGCTTTGGATGAGTCACGGATGATTTAAGATCACATGAGTCTGTTCTATATATCTGATTAAGAATCAGAGTAATAACTTTCTGAAAAGATCTCACTTGCCTCGAGCCGGAGCTGTTGAAGCTGAGAACGCTGATTTTAAGTGGGTCATTCTGACTGTGTGCCGTGCTACCGGGATGGGATCGCGGCCTGTGCTGTAGACAGCAGGGAGGTAAAAACAAACAAGCAAACGCACAGGCTGAGCGAGCTTATTACAGGCCTCAGGTGTAAGGATTAAATTAGAATTGAACAGACGTCTAGCTGGAGGCAGCCTCGTCTGGCATTGCGCCCGCCGCTGCGAGCTGTAACGAGGTTTTGTGTGTGTTATATGTGTCTGGCGGAGGCTGAGCTGTGATGTAGGAAGATGTTCCTGTTACGGCTGTGTTAGATCTGTGGGGTCGGGATCGAACCAGATCTCTCTGGGCGGCGTGACCCTTCCACCGGCTGCAGGACCCTTAAGTGTAATTAACTTCTTTAAGGCTTATTCTAAGAGCGGAGCGTCTCACTAGAGCAGAAGATTCCTCATGAGAGAGAGAGAGAAAGCGGAGGACACTAAGAAAGAGGATAGATAGACAGAGAGAGGAGAAAAGAGAGAGACTAATGGAGAGAGACGAAAGGAATTAGAAAGAGAATCTCCAGGTAGACCGCTGCACACCGAGCCTGCAGCTACGTTATGCAAAAGTGCTTTCATTTAAGTGACTTCACATGCAGCAAATCTTCAAGGAACTCCGTCTGAATGTTAAGGCTCACAGAAGAAGTATGCGGCAATGGATTCCGAACGCTTTAAGGCGAACGCCTTAATATGAAGAGAGCGTCAGGGGTGATAACTGGTAGACGGATGAAAATGAAGAATGTAGACAGGGGAAACACAATAACATTAAGCGAAAATCCAAATACGAAGAAAGGATCAGAAAAGGGTTTTGTTTTAAAGTGATCTCAGAAAACAAAATACTAAAGATCGACCGATATTTTTTTTTTTAGAAACGATACCGATGCTGATTTTTTGCATGTTTATGTGAACGATAACCGATATGAAGAACTGATATCTACACAACATGAACACTTCTGGCAATTGGTAGATCCTTTTTATCTTACATTTAGTTTATCCCTAGCTAAGCACTTTAGGGTTAAGGGCCTTGCTCGTGGGCCCCCTAATGGCAACTTGCTGGTACCATAAAATTTACCCTTTTGATCATAAGTCTAAGAACACTACCGCCGAGCTATCACTTGCTACCATTTATTGTTTTACTTCTGGCTTTGGCCCAATAATAATAACAGTAATAAACTAAAAAAAAAAAAGGACAAAAACTTAAAAACTTCAAATCAAATTAATTAAATAAATAAATAAGTAATAGCCTAAATCAGCTAAACAGAAAGTAAACAAACCAACATAAAAATAAAATAAACAAATAAAAATACTAGAAATTATCTGAATAAAAAGCTATGCTACATAACGCATTATATGCTGTTATGTTAAATAAAATAGATCAGTTATAGAAAATCCAGATACTTGCAATGCCATAATGTACCAACCACTGAGTGGCGCCATATATCGGTGGATTCGATATTACAAACCCGATATCGCATACAAAAAATATCAGAAAATATATCAGGAAAAATGATTATCGTTCAGTATCTAGTAAAACTACTACACTTTATTGCACACAAAAGTTTTTGCACCCCTGACTATCAAAGCTCATTGTGGATTCTAGATTCTTATACTAGGGTCAGAAATTTAAATCTATACTCTACAAATGTACTTGATCCAAATCTCTGGACACTGGAGACTCCTTCCATAAAGGTTAAATATAACCAAAGATGTTTTGTTCTTGTCTTCTGCTACTTCAAGTTCTTTACAAAAAAAACCCCTTGTTACTTGTCGTCACATTGCACTTGTTTAACATTACCCAACTTTAAATTTGCAGCTCTGTGAAATCGTATGTTACATGACAATAATAACATGGCAGGTGTTCATTCATACTACCTGTAACCATACGATATAAGAACATACTTATTTAATGGTCGGGAAGTACATACTAACCTAAATGTGATAGATACTTGAATAGTATGCAATTTCAGACAATTCTATGGTTTCTATAGAAACAGCATTTAAACAAGGAATTTAGTAAACCTCATAAAACATTAATTTTTAGAGAATTCAAAGATCTAAACATATTAAAAAAGTTTAACAACTGCAACATCTCTCTCTTCATCATGATAAAATGAACTAGAAATGGATAAAAAGTAGGACATTCCAGATCCATAACAAAACGACGGTGGCTTCTAAACGGAGTGATTCACGGCTAAGCGTAGCACGGCAGCATCTCGCATTTACCACGACGGTATCTCGCCTGCTATCACGTCGCCTTCCTGAACTTTCCGTCAGTCTCATTTCTATTTCTGTGTGCTCTGGGATCTGCGGCGCTTTCATGACGTATCCAGGGACCTAGGGCTCCATTAGTCTCTCATCGTCAAGCTCTTTCACATCCCATAATACCTCCGCCGTCTCCCAGGATTTATTACAGACGGCCCTTTGGAGACATGCTCGGATTATTTTATCTGAAATGCCACGGAGGAGCGTCAGGAAGATGAGCATGACTCTACCTCCAACCACCTCTCTCTCTCCCTCTTTCTCTCTCTCTTCCTCGCTTTCTCACTTTCCTGTCTCTATCTTTCTGTACCTCTCTTATATCTCTTTCTCGGTCCCTTCTATGTTTGTTTTTTTTATCTGTCTTTTCTTTTTACTCTATCTATCTATCTATCTGTCTGTCTGTCTGTCTGTCTGTCTGTCTGTCTGTCTGTCTGTCTGTCTATTGCACTCTCCTTAATCTATATCTTTGCCTCTCTCTCTCTCCTTTATATTTGCTTTCTCTGTCCCCTCTTTGTCTTTCCACTCTGTCTATTTCTTCTTTTTTACTGTCTGTTTATCATTCTATCTTTTCTTTTAATCTTTTTCTAATTCTCTCGTTCCATCTCCCTCTTTTACACCCTGTCTATGTTTCCTCTCTTACACAGTCTGTCTGTCTGTCTGCCTCTCTCTCTCCCTCTGTCATCAAATTTCTATCAACCTCTGGCTGTGTCTCTGTTTTATCTCTCTCTCCATCTTATATCTTCTCTCTCTCTCTCTCTCTCTCTCTCTCTCTCTCTCTCTCTCTCTCACTCTCTTCCATTTTCCATTTTACTCACCCTCTGTCTGTCTGTTTGTTTGTTAATCTTTGTCTCTCTATTTGTTTGTATTTTGTCTTAATCTTTTATTTTAAGTTGTGTGTTTTGTATTCTTTCATCCCTAAGTTGATATGGACACACACACACACACACACACACAGACATGTATACATCCTCCAAGCAAAGTCAAGTCACCCTTCATTAGATTTTCAGAGCTGTGAAGTTGCCTCATGGGTGTGTTCTTGGTCATATGCGTGTGTGTGTTTACTTTACATCACAGGTAATTAATTTATCCTTTCATTACATCCTTGAACCTCACACACACTGAATATTTCCTGTTCTTTCTCTTCAGCATCTAATCCAATCCTGACAATGAGTAATGCTCTGAAAGTCAGCTGCCGAGCCGCAGACAGAATAAAACGCTTGTCGAAAAAACGTCGCTCAAAAAAAAAAAAGGAGAGGCTTCCTGGTAGTACCGTTTTCCAAGTATGATCCAACGTCTTAGACCAAAAACAGTTTTGGTCGGTGGTCATAATATATATGCAGGGCCGCCGCTAGCAATTTTGGGCCCTATAAAAATAATGTTGTTACTGTTACTACTAATAAAACAAATCTCTGGGGGGCACTAATATGCATGTGCCCTTAGAATCGTTCTAACTTTCTCTGCTTATTGGTCCCCCAGTATATATGCACATATATGAGAGGAAATTGGGAGAAAACGACAAAAACGAATTCTCCAATAAGAATCATCTCCAATGCATAAAAAAAAACCAATCACATGTTCACATGTTTGAAATGTGAACCGCTGGCTGAGCACCAGATGTGGGGACCACACATCCCATAGATGCTGTATTCCCACCAAATGCAAGAGGACATGATAATTCAGTGGTTTGGTTGTTAGCAATTCCCAGGTCCACCTTGCTGCCACTGTTGGGGTCCCTAAGCAAGGCCCTCAATGCCGAACTAGAGAAAAAAAATAGATAAATGGATTATTACTAATAAATATATTTAAAAACTCAAATATTGTTATTGCCACTATATCTTTTTAATGAAATATAAATAGATATGTTTTTTTTGGTAATAAATAATAGATTTTTGGCTACAGTTTACATTGCATTTGATTAGCATTACCATAAACTGTTATTAACTGACATTAGGTGTTGCCCAAATAAGGATGGGTTGCCTCTTGAGTCTGTTTCCTCTCAAGGTTTCTTCCTATTTCATCTCAAGAAGTTTTTTCTTGTCACAGTCGCCACCAACTCCTTCATTAGGGACAAACTTACACTTTTCTACTGTTTTCTACTGCATTCTGTGCAAAACGTCTCGGTTACGTATGGTAACCCTCGTTCCCTGATGGAGGGAGATGTTGTGTTGTGTTGAGTGATGACACTAGGGGTCACGTTTTGGGAGCCTGAATACCTCTGATGTATTTTAAAAAGGCCAATGAAATTGTACAAGCAGAATTTGCATAGCCGGTTATGCCCCGGAAATTGCTCATCGTTCTGTCTGAGGAGCCGGAGACAACTCCCCTGGGATGGTCCGGTGCAGTGGCACCATCCATCAGGGAACGAGGGTTACCATACGCAACCGAGACGTTCCCTATCTGTCGTTCACTCCGATGTTTTGTCGAGTGACGACACTAGGGGTCCTATACAACACGCCACTGGGCCGACCCGTGTCAGGGGTCTACTGAAGGTAAGTGTCGACAGGAGACAGCGTGTCGAAGCGCAGCCTTACTCAACCTCATGACCTGCCAGTGTGTGTGTAGGAGCGCCTCATCTCCTTCCACAAGGGGGGGAGGATATAGTGTAGGCGAATTCCCAGCAAAGCCTTTTTTCTATAGTCACCTTACAATTACTCACCGCTGGGAGTCCTGCCACACCGGGACCGGGCCCCTTCACGGACTGAGATCACATCCCGCCATCTGGCGGGTAGTATGTAAAGAATTACCTAGGACTTACAAAAAGAGGCAGTACAACATAGGAAAAAGGCCCTGGGGTGGGCTCCGCACGAGGAAAGAAGCCAGGCCCAGGGACACACATTGTTTCTATTTACGGAGCTGGGAAACACTGCGCCGGAAGACTCTTCCACAGTGGAGGATACACACATGGGGCCGCCTCAGAAGCCACAACATGCAGAGCACAACCTAGCGAGGGTTCCTTGAAGGAAACCACCTTGCCTGGTCTCCCCCGGCTGCTCCCTCTGCTGGATAGGCTGGGGGGTGGAGTGTGTGCTGTTGATGGAAAAAACTGTGGAACCGGGGTCAGACAATGGAACCTTCACGGACCAAAAAGGGTAGGTATCCCTACCCCGGAGGGGAGGAACGCTGGGGACAAGCTCTACTCCTACCCTTCTCCAGAGTCCCGGGCACCACACAAGACTCTAGAGGAAACGGGTTCCATTCGCAGATTGTAGAACCTGGCAAATGTGTAGCCCAACCTGCAGCCTTGCATATGTCATTGGGCCAGCTGTGTGCCAGTGCGTCCGTGCCAAGGGGGGCCTCTGTAAGGGAAAACCACAAAACTGGCAATGGGTCGATTCTGCCGAGGCGAACAGGTCTACCAGTGCCTGGTCAAACCGATCCCAAATCAGCTGGACTGTCTGCAGGTGGAGCCTCCACTTGCCCCCGAGGGACCTCTGTCGTGAAAGCGCGTCCACTGCACAGTTGCGGTTGTCTGGGATGTGAGTGGCACACACAGACCTGAGCCTGTGTTGGCCCCACAGCAGGAGATGGCGGGCAAGTTGTGACATAACGACGGGAACGTACACCGCACTGATGGTTGATATATGCAACCGTCGCAGTGTTGTCTGAACAAAACAACACTTCAGGGCCAACTACACTGTCAACAACTCGAGGCAATTGATATGCCAGTGCAGCCGTGGGCCTGACCACACCCCAGCGGCTGCCTGCCCGTTGCACACTGCTCCCTAGCCCGTGGCAGGTGCACCTGTCATAATGACAATGCGTCTGGACACCTGTCCCCGTAGGAACGCTGTGTCCCCCCAAGGACTGAGAGTTTCGGCAACACAACAGGGTGACATGCACCCTGTGTGAGCCGTTGCGCCATGCCCATCTCGGGACCCGGTCACGGAGCCAGTGCTGAAGCGGTCTCATGTGCATCAGGCCCAACGTAACCACTGCAGCCGAAGATGCAAAATGCCCCAGGAGCCTCTTAAAGTTGAGAGGGACGCGCTGTGCTGAGCTTGATGGAGCTCACATTTCAGCACTTCCTGGGCTCTCTCAGGAGAGCGTCGAGCCGTCATTGCGACCAATCCTGGGGCTTTGTGCATGTCAGCATATGCCTGAGAGTCAGCATCTTGAATGGGAACCTGTGAAGGGCCCGGTTCAGCCTCCTCAAATCCAGGATAGGCCTGCTCCTTCTTGGCTACAATGAAGTAGGGGCTGTAAAACCCCTGCTTTATCTCGGCCCCGGGGAACGGACTCGATTGCGTTCTTCCGGAGAAGGGATGCAGGACAGCAGCGCTCTCAGACGAAGGTCTCAAGAATGACGCTGAACCTGGGCGGGCGTCTGGCGAACTGAATCGCATATCCAACCGAATGGTCTTGAGGAGCCACTGGGAGGCACTGAGAAGGCTTCCCCAAACTTCCAGATACCTCACCAGCGGCTCCTGCATAAACGCACTCGGAGTACCCCGGGTGGGATCGCTGCTGTGACTGACTGGGAAATGTGTAGTGTTCAGAGGTAGACCGTCCTTCTGACTGCATGACTTCCTCATGGAATCAGCAGCTGTCGCCGCCAATGGATGTTTCAGCCGGTCTGGCTGTACTCCATGCATCACGCGAGGCGAGCTGCTGGGCACCAGCAGTTGTACGGTGAGCCCCGTACGGAGACTGGACCCTTCGCCAGAATCCAGCGTGGACTGACAAAGTGGAGAAGGACATTTCTCTTTCTGTGACCAGATAGTGGCCGCCTGCCGACAGGCAAACCGGCAAGGGGTCTGCTCAGCAGAGTCATCAGCCTCGAATGGATCCAGCACACTCTTAGATGCTGCGATCGACAAAGCCACAGGTTCTACGCTCTGACCGGGGAACCCCTCTCGTTCCTCCAGCGACCTGACCAACGTGCATGTTGCCAAGGAAGGTTGGGAGGCCTGCGGGGACGGACCCGGCATGCCTACTGTCCCTTCCTGATGCTCCCCGACAAACCCCAACTGCGGCCTCGTACCCGAGGGTAGGAGAATCCGAGCGAAAGAGCGGCCGGGGAGGCTAAAGCTTTTCGCTGAGCGAAAACCACCAGCCTAGCATGCAACGTGCTGATGGGAAGTGCCTCGCAAGTGGGGCATCAATGAACGCTGTTGCTGCATGAGCAGGGCCCATGCAGAGAAAACAGCGCTCGTTTCGGTCATCGAACTCTATGAGCCGACCGCACCCAGGAACACACTGCCGAGAAGAAATAAATCTCTCCTTTTTTTCCCCTTTCTTCTTTCTTTTTTCAAAGAGAAGGAAAAAGAAAGACAAAAAGAGAGAAATATGTCCTTCAGCTAACAAGGCGCCCTAAGAGGAACAAAAGAATTTTTGCTCAGGCGCCGCTGCGGGTGTCACAGACGCACACGGGTCCTCTCGCCACTTCCGGGGTTGGCCGCCGCCGCCGCGAGGGAGAGACTGTTGATCGTGCTGCCGCTGCTCCAGTGACATGAAGTTGCATTCGGCTCCGAAAAACAGAACGATGAGCAGTTTCATAGCCGGGCTCTTTTGGGGTATTCGGGCTCCCAAAACGTGACCCCTAGTGTCATCACTCGACACAAACGTCGGACTGTGAACGACAGATAGGGAACTGCATTCTGTGTAAAGCTGCTTTAAGACAATGTCTATTGTTTAAAAGCACAAAACAAATAAAAAAGAATTTAATTGAATTTATTGCTTTTTAAAAGTTTGCGAGGGCCACACTGTTTAAGCAAAATCTTTAAATTGAATAAGTATGGTTAATTTTTTTCTATAATTATATTTTACTAAATTCGGTTATACATAATTGCACAGTACATTGCCTTCTAAACATCATACATTACTTTTACCTTTATTTTACTTTATATATTTTACTTTAATTATGCACTAGCTTTAACATTAACATTACTTCCTTTTCTAACCCTGCTTACTTATATTTTCCTTACTTACTCTACACTAACGTTTCCACAGAAACCGTGCCGTAACTTTGGAATTAGGCTGCCAACTTTAAGTAGACGCTTCTGAATACTGCTCTTATTTACTCCTCATTTTACTGTCTTTCGCACTTTTTTATGCCAAACATGTGGGTTTATACCTCATTCTTGGATCTATACCCCCTTTTTTCCCCTCAGAAAACAATTTTCATTCCATGGGAGCCACATGTGTACAATTAGCAATGATCTAACTAAAAATGATATTTAATTATCTACTTCTGCACGTTTATAATTATAGCATTGCCTGAGAACCAAAAATCTTAAATAAAATCAAGAACAATAAAATAATTGTTTAAAAAAATAATTTCAATTATCTACTGATAAAATCTGAACACACATTGCTTACAGTCATGACTGGGGCCTTTTTCCACTGCACAATAAAAGCAGAGTGATATTTGTGGTATGGAGGCAAGCAGGCATTTGCAGAAGCACTAGAATCCTAGAGTGTCTGTAAATTTATCCCTAACTGGAAACAGACTTTTCTTTCCAATTAGTTCATGGTAGTCAGCACTAGTTCCGACCACAACCATCAGTGACTTTTGTGAAAGGCTTTTCAAAGATGCCTAAAGCAAAAAAAAAAAAAAAATACTGACTTTACTGCTAAATGTTTTCGTGGGATACTAGGAGAAACCTTGACAGGGAAAAAAACAAAACAAAACCCTAATTGATTGTTAGGGTGCAATAATAGCGTTCCATTATTCACAAAGATAACGATTGTAGTAATATCTTTAAGAAAACATTTATATATAATCGTTTTATTTTTAGCTTGGTCATTAATTCGTTTCATATCCTATCAATACACTGAGGTAGGTTGGTGGACGTGATTTTGGCAAGTAGGATGTGAACCTGGATTAACATTCCCATCAACTAATCATAACCATCTGATTTCATCAGTGTGTGTCGATCAAACCCGCCTCAATCCATTTTTTTAATCCTTCTCTTTCTTTGTTCACAAACAAACTGAAAAATTTTAACTGAATAAATGCTGAAAAATATCTGATTGTCTGAGACTGCAAATATATTGATCCTGGAACAATTTACTGATAATGACGATTCATGGATTAACATTGAATCACAACATGAAATTAGACAAAACTATGTTAAATATATACACTGCTCAAAAAAATAAAGGGAACACTTAAACAACACAATGTAACTCCAAGTCAATCACACTTCTGTGAAATCAAACTGCCCACTTAGGAAGCAACACTGATTGACAATCAATTTCACATGCTGTTGTGCAAATGGAATAGACAACAGGTGGAAATTATAGGCAATTAGCAAGACACCCCCCAATAAAGGAGTGGTTTTACAGGTGGGGACCACAGACCACTTCTCAGTTCCTATGCTTTCTGGCTGATGTTTTGGTCACTTTTGAATGCTGGCGGTGCTTTCACTCTAGTGAGCATGAGACGGAGTCTACAACCCACACAAGTGGCTCAGGTAGTGCAGCTCATCCAGAATGGCACATCAATGCGAGCTGTGGCAAGAAGGTTTTCTGTGTCTGTCAGCGTAGTGTCCAGAGCATGGAGGCGCTACCAGGAGACAGGCCAGTACATCAGGAGACGTGGAGGAGGCCGTAGGAGGGCAACAACCCAGCAGCAGGACCACTACCTCCGCCTTTGTGCAAGGAGGAACAGGAGGAGCACTGCCAGAGCCCTGCAAAATGACCTCCAGCAGGCCACAAATGTGCATGTGTCTGCTCAAACGGTCAGAAACAGACTCCATGAGGGTGGTATGAGGGCCCGACGTCCACAGGTGGGGGTTGTGTTTTACACCGTGCAGGACGTTTGGCATTTGCCAGAGAACACCAAGATTGGCAAATTTGCCACTGGCGCCCTGTGCTCTTCACAGATGAAAGCAGGTTCACACTGAGCACATGTGACAGACGTGACAGAGTCTGGAGACGCCATGGAGAACGTTGTGCTGCCTGCAACATCCTCCAGCATGACCGGTTTAGCAGTGAGTCAGTAATGGTACATCATGTCTCACGCCATCCACCAACGCCACGTTGCACCACAGACTGTCCAGGAGTTGGCGGATGCTTTAGTCCAGGTCTGGGAGGAGATCCCTCAGGAGACCATCCGCCACCTCATCAGGAGCATGCCCAGGCGTTGTAGGGAGGTCATACAGGCACGTGGAGGCCACACACACTACTGAGCCTCATTTTGACTTGTTTTAAGGACATTACATCAAAGTTGGATCAGCCTGTAGTGTGTTTTTCCACTTCAATTTTGAGTGTGACTCCAAATCCAGACCCCCATGGGTTAATAAATTTGATTTTCATTGATAATTTTTGTGTGATTTTGCTGTCAGCACATTCAACTATGTAAAGAACAAAGTATTTAATAAGAATATTTCATTCATTTAGATCTAGGATGTTATTTTACTGTTCCCTTAATTTTTTTGAGCAGTGTATAAACTACATTAAAATAATTGATGAAAGTCCAGGGAAACATTAGTGAATTAAGACTGTATTGATTCTAATGATCCAAAATAAACATTAATGAATTTAAACAGTGAATCATAAACAATCACTAATAAACAATTGAATATAAAATGTTCTAAAACTGTGAACCTGTAGAACCGCAATAGAGCAACATTCTTACTATAAAACAGGGTTTAACATTATTTCATTAAATCACAACCTTTAGAAATTTAACAATCCACATTTTTATAACCATAAATTAAAAAAATCTATAAATTTACTTTCTATTCATACACACACTTCTAAATACATTTTACTGCACACACACATCTATTCTTGGTCCTGAAGGTGAGGGAAATGTTCACACATTAACTAAACTGCACATACATGTTGGATACAATTGTTCAGAGCAGCATGTAAAGTATTACAGATGTCATTCATTATTTTTTATGTTTTTTCATTTAATAAATACAATTATAATATTACATTTTGATTTGATGACATCAGATGATTATGATTGGTTGATTGAAATGATGATCCAGGATTACATCCTACTTGGAAAAATCACGTTTACCATGCTGGGTATCTAATTATAAAATGTGGATGTAAAGAAAAATGTGTCATTATTTGATTTAATTTAGTATTGACTATAAAAGAGTGGAATGTTTTTACTTTAGAAGCTACGCAATAACCTGACGACAAACAAGCTTAAACTTTATGTAATATAAGGGTAACTTGCCCCTATCAGAAAGTGGAAATAAGGAATTTTGAGAATTGGTTTAGTCACACCAGATAACTTCTTAAATTTTTTGCCCTGGTCATCTTTTAGCTGTGTAAAGGTTAAATTACTGCAGGTTCAGTAATCTATATTGACGGATATATTTCTTTCATAGTCCTTTCACAAACCATCTACAAATTACGAGTTCAGAAAATTTTATTTTTGTCAAATGTCATTATTACCCAAAGTAAAAGATTCTTATTACTTAAAACCAATTAGAGCACATAATCATCTTCTAGCTGAATACGAAGGTCAATAAAAATAAAAAATACCTCCAAGGTCTTCCTTGGAAGACACAAGACGAGGTGAATTGCTCCCAGGTTCAATTCTTAAAGACAACCTGTAGGAAATAAACATAAAGAGAAATATGAAATGTCACAGATTTACTACTGTAACAAATGTTACAATTTACTACTGTAAATACCCCTGCTGGTTAGCTAAAAAAACCCCATTGTTGCTGCGACACCTTCCACTGCTGATTTACTGAGTATAGACAATGTTTATGGTGCCATGTCTCTGGTTTGTGTTCTATCACACTCACATACAGTGGTGTGAAAAAGTGTTTGCCCCCTTACTGATTTCTTATTTTTTGCATGTTTGTCACACTTTAATGTTTCAGATCATCAAACAAATTTAAATATTAGTCAAAATAACACAAGTAAACACATCATGCAGTAAATGAAGGTTTTTATTATTAAGGGAAAACTAAATCAGAAACTACATAGCCCTGTGTGAAACAGTGTTTGCCCCCCTGTTAAAACATAACTTAACTCTGGTTTATCACACCTGAGTTCAATTTCCCTAGCCACACCCCGGCCTGATTACTGCCACACAAGTTCGCAATCAAGAAATCACTTAAATAAGACCTGCCTGACAAAGTGAAGACAAAATGGATTTTGAAGATCCTCAAAATCTAGACATCATGCTGAGATTAAAAAAAAATTATTGAGCTCTATCAGTCTGGAAAAGATTATAAAGCCATGTCTAAAGCTTTGGATCTGCAGCGAACCACAGTGAAAGCCATTATCTACAAATGGCATGAAACAGTGAAGAACATTCCCAGAAGTGGCCGCCGGCCGACCAAAATTACCCCAAGAGCCCAGCGACAGCTCATCCAATAGGTCACAAAAGACCCCACAACAACATCCAAAGAACCCTCCAATGTGGCTGAATTACAACAATTCTGCAAAGATGAGCGGGCCAAAATTACTCCACAGCGCTGTAACAGTTCATTGCAAGTTATCAAAAACGCTTGAGTGCAGTTGTTGCTGCTAAGGGTGGTCCAACCAGTTTTTAGGTTTAGGGGGCAAACACTTTTTCACACAGGGCTATGTAGTTTTGGATTTTTTTCCCCCTTAATAAAAAACCTTCATTTAAAAAACTGCATGATGTGTAATATTTAAAAGGATGTAATATTTAAATTTGTTTGATGATCTGAAACATTAAAGTGTGACAAACATGCAAAAAATAAGAAATCAGTAAGGGGGCAAACACTTGTTCACACCACTGTATACTATAAACCTGCTGCAAAATTAAGCTTAGAAATCTAGTAATGGCTTTAAAATGATATAGGGTTGACCTTCATGTGTGCCTATTATAGGCACCAGCTACGTCATACTTAACCTCTAGCTATTCTTACTAACATGAGTGACCATTATGACAGTCCTCCATGAAGTCATTAAACTTACATAGTTTTCTGTTTATATATACAGTCAAGCCCGAAATTATTCATACCCCTGGCAAATTCTGACTTAAAGTTACTTTTATTTAACCAGCAAGTTTTTTTGTTGACCGGAAATGACACAGGCTTCTCCCAATAGTTAATAAGACGATGTACAAGAGGCATCATTGTGGAAAAAAATATTTCTCCGCTTTTATTTAAATTTGAACAAAAAGTGGCATGTCCAAAATTATTCATACCCTTTTCAATAATCAATAGAAAAGCCTTCATTGGCTATTACAGCAAACAAACACTTCCTATAATGGCTGACCAGCTTTTTGCATGTCTCCACTGGTATTTTTGCCCATTCATCTTTAGCAATGAGCGATTTCTGCTTGCCATCACCCTGATCTTTAGCTCCCTCCACAGATTCTCGATTGGATTTAAGTCAGGACTCTGGCTGGGCCACTGCAAAACGTTAATGTTTTTGTCTGCTAACCATTTCTTCACCACTTTTGCTGTGTGTTTTGGGTCGTTGTCGTGCTGAAATGTCCACTGGTGCCCAAGTTTCTCTGCAGACTGCCTGATGTTGTTGTTGAGAATTTTGATGTATTGCTCCTTTTTCATGGTGCCGTTTACTGTGATTAGGTTCCCTGGTCCACTAGCGGAAAAACACCCCCAAAACATTAGGTTCCCACCACCATGTTTGACAGTGGGGATGGGGTTCTTAGGGTTGAAGGCTTCTCCTTTTTTACGCCAAATGAAGGCCACATCATTGTGGCCAAACAATTAAATTTTTGTTTCATCTGACCATAAAACAGAAGACCAGAAGTCTTCTTCTTTGTCCAGATGAGCATTTGCAAAGGTTAAGCGGGCTTTTGTGTGCCTTATCTGGAGAAGTGATTTTCTTCTTGGTCTGCGTCTGTGGAATCCAGTGGTGTGCAGTGTCTGTTGGACTGTCTGCCTGGAGATGTTGCCACTAGCAAAGCCCAGATTCACCTTGGTGGTGATCTTTGGATTCTTTTTTACCTCTCTCACTATCCTTCTGGCCAGCACACGTGTCACTTTTGGCTTCCGACCACGTCCTCTGAGATTTTTCACAGTGCGAAACATCTTGTATTTTTTAATACTTTGCGCTGTAGCCACTGGAACTTGAAAACATTTAGATATGGTCTTATAGCTCTTTTCTGACTTGTGAGCAGCCACAATGCGCAGCCGCAGGTCCTCAGTGAGCTCCTTTGTCTTAGCCATGACTGTCCACAACCAACAGCAGAGGGCTTCTGTTTTTCACCTGTTGAGTCGAATTAAAACAGCTGTTCCCAATGAATCAGGGTAATTAGGATGCTTTAGAACAGCTTGGAATATTTGGAATGGTATAGAACTTTGGATTTTTCCATAGTTTGCAAAGGATATGAATAATTTTGGACATGCCACTTTTTGTTCAAATGTAAATAAAAGCTGAGAAATATTTTTTTCCACAATTATTCCTCTTGTACATCGTCTTATTATCTTTTGGGAGAAGCCTGTGTCATTTCCGGTCAAAAAAAAAAAAACTTTCTGGTTCAATAGAAGTAACTTTAAGTCAGAATTTGCCAGGGGTATGAATAATTTCGGGCTGGACTGTATATATATATATATATATATATATATATATATATATATATATATATATATATATATATATATATACGCTTACATTAAAACAAGCGTTGTGGGCAGACAGATTCCCAGATCCCAGGTGGGGCAGTTTTTGGGGTGGGGTAAAGGAAATAGATACTTCACCTAATTAAAATGATAAAAAGCAACAAAATATTGTACTAATATTCTTGCCAGGGTCGGTTAAAAAGACATTATATTAATATAAACACAAATATGCTTTAAGGGTTATTTTCTATGCCCAGAATGGCTAATGACTGAACTAATAAACACAAATTCAGACAATATTATAATCTTTTTAAAATTGAAGTGAAGTTTGGGACAAAAAAGAAATTAAATATACAAGTAATATTTTGAGGAAAGGAATTAAGTAAACAAAAATCAGTGGAACGAGCTGATGTACAGAGACAATAGATACATTAGATAGAATAGATAGAGTAGATGGATGGATGGATAGATAGACAGTCAAATTATTTATAACAATTTAAAAAACTAATTGAAAACTTCTTTCAAATAAAATATAGGGCAGATTCTACCTCCTTTTCTTGGAATAAAAAACACGACGTTAAACTCTATGCATTATTTTACCTCATTATGCTCATTAGCTAATGGTCTGTTATTGAGACAGATTGCCTTCTTACAAGTAAAATCATGGTCAAACACTAATAACTTCTCTTTGCACTAAGCAAGAGAAGAAGCAAACAAAAAACCCATTACTACTGGTGGTCTGGAAGTTACCTGCATTTATTTTAAATTATAAGTAAAAAAAACCTGAAATGAATAGATAAGCAATGTAGGTTTAAAGAAGTTTGACCCTGTGTATAAAGCTATGGAGAAACCAGTCTGCCATGTAAGCATAAATGAAGCCAGATGATGAAGTCATTCCTCTTTGAAATGGTACATCCCACCACCCCCAGATACAGCTGCACTCTTACTCATTCTTCTTTTTTAGTCTCCTTAATTAAAATTTTCCTGTTTCAATGTTCGCTGATAAATATCAAATTGTGACGTTTTGCTGGAAATGTCAGTTCAATTTGATGAGAACAATAGAATAGGAGCTCTGTTAAAATCATTTTTTATGGGATGATGTCATAACCGGGCTTTTAGAAATCTAAACACTGCAGATACAAAATCTGGTCAAGAGAAAATCACAAGATTTGAATAAATTCTAGTATAAACTGCATGTTCTGCATGAGCATATTTAAAAATTTAATCTAAACACATAAGCTTCTACAAACTACCATAAAAAAGCATAACCAGGGAATTAAAAAACATATTTCCTTTATACTCTAGGGATGCTAAAACACTAAGAGCTGCAGGATCACATAAATCTAAAAAAGCATCATTATTGTTACTCAGAATTAGAAGGTATTCATTGTTATCGATCACGTCATCTGCCTTAACTGTGTGTTGAAAGCAGATACAATCTTTAATTACTTCTTATAATGACATTATGGGGTTAATGTGCTTTTATAAATTTAAATAACTTTAATAAATAAATAAATAACCTACTATTACCATGTGTAACAACATAAATAGCAGAGATTAAAAATATTTGATTTGATTTAACAGTTTGTTGCTAATGTTGATATGTTATATTTTTATTGTATGATCGATATTATATTTTATAAGAGATATACAATTTATATTGCATTGCTTACTAGATATTTCTTTCTTGAAAGTTCTAACAAAAATACTTTTATGTAAATTGCTTTCTAAGCAAGAAAACTTCACTTAATACCCCCCCCCAAAAAAGAAAAAAAAAAGTACAACAGAAAAAAAACAACAACATACATGTAATTATCATCCTCTACAAACTTCTGCAGTTCCTCGATGTAGTGCACTGACATCAGGTACTTCTGTACATGTGGTAACGTCAGCAAGTGATCTGTCAAAGAGAAAAAAAAAATATATTCATTTTAACATTACATATTAATGTATAGTCAAATAATCTTTAAAATTATATGTCACCAACCTGTCCTATTAATAAAGGCTAGAAAATGCCCCAGAAAAAAGATTTGTTGTGAAAAAATCCACTACAAATTTGCACCAAAGAAACACTTTCAATAAAGAGGAAATAAAAATACTAAACAATATAATGTTTAGTATTAGCTCTATATTTATAGAACTGAAATGCTTTTAGCACCTAAAAATAAAGATATAATTTCATGTTTGTGATAATACTGTGAATGTAAATGTATTGTTAAACCAGTTAGTTAGCATCCAACTAAGCAACTATCCAACTAAAATCCTAGTAGGGTACTCAAATTTAGGTTTATTAAAATTAGCTTTTTCATATAGATTTTTTTTTTTAATTTAAACGTAAATGGTATCTAAAATAAATAGATTTATATTGTCACTATTTAGAATAGTGTTTTAACAGTGAATGTTTTGTGATATTTATAGGATTACAGGGGACATGCCAAAATAAAAGCATCCCAATCCCGGCATTTATACCCTCGTGCCCACCTTCTCTAAGTGCGGGTTGAAGCAGAACTTTGCTTAAAGCTATTTGCAGAGTTCATCTGGTGGTGTGACGATTCTAACAGATAAAAAGGAAAAGTGCCATTTTTGTCTGATGGTTGTCTCAACAATGACGTAGCAATGACATTTGACGTAGATGGGTGACGTTCCTTAAACTGTCTCAATTTTGCATGTCCGCGCACTTGTTTCTTTACGTACTTAGCAACCAAAGTGTGCACTTCCAGAAATGCACACTTTATGTAAAACCATAGGCATAGTGTGGGTATTGGAAAAGGGTCAACAAAACCTTTTTCCTAAAAATGATACGCAGAATTCTTGAATGAGATGGCACGGATACCATTTAGAACCAATATAAATACATCATAATGATGTTGACCTTTTTTGAATTTATCTAATCAAACAAAATCACTGATTTTTTATTACATATTTAAACTACAACAACATTTATTATGTTCATCATTTAACAACTAAACAATAAACAAAATATTTAAATGATTCTCAAATTTCTTAAATTTTACTAATAAAAAAGTCAGTTGGGGCCGAGATTAGCACATTGTTTATGATGATTGCAAGATCCTGGCATGGGGTTAAATCAGCTGATATGAAGAGCAGTTGGGTTTTGATGGTGTTAGGTTGCAGCTGATAAGCTCTTATCCACAATAATCTTTCTGACATGCAAGCTGAGATCCTGGAAGAAGTTTGTCTGAAGGAAACAAGTTGTGTGTCATCAGCACAACAATAGTTGGAGAATGCATGTAGAGAAATAAAGTGATTGTGTATAGAGGGGGAAAAGGAGAGGCCCAAGTCATGAGCCTTGTGGGACACCATTAGAGAGACTGCATGGAGCGAATATTGTGCCCCTCCATGTTACATGATATGAACAACCATCCAAGTAGGAAGCAAACCACTGCCATGCTGCTCTACAAATAACCAGACTCTAGAAAGTGGACAGGAGAGTCTTGTGGTTGACCGTGTCAAACGCAGGTAAAAGGTCCAGAGGAATGAAGACAAATAGAAATTTGGATGATCTGGCAACTTGAAGACTTTCAAGTGTCTGTAGAGTGTGCTTCTTTAAAGCCAGACTGGTTGGAGTCTTGTTTGTTATATGAGAGTTATAGAGACAGTGGATTATAAACAGTGCGTTCAGGTGAGTTTGAAAGAAAAGAAAGACATTGTACTATTCTCTAGCTGTTAATGTCTAAGGGGTCCAGAGCAGGCTTCCTCAGGATGGCAGATGGGTATAATTGCAGAGATGAAGGGCAGAAGATCATGAGAAATGTTCTGAATCATTGTAGAAAAAATTGACTTAAATTAAAATTGACAAGTGGGTAGGTGGTAGTATTGCTGGACCTGTTAAACCTCTTCTAATACAAAGGTTGAAAATTATAGTGAAGGAGAAGGTGAGTCATGGGCGGGCAGTGTATAATTAGACAGAGAAATGGTAAAGGTGTTGGAGATTTCCTAACCTTCACAGAACTGTGACGAGGTTTCTTCCAACTTCTCTCTGCTAATCTCAATTCTCATCGGCTGTTGAGCAACAGTTCTCGGTAAGCCCGAAAGTCCAGGGAGTAGAGAAAACTAGAGCTGCAATAAAGTCAGCTTTCTTTACAGCCGATTAGCAATTTCAGCAATAGTGCACAAGGTTGCAATCCTACCTTACTATAAAAGATCACAAGATAAACACTCGAATAAACAAAGAATAGAACTGTCACGATTCTGCCATCCCTCCACCAAATTCTCCGGTATTCTGAACAACGCTTCTTCTGGGATTGTTTAGCTTTATAAGCTAGCCAGTATGGGTGTTGTGCTGGTCTAAAGTTGATGGAGGCTCCGCTGCTTAAGCATTGCTTAAAGTACTAGCAGCCATACGCAAGTATGCAGTTATCATGCTTTTAATTAATTGCAAAAAAATCAAGTCTACTCGGTTTATTACGATTAAACAGTCAAAGACACCTGTCGCCGATAAAATTTCAGTCAAGATCCCTCTGTGTATGGTATCCATGTCACGAACTGTAATGAAACTTATTTCTTTTTGATTTTATTGTTTTTCACATTTAAACTCATGTCATTGTCTACAACAAACACTTCCTGAAATACCCCCTTTGGTCACAAACCAGACTTTAATAAATTCTTTAATACTTACTCTTTGTTTACAAACAACAGAACCCTGTGTCTGGATGACCCAACCATGACAACGTAAACAAAGCCGGAAAAGCTGAAGAGCCCGCATTGTTGTTTTGTTGGCTAATGTTTAGTCACTGAACAGCAAGCTCTATTAACTGAGAGTGTGTATCTAGTGATAGGCGGTTGCATCATTTAACTTAAATAATCTTACAGTGCCTTGAAAAAGTATTTATACCCCTTGAGGGTTTTCACATTTTGTCACCTTACAACCACAAACTTTGTTTTATATTGAGATTTTGTGTAATAGACCAACACAAGGTAACACATAATTGTAAAGTGGAACAAAAATGATACATTATTTTTTAAATTTTAAGCAAATAAAAATATGACAAGTGTGGTGTGCATTTGTATTTTCATGTATTGCTACAGATGCTCAATGGGATTTAGGTCTGGATACATAAATATTTTTTGATCTAAACCATTGTATTTTAGCTCCGGCGGGAAAGTGAATCTCCTTACCAGTTTTATTGTTTTTGCAGCCTCCAAAAGGTTTTCATCCAGGATTACCCTGTATTTAGCTCCATCCATCTTCCTATCAACCAACTTTGGTCTCATCTGACCAGAGCACCTTCCTCCACATGTTTGCTGTGTCCCCTACATGGCTTGTGGCAAACTGCAAATTTGAATTAAACAGTAGCTTTCTTGTTGCCACTCTTCCATAAAGGCCAGCATTGTGGAGTACATGACTTATAGTTGTCCTGTGGCTATTAGCCTCTTGGCTGCTTTCCCGACCAGTGCTCTCCTTGCTCGGTCTGTCAGTTTAGGTGGATGGCCATGTCTTGGTAGGGTGTGGCATACTTTTTCCATTTTTGGAAGATGGATTAAACAGTGCTCCTTGAGATGTTTAAAGCCTGGAATATTTTTTATAACCCAACCCTGCTTTAAACTTCCCGTCTGCTGAGTTCCTAGGTCTTGATGCTGTTTTTCGCTAGTGTTCTCTAACAAACCATTGAGGCCTTTACAGAACAGGTGTATTTATACTAAGACTAAATTACACACAGATGGACTATATTAACTAATAAGGTGCCTTCTGAAGGCAAAAAAATTGCATTGAATTTGTTTTAGGGGTATCAGAGTACAGGGGGCTGAATACAAATGCACACCAAACTTTTCAGGTTTTTATTTGCTTATTTTCTCATTTTCATTCCACTTCACAATTATGTGCTACTTTGTGTTGGTCTGTCACATAAATCTAATCAAAATACATTTAAGTTTGTGATTGTAAGGTGACAAAATAAGTAAGCAGGAAACTGTGCTATGTTACTAAACATGGGACTTAAGGACATAGGACTTCAACAAAGCCAAACACAGGATATTTACCCCAAAATAACATAAACTATGGTTTGGACCATGTCTTTATGGGCCAGCTACAAATCCATTTAATGCTAGTTGGAACAATTGAATTTTAAGTCACATGTAGATGTGTGGTCTGTCTTGCATAGTGATAGATGCTTACTAATAAAAAAAAGAATTAAATGTTAGATGTGCCATCCAAACCAATTTCGATCTACCTCAAAATGAAACTTCGCATTAACAATGTAGTAAGGTGATGTTTTTAAACTATTCGTTTATTTTGAACAAAACCTTAATATCACTCGTCTCAGAGAGCAACTCATTCATTTTGTATCAACAATGTATGCGCAACAACCCATAGGATCCGCATGGAAAATATGATTAGTTCGTTCAACTCGTTACAGCCCTATAGGCTGAAACAAAGAATTAGTTAATCTTGAGTCTTCAGGCCTGAATTGTTTATTTACATGACCAGTTTCTGGATCGGTACCTTACAATCAATACTACTAAGGCAAAAGTCGGCAACCCATGGCTCTGGAGCCGCATGTCGCTTTTCATTTCTTAGCAGCAACTCTCTTTGGCTTTGGAAAAAAATAAATGAGGTCATACATGTCCTCGGTGTGGATTTCTCTAGTTGCATTACTGTGTTAGTTTGTCCTGTCTTTTGTGTTTCAAGTATAGTCAGTTATATCAGGGATGAACTGCTGAACATTCGGCTGATCACACCACACAATTTTTTACCGGTTTTCAACTATTCTCATGTTTTGCTGGACATTGTGGTTAGCGGGGCATAGGTGCTCTTCAAATGCTTTAAGACGCATAAGCATGGAAAGCGAGGCCCGGCACGCTGGTCAATCTCCGACAGTACAGCTTTAAAACTGCACTGCCCAATATCCATCTAGCGAATCTCTACTTTCTACCCAACAAAATGGACGAACATCTCCTGCTTTCTCAAACCAATAAGGACTTTCTAAACTTGTACAATCAGGCCAGAAACACACTAAAGAAGATTAGAGAAGCCAAGAATAGCTACTCTAAAAAACTGGAAAACCAGCTCTCAACAAATGACCCTGCTTCAGTGTGAAAAGGCCTAAGAGACATTACATGTTACAAGACGCCATCCCCCAGCTCTTCAGTAAACCATCAACTAGTTGATGTAGCTGTAGATTTGAAACTACCAATCTCACATGTTACACCCATACTGATCATCTCACCACTCAACCATCAACACCTTTAGCAGCCCCCCCAGCAGTGTTTATATTGATAAATATAAACACTGCTGTATCTTTATCAGACAAGCTAAATATTTCTTGTTTCAGACACTGTAAATTCTATGTTTCTGTTGTGAATATTTGTAAGGTTTCAGATAGCATTCCAGGCCACATACTCAGAGCATGCACAGACCAGTTAGTGGGTGTTTTTACTATGTACAGCTTAGAATTAAATACCTTTACTTCAGGATGACCTCAGGAGACAAAAGAAAGATAGCACACCTGGGTAACCATCATCAGTAGCCGGCTAAATTAACAGCTTAAAATTTGTTGGTTCTTACTTTATGGTGGACCTAACAAGTCTGGTATGCTTACAGGCGGGCCCTTAATCACAAAACACTGCAGAGAGTGGTAGGGACTGCCCACCACATCATTGGAGGTAAGCTTTCGGTTCATTCAGGTAAACTACACCACCCAGTGTGTGAGAAAAGCCACAACAAAGGTTCATCACAGACAGCCGGCAGTCAAAAGGTAAAAGTGCTTATTTGTCACATTTAGTCTACAGCACAGTGAATTTTTTCCTTTGCATATCCCAGCTTAGAAAGTTGGGGTCAGAGCGCAGGGTCAGCTATGATACAGCACCCCTGGAGCATAAAGAGTTAAGGGTCTTGCTCAAGGACTTAACAGTGGCAGACTGGCAGCAGTGGGGCTTGAACACAGGTGTTCATGTTCTTCCACTCAACAACTCAGTGCCTTTAAACATTGAGATTGTGGGTTCGATTCCCAGCTCCACCAAGCCACCACCGCTGGGCCCCTGAGCAAGGCCCCCAACCCCCAGTTGCTCAGTTGTATAACTGACATAAATGTAAGTCACTCTGGATAAGAGCGTCTGCCAAATAATGTAAATGTAAACTGTGTTTATTGTATAATCCCTGTTGCATCAATTGCTCCTACATTTATTTTCCTACCCTAGTCTGTTTTGTTGATATTTTGTACACTGCTTGGCACACATACTTTTCTTTCATAAACTTGTACTCATGCATTATTCTTCTCATACTTCGTCCTAATGAATGGACTGTTCTAATGAATGTTTAATATTGTTGTTTCTGAGGTATTTCTGTAAAGCAAACAATCCTGACTGTTAAAAGCACTATATAAATAAAGGTGACTTGACTTGACATTGTCATGCTGTAGTATACTGTATGAGGTCTTATTGTGTATATTGCATAATAATGTATCATATGTACACTTGTGCATTACAATACTGTTTACTCAGACTATATGTTCTGGTCAATAGATTGTAAATATTGTGTATTTAAATTGTACAATACGCGTTCTACTTGGTCTGTCCAAAAATTTTACTTACCTCTACATAAATTAAAAAATGAAAAATAATGTGACAAAGATTTGATTTGATTACCTTAATCCCTCTTTGCTTTTGAAAAATAACTAAAAGGTTTTCCACTAGATTTGGGTGTGTTTGTGGAAATTTAACTTGTAGCAATAAGACTTATACTTATCTGTAATGATTAGGTGACCACATACATTTTAGCATACACATACTTGTGTTTACAGCCTTAAACATTTGGTGCAAACACAAGGTATGCCTCTTAATTTGCCTACATTTTTTAAAAATGATTTCTTTTCCTGCCATTACTGAAGGTAAGGTAAAGTATCAAAATTCACCATTAATTATTCATAAAACAAACTGTCAAAAATGCATGTTACTGACCATAGTTGCAAGACATCTGAAGGTCAGAGATAACTCGGAGAAGATTGTTCATCTGATTGGTCCTTTGCTCAGTCTCTATGATGCTGTCAGTGGCTGGATAGGCAGAGTCGATGTAAGTCATATCAAATAAATAAATTCCTGAAAAATAAAAAGACAGGAAAACTTAAACTTTAATTTACATTTTAATTTAATGGAAAAATAAGGGGAAGTGACAGCTTAGTGGTTAAAATGTTGGACTCCAAACAAGAAGATTGTTGGTTTAATTCCCAGCACCACCAAGTTGCCACTGCTGGGCCCCTGAGCAAGGCTCTCAAATTGCTCAGTGTTTTGAATAAAATAAATGTTAGTTGCTCTGAATAAGTGTGTCTGCCAACCTAAAAAAAAATCTTATAATGGCAACATCTAGTATAGATGTATAGAAATACATTTACTTTCTTGTTTGCTGAGTTAAAAATTCTTAAAAATCATAAACAAGCCAGAACACTCAAACAAAAACTCTCTCAGTTGGCAGACAGCCTGTTTGTTTGTGCCCTGTTTCTGCTTTTACAGCGTGGGATTGCCTCTGTAATTAGTGGCAAGAGATAACTTGCCCTACCAGGGTAGAATTACTGTTATTTAAAGAGATTATTAGTGTTGTGTAGTAAATTTTCATCAAGTAGATAGAACTAGTTTACAATTTGGCTTAAAAGAATATTTACCATCATCATTATTATTGTTATTATTATTATTATTATTATTATTATGACATTATTATTAATAGTATAATACTAATAATAGTAACATAAATAATATTATTATTAATTATGCATGACATTTGTCAGAAAAAAATACAGAAATAAACTTACCATGAAGCATGGTAAGTTCAGGTTGTGTTATATTTTTTAAGGTGAGTGGGTGCTGGACTTTAGTGTATTAAATCTGACACGGGCAACCACAGTGCAGCCTAATTCTAAATCATTTAAAGCAGCTGAACGTAAGTCAAAGACCTGCCAACAAGTTCCAAAAATGACAATGTACTGAATAACCAGAAATGGATGAATCTTTTTTGTTGCGCAAAAGAAACACTTTTTCTTTTGCTAAATTTTAACATGGAGATAAATCATCTGAGATTATTAAAAATTTAGTTTTACTAAGATTAATTTTAGGTAATGAGCAATTATACATGATGAAATCTGGATAGGAGGAAGAGTATTTGGAATACAAACCTTTGTGAGGTTATGACCTCAACAGTCCTCGAGCCTAAATCCAAAAAGACTAACAAGGCCAAAGATGCGTTGAGTATCAAAAGCTGCTCAAAGGTTAAAAAAGACTAAGAACTAATGCTATTTTGGCTGATTCTTCAGCATGTAGTATTTCAGTAAAATTAAACTTTGTGGAATTTGCCAATTTGCCAAACTGGCTAGGATCCTGGAGGTTGTTCTGTGAGGGGCAGAGAGACAACTGATTGTGTTAAGGATTCAGCATAGAAAGAGGAGCCATGATAACTGCTATTGTGGATAGTGGATTTCATCAGGTTGTAAATAAACCTTACTCGTTTGATCTAGACAGTACAGGGACAAATGTTATAGAGCCAGGTATAATAATAATGACAATAGGGATGTCTTGTGATGGTCTAGCGCATTGTGGAATGGGATTGGCAGGTGGTCATGTAATTAGATGCAGGACAAGTTTCGCTGCAGGATCTCTTCTGTTGCACGTTCACCAGAAATCCTGTACATTTCAACCAATTGAAAGACGACCTCAAAGAGTGTGCAATATGCATCAGACATTCAGCAAGCGGCCTGCTTGCATGAAGTCTCGGGCTCAGACTAGTGTACAGGCAATGTACTGTATTATTGATGGCAGCCAATAATGCCGAACATGTTTTGTGCTGTCTTTACAACATGCTCATGGGTTTTTCTTAGCATTATCCCTGCTGCTTTTCTAGGCTGTTATGCAGTCTAACAAGCATCTTTTGGGAAAGGTTGGTTCTATTTAACCTCCTCATAAAATAAAAGCTTTGTTGCACCTTTCCCCACCACCACTGAGGTGTTGCAATTCCATGGGAAGTCCTCTGCGTCTGCATTCTTGTGTTATTAAATCATGGTGCTTAATTAGTCTCAATAACAATTCACGCACAATGAACGTGTGTGTGTAAAAAAATAAATATTTAAAAAACAATTCACCTGCACAAAATAATTATATAATATTTATAAAATACATTTCAAAAACACCAGTTTAGAAAGTCATCACAAATGATAATTTATGCTGGTTACATTTTAGGTGTGGTAAAATGATCATTAATTCTGACTTTCTAAACTGGTGTTGGTTAAAGCTTTATTTCTGCACTAACAAAGAAGAGCAAAGCACTAACTGAGCAAAGCTAAGCTCCTTAAGTCTTAAGATCTTGGCGGATTGTGACTGGATTGGTCTTTTTTTTTTTTTTTTTTGCATTAATTATTATTGACATTAATTTAGCTTTATATTACATTGCCTAAAAGACAAGCTGATCAGCTAATATAGAATATAGTTGTAAACTAATGGTTGATATTTGAGTTGTCCTTTAAGATTACAAAAATAGCTGAGTATGTGTGTATGTGTGTGGGGAGGTCAGATCATGGCTGCATGTGCTATAAAAAGCTACTACAGCTACTATCAGTTTACAAAAGCACTTTTTTAGCATTGTACGAATAATAGTTGAAAGTATTTGAACTATTTGTATGTTGTATTGAGTCTAAGGAGGGGCTGTAAACAAATGTTATGCCATAGTAGTGTTATAAAGTCTACATAACCAAATCCATAAAATACATACAGATTTACTTTAACACATAACTGATGAAAACAGTTTTACATACTACAAAATCACTGCAGGTCTGTTTGATTTATAACAGTGACCAGCCAAATGAGTCACAAAGAATGAAACTCGTTTCCAGTGACATAACTTGAAAAACATTGCTTAACACCCACCCACTCTCACACACACAGAATCATAAAAAAACATACTGATGGTTATGAAACAATGTAAACTCCAAACACATAGGGTTTAGGTTAATGATTGTATTGGTGCTAGATTTTCCTATGGAATAAGGTAAAAAAAGAACACATAAAAAATAAACAATATTCAAGAATATTTTACATTAATTACAGTTTATTTACTCTGGAAAAGGGAGCTTGGATCTTAAGACGTGTCTTAAAATGCACAGTGACTGATGTCTATCAGCTGTGATATATTAATAACACAATGTGAGTAATTTGATCACATTTGAATTTAGAAATGGAAAAAGATGACACTTGGGAATCAATGCTTGGAAGCCAAGATACAAATTTAGAATAAATAAATAAGAGACACATTTCATACAGTGTAAACATCAAGCCTGCAATCCATCCATCCATCCATCCATCCATCCATCCATCCATCCAAATTACCCATCCATCCATTCAATCTATCCACCCACCTATCCATTCAACCACCCACCTACCCATACACCCATCCATCTTTCCAACCCACCGACCCATCTCTCCATTCACCCACACTAACACCAATCCATCTATGCAACAACCAACCCAACCCACCGACCCATCCGTCCATTCACCCATCCACCCACCCTAACACCCAATCCATCCATCCATCTATGCAATTTGGAATCACTAATCAATCTAACATACCTGTTTTTGGACTGTTGGAGGAAACCAGTGTAAACACAAACATACACAGGGAGAACATAAACTCAGAAAAACTCCTGCAGGGGAAACGAACCTGAGATCTTCTTGCTGTAAGACAACAGTGCTAATCACTAAACCACCGTGCTGCCCCATCTGCAGTAAGATTTAAAATCATGCTTGAGAAAAAAAAACACCACAACCTCTTAGCAACAGTGGTATTCATGTGCACTACTTTATACATGAAACACCAAAAGAAAGTCCTGGCTGCCTAAGGACACGGAAGTGTTTCTGAGCTCCAGTAGATCCACGGAGTGCTACTGTACAATCACCAGCAGCTACCAAGTATGAGGAGTTACAATAATGTTCCTCCGTATATAATTGGCATGCTAGAACTCTGCATGGAACAGTTAGTCTGTCCAAGTGTTTTTTACTAATCACGGTTAACAAGCTCAAGATGGCAAAACTGGAATGAAAAGAAAATCTGGGGCTGAGCAGCACACCAATGCGTGTAAAGGTGTTTAACCACAAGCTTTTTATTACATGGTTCACCGAGCCTGCATGAATAAATGTCCATGTCCTCAAACAGATGGAGGAAGTGATGAGACCTTGACCTATAAGGCGGCGGGAAAGCATCCCAAGTTACAACCAGCAGGAACCACTGGAAGATAATATGGAAAAGTCCAAGCGCAGAACATGTAACTTGATTTCAATTGGTGCACAAAATTATTAGATTATTTCCTGTCACTGTAAAATGAACACATGTTTATGAGAAAAACTTTTTAAATTAAGATCATTTACAAATACTGAAACTTGAGCACAGAGAATTATATGAGGATTAAATAACTTCCATCTGACTTAAATGGTGCATTTAACACACGTATAAACACACTGGTGTTTTGCATATCTTATTGTACACTGTAGCTGATATAAGTAAAACAAAAAAAGATTAGTAAAAAGGATCTTTGTAACTTAACCTCAGTTATTGAAAGACATTTAACACAAATGACTGAAAAAAGGTTGTGCGCAAAGCTATCAGTTACCCTATGAGGCTACCCCTAAGACCCCACCCACCCCTGGGAAATGCAGGACGCTAAAAGCTTAACAAAAGTAGTGTACTACATCTAGTAATCTACTGGAACCATCTTCGGACTCTGGCTCAATGTTTCACAAAAGTAGCATGCAATTCTTGGTGAGGACCCACTTTGCCATAAAGACGTTCCGGCTGCTCGCTAAGGACTAATGATTATAGTTGTTTACACACACACAATGTAACCACATGATCCCCGCTACCTGTTTTCACCCAAATGAGTCTGGTTCCGCTCAAGGTTTCTTCCTATATCATCTCAGGGAGTTTTTCCTTGCCACCGTCGCCCCCGGCTTGCTCATCAGGGACAAACTGATTTCTGTTTAATTCTGTTTCATAATTTCTTCAATTGTAAAGCTGCTTTGTGACAATCACCATTGTAAAAAGCGCCAAACAAAAAACACTGAACAGCGACTCCTGGATCGACTTCTCTCCCTCGACCATCTTTCTATCAAGTAAATTTCTTGTGTGTCAGCGTAGTGATTGGTTTGTGATGTCATCATTCCGAAGCAAAAGGTGGCACCAAAAACTGGTTGCCAACTGCCGTAAAACACAAAAAAAAAAAAAATCACCGCCATATGGAAGTACTTTTGTTAGCCACACATCTCTGGGAACAGCGCTGGTGTAAATTAATGATCCTGGATCGGTCAATGTAGACGCAAATGCACCATTTGATTTGAACTATTTAATAATAAAAAAAGATGTCGTTACTGCTATGCTACTGAGAATTGTAGTTAAATAATGTGGTAGCGCAGTGGTTAAGGTGTTGGACTGCTAATTGAAAGATCGGGGTTTGGTTCCCAGCCACCAAGTTGCCACTGCTGGACCCCTTAACCCATAAATGTTCAGTTGTTTAAAAGGGTTAAATGTAAGTTGCTATGGATAAGAATGTCTGCTAAATTTGCATTCATTCACAGCGTTTGGCAGACGCCCTTATCCAGGACGACTTACATTTTATCTCATTTTTATACAACTGAGCAATTTGAGGGCCTTGCTTAGAGGCCCAGCAGTGGTGGCTTGGTGAAGCTTGTCATCAAACTCTCAACCTTAACCATGAGCTACCACTTCCCCATAGTTAAGTAGCAACTAAATAAAGATAAAGATGTTCAACACACAAACAGTGAAACAGCACAGGGCTTGACAAAGTCCCAAACAGGGTTATGGAAACACTTCCTTCTGACTTCAACTCTCGGTTATCTGTAACATCTTACGATGTCACTGCCAAAACCAGCAACAGTTTAGTCTCATTTAGACTCCTATTTCTCAGGTATCTGTAATTTGGACTTACGCTAGCAGAGAATGAATGTTTCCAGAGGGTTCCAATTTGCTGTTGGAATTTAAAGACAGCAGCACTTTGTATGAAGGTGGATAACCCTGTTTGCAAAAGGCTCGGAGACACAAACAGAATAAGACTAGAATAAGCACGCATTCTTTCAGCCTCTGTGGAAAGTTTGACATACAGACTGACGTCATGGTCTTTCTGAGAGAGCGAACAAGAGAAATGTTGCCATGAGACCAATGGAAATAATGAAACATACAGTCTGCTGCTTTATAAATAATTCACAAACGTCTAAAAAATAGTTTGTTAAAAGCTTCCAGTTTAAAGATTCACCAGTAAAAAAAGAAAATAAAACAGAACAGTTTATGCATTATTTTTCTAATTGATTTCTTGCTGACTCTTATGTAAGACAACATATTTTATTATATTGCATATTGTTTAAGTCTAAAACTGAGCATTTGATTCTGAGCATTTGTTTATATTAGAAGCCAAAACTACTTTAGTAGTTAAAATAATGCATAGACTGTTGTATTGATTTTTTACTCATAAATATATTTTTTAAACCCAGTGTTTTTTGAGCTGATGCAGTGGCTCATTTAACCAGATGGTGGCGCACCTAAAAGCTGTTAAAGACAACAAAAAACAATACATTATCTCACGCGTAGTTCTCTGCAGCCGCAATAACTGCGCTCTCGTCTTCTACATGTGGACATGCTCATTTTTTAAAAGAAAATATATGAGATAGTTTATAGTTATGAAGACAAACATTAAAATAAATGTTAATATAAGTGGCGTTATTATCCAGGCTGTTTATAATGTTTTAACGTCATTAGGTTTAACTTAAAAAGATATTCATAAATAAATCTATTAAACTGTCTATTAAGTTGTGTGTTTGTATGCAGGGGAAGGTGGGGGATTTTCGAGTAATATCTGAATAATTCTCAGTGATCTCAAATATTATTTTTGCTTGTAATGCCCAACTTCACTTTATAGTATTTCTCTTGTTTCTATGTACTCCAAACACACGTACACACACACACACACGCACACACACACAGTTTGCACATTTTTTTTTTGCTGTTATGTCACGTTTTTGTGGATTTTCCATACAAAGTTGGATTGAAATATTTGCTCAACTAATTCCCACTGTTCCAGGACTGGTGTAATATTGAGTCTAGACAAACAAACGAGACCGTAAGTTTATTAGAGTAAAGTTCATCACCTTCTGAAATAAAACCAACAGAGGGAATCAGAAGCAACATTAAAACGTGGTGCCAACTGAACACAGTGCAAGCTAACATAAAGTTCTATAGAGGTGTAGCTTCAGCTGTGAGTGTCAGCTTTTACCTGCTTTTAGCTATTGGAGGAGACATAAAATTGATGAGACTGATAAGCATGAAGTCATTATGCGTGAGGCAAATATGGCTTTCTCACTAACATATAGCTAACGTGTAGCATTTACGTTTAAACGTTATTTAAAGGAATTTGTGCCGCATTGTCATCATGGACGTCCTACATGGACAAATGTACAAAATGTTTTGTACAGGAAGAAGGTATTACAGCTTACTGGACATGATTAATGCCACTGTTTAGCTCCGCAGATTTCTGCCAAAACAATGAGCTCATATATTTCTGGAGAAAAAAAAAGGTTATTTTTCACCATCTCCTCACTCAATGTTCTTAACACAGTTTTCTGAGGTATTGTACTGGTTTGTTAAAGGTTTTCTAGAGAAGCAAAGTTGAAGTTTATGTCGATTCTGTAATAAATGATTTAACTACTCGGGAAGAACATCAGAAAGATAAACGTCACATAATTCGCTTTCTCAAGCGTGGAGAAGAAATAATTCATAGTTTTTTTTCATTATGGTCATGCTTTTATCAAAGATTTGTCAAAAAAGGATTTACCAAATTCATAACCCGTTCCAATCCGAGTGCAGGAAACATCCGTTCGAAAGGAAATAAAAAGTGTTTGAATGTGCTGCTGAGACGTCTCTGGAAATAGTATTCAGCAAGTCAGCAACATTTAAAAACCAGATGTGTCTTTTAGCACATTAGACCCTACATAGCGGAAAACAGAAGAGGGACCTCTTTTTGTGGCTTTTTCGGTTCTGCCACTTTTGAAATCAAGTCTGAACCGTCAGCTGCTTTAACATGGAAGATATTACTCAGTTTTAAGAACATGGAACAAAAAAGTGAGAGAAAGGGTTTATGTTATTCTCGGCAAGACAGTAATTCCCAGCTCCTGTTTTTAATTTTTATTCTAAACCACCCAAATGTAATGACAATATTTCAGTTTGATTACTTTTTGGATAGCAGAAATACTAAAATACTTCCTTTTTAAAGATGCTGGCAATTGGCGAAGGTCTTTTACATCAATCACACGCATCGCTGTGGCTTACAGCAATTGTTGTAAAAAGACCGATGACAGCAATCGATTCACATTTCTCATAAAACTGTAAGATGGCAGGATTATTAAGGGAATAAATAATATGACAGCCAGAGACTGAGAACAAGAAAGTGCTTACCTTCTCTATAAAATGAAATTTAAAATCAAAAGTCAATTTAATCCTTTTAACAGCTGCATGATTTCTTATTCTGTGGTTTAATTGTGTCTGATATGTAACTTGGTTGTGTAAAAACATCATTATAACTTACCAGAAATTACTATAACGAAACAGCATAAGAAAAAATGGGGGTCAACGACAATAACATCAGTAATTTAGACACCTAAACCTTAAAGCGAATTTCTGTTGACTTGCACAGCTTGTCACACTTTATTCTCCTTTCTATCTGAGAATTAAATTCTTAAAGTTGTGTTTGTTAATAAATGCAAATAAACTGTGCTGGGAACAGGTATACAAGTCACAGATGCACACATTGTAAAACGCTTCTTTGAATGTTGCCAAAAGTTTAATAAATAAGGCGTTATGTCAAGCTGCTACAGGTTTGTGTCTTTCAGTCCTGTTGAAGAGTAAGCAAACTATTACAGCGCAGGAAAGACAAACAAGTAACAAAAAAAAAAACCACAACATGATTCTAGACAATTGTCTGCCTTCACGTTGGTGGCAACAGTGAAAAACACACGACTGAGAGTGGGAAGTGGTAGCTCAGTCGTTAAGGTGTTGGACTGCCAATAAATAGATTTCTGCTTTAATTCCCAGCATCACTAACATGCAACTGCTGGGCCCCTGCGCAAGGATGAGCTGGAGAAATCTAAGTCACTCTGAATGAGGACGTGTGCCATAATGCCAGAAACGTAAATGTAAACTTAGGCGGTTATACACTTTTGGTCATATAAGTGTTGGTTGTTCCAGTCTACCTAAACAAGTGCTACAGTTATTGATGTTTTTATTAGAAGCTAGGATAAAATATATAACACATAGAAGAGTATTTAAAATGTAATACTATGAATAATTTTCTGGTTTATTCAATATTAACCTAGCAAAGGGAAAAAAAAATCATAAAATCTATCATTAAAGTGTTGATGTCACATCTAAAGACCCTCACAAAGTTGGATTAGGCACACAATACAGATATTATGCTGACGTTTAGCATATTGCCATTCTAAGAAAAACCCCAGAGAAATGCCTTTGTGTAGTTCCGTCTGTAATGCAACATTAAAATGATAGTTATCCAAAAATAAAAATCTGTCATTAATAACATGACAGTGAGATATTTTTGATGAAATCTGGTTGCTCTCTGTTCCTCCCATAGACAGCTAACTACCACTTTCAATGACCAGAAAAGTACCCAAAAGGTTCGACAAAGTAATCCATTCGACATAAGTGGTTTAACTGTAATATCAAGTTACAATAATATTTGAACTTTTTTAAAACACATTTTTCCTGGGTGAACCTGGCTTGAATAAACAGCAGTATTAATTGAATGCCAGATTTCTAAATTAAATGTGATAAATAAATGGTTTATGCAGACCCCTGTTATATCTTAAGTGCAATGCTTGCAATCTTTTCATTCATATTTCACATTAGTTTCATAGATTTATTATTGTTTGCAAACTGATTCTACCGTTTTGTTTAGACACATTACATTTTATATAAAATGATCAAAATAATCACCCATTCCTACATCACTACATCGCTATTAAACGTTTTTTTTGTTTTTTTTTATGAATTAATGCAAATATAATCTTGTTCCCATGGGCTGCTTGGTTACAACAGGATGTGACTTTATATTGTACTGATCTATGACCTGGCTTATGTTTGGTTAAAAACAGAAACTTTGGCTGATGGTCTCAAGCTGCAGCCTTTTATGATAAAAGGGATGGATGAGAATACCTTCAGCGGCCACATCACATTCAACACTCAGAGCAGTATTACTGTAGTGGATAGTCAAAGGCAGCACAATACTAGCTGACCTTTGTAAGCCGTCTGTTTCTTACATTTACAAAATAATTTAATAAAACAAATCTTAAATTGAGCAAACATGTGATGACCAAAAGTGCAGCAAAATGGCTAGTGATTTAAAAGAGAGCATTTGACCTCTGCTGTGACTCCCCCCCCCAATTTTCCCCAAAGGAAAAGCTGAATAAGTCATCCATTCCACTGAAGAATGACACACACCATGCTGATGTTCTATGCACACATGGTACTCACATTTTTACACGTGTCACCAGAATCTCATTCTTGCCCGTAACTGGGTGAGACTAGTCTTGCGTCCCCATAAAAAAATCATATTGACAACAATAATTATCCGCACATCATTTCAACTAAACCATTAAACTCTGAATGAATTCTCTAAATAAGATGATGGCAGCAGACTGGATGTCTGGAACCAATCAATGAAAAAAAAAACCCCAGTGTGTACTGGTCATTTCGGGTTTTTTTTGGGAAAGCACATTAAGGATTTGGCTTTGTTATGATCCAGCCATTATAGCCATAAAAAACAGGAAGAGCAGAATATAAGAAAAACTACTCTTTTCCTATTAAACACTGATTGAGCGATCAACTTCAGACCTTTTCATGAAACAAAGAAAAACTTTTACCATTTAAAACAAAGAAGTAATTTTTTTCCTTTATCATTTATTCAGTAAAGCACCATTCAAATTCTATAAAACATTCTACCTGCCAGTTTAAAACTAGATTAAAAGCCCATCTCTTTAACTTGACTTACACATAACACAACATAAAAAAAGATTGTTAGGCTGCAATAATCAGGTCAACCGGAACCGGGAAACACCACCAATAACACACAATGTACCTGTCTATAGGAAGTAGAATGAGCTCTACACTAATATTAGTCTACTTTCCTTCTTATTCCGAGCTTACAGTCACCACCAGATCCGGTCTGTATCTAGCCCAGTTGGTGGATCAACACTTAGACGATAAGCCCCAGAGGCAGTTTTCCAGTGAAGATCTTGTCTTCTATACGGCCAACCAGACAAAACCATGGAAAATGTACTGCAGTATTAAATAACCTGACCTGTGCAGGGTGTACCCCTCCTGCCCTTCGCCCTTGCAGAGGTGGCGGGGATAGGCTCCAGCAGATCCCTGTGACCCCGAATTAGGGAATTAAGCGGTATAGATAATGAATGAATGAATGGAATAACCTGTTTTTATTGAGTGTTTAATTTTGATGAGATTTTGTAAAGCTGATTTGAAAGAAATTAAGGGGACCCCATCACTGTTCTTTAGTTCAGCACATTAAAAGCACTAGACCTGAACCCAAACATGGATGAACAAAGCGCACCTTGTTCTGTGAAACTCCACAGCTGGAACCATGAAAGTGTGTGTGTGTGTGTGTGTGTGAACATCTGTGCCAACTACTGCTGTTTACTGCTGTATTTTTCTCCTTTAAAAGTATCTGTCAAATATATACTTTTTCCGACAGGACGTTTCACACAATCTTACAGACGTAACAAGGTCAAAGGTTGCAGAGTCCATTTTAACCCAGCCGGACGCAACTAAATACGTACGCTACAATTTTAACATAGGGAATAAAAAAGAACACCAAAAAAGTAATGAAAAAATGTATCTAAGCTTGCCATTTTCCAAACATTGCATTTAATTATATTGGGGAAATCTTTTTTTTTTCCACTCCTTTTGTTCAAGCTGACGTGTCCATTTTTCCTCTAAGACGTTTAAGTGAGTGATTTCGGCAGTGGAATGGCATTTTTAAGGGAAGGGAAAACATTTAAAGTACTTTGGCAGACGTCTTTTCCAATGTCTGCTGACCAAAAAAAAGTCAGAGAGGAAATGAGATGATCTGTTGCTGATTACAGATCAAGTGAATCTGTTCAAAACGGTTGATTGACTATAGGTTCGTTCATGCATCCTTTTTTTTTTTTTTTTACATGTTTTATGCCTACCAGTCAAATATTTGAGTCTAATATTTCATGTCCAAGTTTGCAAAATGAATAAAATTCATGCAGGTCAGGCGCTGGAGGTAAAATCAAATCATCAAACATCAGAATGGAAAAAAATGTGATCTTTGTGAGTTGGAGAAGTGGTACCATAGAACAGGAAGTGGTAATGGTGTTGGAGTGCTGATCTGAAGATTGTGGTTCAGCTGCTTAGTTGGGCAAAAATGAGATCAACTTAGATAAGAGTGTCTGCCAAATGACAAGCTTGCGCTGGAAGACATGCTACAGTAACTCAAATAACTATTCTTTTAATAAAAATCATCTTAGTATGCAAACCGTGACAAACTAAAGAAGACCATATCAGGTTACATCTAATTTTAAATAGCCAAAGACCAATCATATCATATAAAACCTCTGGCACCACATGCTAAAGTCGGTACCGTATGCAGATGTCCCAACCATCCTGTGATCTGGATCTATTCCTGTGATATTTTTGGCACACAGGTAAATTTGTGGTAAAGGAGGAAGAAGAACCGCACTGATTGAGTTACAGTTGATTATGATTTGTTGAATGAGCCAAATATTGGTAGAAGACATATCCATATGCTTCAGGTGTGTGTGTTTGTGTGTGTGTCTGTGTGTATGAAGCAAAGTTGCCATTTTGCCTTACTTCTATATTTACAGAAGGGGAGGAGGCTGATGAACAACATAAAAAACAGCTGTGCACCGTGTTAATGATCATGTTTAGTGTAGTTTTGAGATTTAGAGGAATGTCTGAGGAGAGAAATATATGATTTAATGTAACGTGTTTCTGCATGATCCATGTGACTATGGTGCAGTTTTATAGGTATTTTTGGATGGTCTCATATCAACTGTTTTTCTTAAAATTTAAGACGGTTTTAGTCTGTTTTAAAATCAGTAGAACCTGAGCTCTTGTCCTTTAGACCCTGTTTTATGATGGACTGTCTAAAAATTCAGATATTATTTTGCGAGTTTACTACTTTTGTGTAGTTTTGTGCTGTGCTGTTGCAGCTCTTTGATGTTTTAGCGGGTTTTTTTGTAGCTTTTTAATGTTTTGTGTAGTTTTGTGTTGTTTTATGTAGCTTTTTGATATTTTGTGTAGCGCTTTGATGTTTTACGTAGCTCTTTGATGCTTTTGTGTTTTACGTAGCTTTCTGATGTTTTAGTGTTGTTTTATGAAGTGCTTTAATATTTTGTTGTTGTTTTATGTAGCTCTGTTGTTTTGCGTAGTTATGTGTTGTTTTATGTAGCGCTTTGATATTTTTTGTGTTGTTTTTGTAGCTCTTTAATGTTTTCATGTAGTTTTGTGTTGTTTTATGTAGCACTGTGGTCTTCTAGAATTGTTGTTTAATTTCACTGTGTACTGCGTCCGCTATAAATGTTTAAAATGACAATAAAAGCTCTGTGACTCGACAAAAATATGCATGTAGTCTCTCAGGTGACTCTACTGCTACACATCATGAGGTACATCTTGAAAGTTTTTTAATTATTTCTACATTGACTAAAAACTGTTTTTATATATTGACTAAAAATGATACTTATATTTGGCCACATATAGTAGTTGTTTTTAAATTATTTACTGTCACAGAGAAGCTTTACAGAAATATATATGTTAAGTGTTAATATAATGAAATGAAGATAATAGATAGTGACAATTCAAAATCTCCCTGAAATGAAACCTTTCCATTTTCATCAGTACTTCTAAATTTATTCGAGTACATCTGATAGCAAAGCTGGAGGTTTTTTTTGTGTAAACATTAGTGAACTAATCCCTTGTCCATCCCTGATTGTAATTGGCCTTATAACAATGATTATTAAATTCAAGATATGTTTATTTGCACCAAGGACAATTATTAAATTCAAGATATGTTTATTTGCACCAAGGACTAATCCCTTGTCCATCCCTGATTGTAAAGGCCATCTATTTTTTTTAAAACATTGATTTGTGCAAATATCATAAGGGCAAGTTTAATGGCTGTGTTTAACACCTAACAGTGAAACAGTTAGTTAATTTCCTTTGGCAAGCAACTACATACTAATCTGCTGATTTGCAGGATTAAAAATTATGCTAGAATCATCAGTGTGGCGAGTAACCTTAAAGTTTATTTATTTAGCTTCCACAAGTTTCTTTCTAAAATCTACTGGAATGAAAAGGTAACACAAAAAAAACACAGACATAGTGTTTAATACCAAAAGCACATGAATAAAAAATCCTTACAAGCCTGCAGGTGCAGAATGAATAGATGTGTCTTCTACAAATCATCATAAGGAGTGATAGGAAAACAGCAAAAACATGCTTTAGTTAAACGTGTGTGTACATGTAACGGATCGTGTTGTTACTTACTGGTGACTCAATTATACAATATGTGTTGTCATAGTGACCGCATTTAGAAAACAATACAACACCGTGTACACTCATTCGCTCGCTAGACATCTTTGTCAAGCACCTATGTTTCTCTTTTAAATACAGTCTAATGGGTGTGTAACTTCTCAAGTTATGGAAATATTGAAATTGTGTGTATGTTTATTATGGAGAAAATTCTCAAGATCTCCTTGTTGTGACTAAGGAACCACAACAAAGAAGTTCTTTATACAAGCCAGTCACCTTTGACCTCACAGCTTGAATGATGTCACAGACTTTCCCTTGCTGTGTTTAGCTATAATCAGACGCTTTTATTTGGCAGTCTTTGAGTCACTACTAATCTGATCTGTGGAAAAAATGACCCAGAACAAACTCTCTGGAAAATAAAGAAAGATTAGTGGATATAATGATAACACTTAAAAAAGTGCCTCTTTTATGTGGCTACTAGCGGTAGCTATTAACCCATAACCGTATGATAACTAAGGGTCATTTTAAACAAACAACAAATCATTACAAACAACGATGATGCAGCATATCAATGACACAATTCAATCCTTAGCAAATATGATAAAATGAAATGAACTGAATATTACCAAAATTGAAGCCATTCAAACATCATAAAATCTAATCTAGACAGTAAAATCTATTCCAGCTCATATTCCAACTTTTTCCATGAACAGAAAAACTGAGGCATGTGCCTGCAGCCGAGTGCATGATCAGGCAATTACAAGAGGTTCAGAGTTCAGGAAAAAGAGGAGGCTTCAAATGTGAGGTCAGTTTACACGATGATAGAATATATAAAAAAAATTCTGATTGAAATCACCTTCCAAACTAACATAAACTTCAGCAAAAAACTTGTGGGAAGGCAAAAACTCCAGTTGTAGGTGATTTACAGTGCCTTGAAAAAGTATTCTTTACCCCTTTTTTTTTTTTTTTACATTTTGTCACCTTACAACCACAAACTTAAATGTTTTAATTGAGTTTTCATATAATAGACCAACACAAAGTAGCACATAATTGTATGAATACTTTTTCAAGGCACTGTAGGCTGGGGGCTAGCGTAAAGTCAGCAGATTATATATATTATTGTTATATATATAATTTTACTATTATTATATATATATATAACAGATTATAGATTATATATTATTATATATATTATACTATTATTATATATATAACAAGTTATATTTATTTTTATTATATATGTATTTAGATTGAAATATTTCTAAATAGTATGATGATCTTATTTTGGACATTAGAATTTTTTTTTGCATGAAGCAGAAACAGAGAAGCAGAAAAAGAGAAGATGATGATGAGTCTGGGGAATCCCAGAATATCTATGTTAAATCAATGGAATTACACGAGACTAATGTACTAAAAATTAACACATTTCTGTGTTTCTGTGGAGACAGTTGTACATTTATCGCACGCAGCTGGCTTTTAAAAAAGAAAAGTAATATGAGTAATGGGGGGTTCGTGCTCCACTAGAGCTTTATGTCTAACAAGCAATGTCAAAGCTGCAGACTTTTTTTAATGCTTCTACTTAAAGTGACTTGTTTCTTAAGTTGTCACACACAGGAGATGGGGCAGTTGTCTGGTTAGGGGGCTTGACAATGTTTTACCCTGCAAAAGGCGCTCGTCAGACAATGTTTGGGAACCACTGTTTTAGACAAACGACAAAGTATTAATTATAAATGTTTTTATAGCAAAATGTCGAAAGATCAAAGCAAATTTTGATTTCTCAGTGGAACACAGCTGTTCCGAGGCGTAGGTCTGGGGTGCAGTCGGTGTTCCAATTTATGGTGTTTAGTGGGGTTGACGTCAGGGCTCTGTGTGAACCGCTCAGGTGCTTTGTCTTCCAACTTGAGTGGTGGCTCAGGGGTACTAATCTGTAGGTCGGGGCTCAAGCTTCAGCACTGCTACTGTTTGGCCTTAACTGATATATTCCAGAAGCACATATTCATAACAATTTGGTACATGCCAAGAAATTAATTTTTTATGGCACTGATAGTATATATAATAATATGTTCTAAATAAAAGCGGCTGCTGCTTTCATTGCATATAGCATACAAAATTTGGAACAATTGTTGAAGGAGAATGTGTTGAAGTTATGTGTTTGTCAGATGTCCACAAACCTCCAAAAATGATACCTTTTGCCGTGGATCAGCCATGTATACAGAAAGTGATTGCATCATAACGTTTTTTACCACCATTGTTAATGTAACCCGTAACCTCTTTTCTGCTAGTGGCTCTGATTTGCATCATCCAATTAACAACTTTGATCAAGTTCATTTAAAGAGTTTACCATAAGAAGTTCCCTATACAACAACTGAAAACTACGGTTTTAGTTATTGTATCGGTTTCTAGTTTGAGTCATATAAGTGTGCTATTATAAATACAAACTATAAAAACACAGATATTGCCAACTCTTTGTTAAAGACTGAACCACGCTTAGCTTTGTGTCCAATTGCGGCTCTGTTTTTTTCCAGTGTCAACCCCTGTCCAAAGCCTTCCTACACATCTCACTAAAGGGCTCTAAGACATACTTTCCATTGTACACTGTAGAACTAGTTTATAGAAACCCTTATTAAAAAAACTGAATATAATTATTTTCAAGTATGTTGGGATCACAAATATTTCCCATAGCCATGTGACAAGACCAACGTACAAAACTGTCAGACAAAACAGGACGGCTCAAACCTTCCTGTTGTTGTCCAATTTGAACGATTTTAAATGTTTTTTTAAAATGTTTACAGTTTTCTGTAATTGATTGAAATTTGAATTGAGTAATTTTACTTTTTATGCTTAATAAACTGTAAAGTTTGAAAAACAAACTGTGACTGGATGACTGAGATGAATGTTGCATAGTTGACAGAGAGGCAAAACAAGGGTTATAGCCAAATGTTTTTAAAACAAAGATATGATTCAAAGTCAATTTGTTCTGCAAACAATTTATCTAAAAAATATGAAGGATTCCAGTTCCAGCTTGTTTATTGCTCGATTGGTTTGTTTCTCTTTCTACAGTGTTTTATCAGATTCTGGCACAGTCAAATATTTACAGCTGATGGATACAGCTTATTAAGTAGTATTTGGAAGGTGGTTAAAAAAAACAGTGCCTTATTAGTGCTGTATGGTAGATATTGTATTATAGATAGACTGTATTAATGAAAGTCCACATTTTATCTCATGATGCCGTGTTAGTGAAAAAACTACAACGCTCCAACTTTTAAAAGACCTGCTTTTAAAACCCTGGGTAAAATCACTCCACTCCAATCCCACTCCGCTGTCATACTCTGGTTGGAAGTATGTTAGTCTTGCTTCAGACTGACAGCAGAAGTTCTGGGAACTTTGGCTGTTTTGAATAGCTAAAGCCCAACAGAGAAAGAATAACTGACAGGTGACTCAACCAATGGTGTTTCGTTTTGTGCCTTGTAATGTTTAGGGGCATGGAAATGACCGTAAAAATGTAATGTTTAGGGGAGTAGAAATGACAGTAAAACAGATTAATGACACTAAAAGACACAAACGCTTCACCTGACATTAACGTTTAAACATGCTAATACTTTTTTGTGTTAAACAAACAAATTCCTACATTTACGCTCAAAAATCTAGCAGAGAGGACAAATGTGGAAGTTAGAATAGAAGTTAGAGTGGGACTAAACCTGAAATGGGAGGTTTAAATATAACTTCACATATAAATGATTCAGGCTTTCCAATACTTTTGTCCATATAGAGTTTACTGTTCTGCCAGTGTATTAGATACACCAGTTCTGATAAGTGGAAGCTCTGTGGTTAAGGTGTTGGACTGCTACTTAGACGATTAGGGTATGATTCCCAGCACCACCAAGTTGCCACTGCTGAGCCCCTGAGAAAGCCCCGTAACCCCTTATTGCTCAGTTGTACAAAAGACAACTTGGCGTCTGCCAAATGCTGTAAATGTAAAAACACATTTCAATGTGTTTGAAAATTAAAAATTCTGATGTCTTTTCTCATCATATTTATATTTTTATTAATTCTATGAAACCGTGGGCATTTCACTACATGGTCTAGTGTGTATTGTTGTGTATATCACAAATACAGTTTAAAGTTCGATTTTATGTCAAGGGGTGGAACAAATAGGGCAGATATTAGAGAAGGACTCACTCTGTTACTGTCTTTGAACAAAAACAAATGTGGAAGGTCAGAATAGAAGGTTTTTTGTGGTCTGTATGTAGCAGGAGCCGTCATGAAAGTTCATATCCTGTGTACTGTGTGCCCTTTCACCCTATATCAAGTCATTTTTTGGATAACAGATAATAGTGGTAAGATCATTCATGTCAACTCAAGATTTTTCCATTATTGGATTACTGAAATGCTTATAAATGCCACCGATCAGATTACTAAAACTGCATGTGCCAAGATTACCAGACTTCTTTATATGTGTAAAATAATTTGCTGTTTCCATTAAGCCGTCTGCTTGGGGAAACATCTAATGAAGTAAGGTCTCTTTATAAGTGGGTTTTTCTCTGGGGGGTGGGGGGTTTTAGGGGGCAGCTTGTAAATACTCAAATAGTCACTGGCTGTTCGGGGGAAATAAAAGATTTTACCAGCACCAGCATAGACTCTGCAGGGTTTTATGAGCCCTGCTACTCTCTGGTGCATAACTCTTTATTAACGTTTGAACAGACAAATGCACATTTTCATATATGCACCAACAGAACTAATTTACCAGAATTAAACAAACAAACTGGCATCAATGTTTTAAACCACTCAGGCTAAGACTGAGATTCATGTTTTTTATTGTAAATAATGCTCATCTCTAGACACTGCCTTCATTTCCATCTTGTGACTTTAGAGTGGAACAGTGTTGAATTTGTCCAGCACTTACAGCTGACAGCCGGCAGTACAGAAATAACCACAGACAGATAGTAGAAGTGAGGGGTTGGGTGTGCATTTGCATGTGTGAGTGATGTGTGTATGTGTGTGTGTGTGTGTGCCAATGACACAAAAAAATGAGCGAGAGAAAGTGAGAGAGAATGAAGAGAGAGAATAGATGGGTGGGGGATTTGCATCCTGCTTGTAGATGCTGCTGTGCCAAGAGGCGGGGAACCTGTGGAGAGGGGCGGGACTATCAAACATTACTGTCTGTTGAGGCATTGCACCAGCACACTTTTTCATTTTGGGAAGAGACTTGAAGAAAGCCTATGTACACCAAGTATAACAAAAGGTAAAGTATTTATTTCATAAAACCTAGAAGGACATACTCACACACACTCTCTCATGCCTGTAGGCTTGCTGACCCTGGGGGATTCCCATGTTTCCCCAAAGCACTTAAAAATTTCAAGCAGCTGCTTGCCTTTTCTACGGTGAGCCTGGAAAACGTCGAAAGCAACTGTCTTTTCATCGCTCGTCTTTAAAAGGCATCCTCTTTTCCTGACAGCTCTGGTTTCCTCTGGGATTCCACAATAAAGGATCTATTACCAAAACCAGGACTTCTGTTTAACTCACATCTTGTAAGTTTTTTTTTTTTCCGATGTAAATCAAAGGCTACTGGCTTATATTTTATATCCAGTGCAGAAGACTTTGCGCAACTTAACCGGTTATTTGTCTCATCCAATCCATTTTAAAGACTTCAGAAGGACTGTTGAGTGTTTGGGACAGACAGTGTCTCAGAACAGACAAAGCCGATTAATTTGGGGCTTGGGAACGGAGAACTGCGTCTCCAGGAACATTTAGGACACATACCAGCAAACAGCAGGAGATTTACACAGACAGAGAGATTTGAAGAAAAGAGGGTGAGGGGGATCCTAAAGCCATCAAAGCTGGAATGAATACCAGAGAGACTTTGTAAAAAGTCTGCAGGATACTAAACTATTACTGCTGAAGGGGAAGGGGAAAATATCCGGTAAGACTACCAATTACTTCATTATCTGCCAATGACAACTGGAAGATTAGTCGCAAACATAAATACTTCTGAATTAGCAAACGGGCAGATTTAAGACAGAAACAAAATCTGCTTTTATGGTGTGTTCCACTAATTAGTGTCTACCTGAACCAAAATGCAACAAATTCAGATTCTGTGGGTTTTTTTATTTTGGAAATGCTATTAATAATTGTCAAGGTTTGCTTTATAAGAACTATTAATAAATAAATAAATCTGATAACACAGGAAATGACACAGTAAACAAATTTGGTGATAAGTTTTTCTTTGTTTAAAAAATGAAAAAAGTGAGTAATAGACGAGTGATGTGTTTTGTCCCCGATCTTTTATTATATTTACGCACATGCTGTACACAGTGCTTGTTATACCCGACCTTAGCCCTTAACCTTAAATTTCATTCTTGAGGACCTGCCAAATATTTCCCCACAAGGTCAAAACGATTATTCCCATCATGAGGAACACACACACACACACATGTGTACACACTAGACAGGCAACAAACGATTATCTTGATAATCAATTAATTAACAATTATTAGAATGATTAGTCAAATAATCAGCAATAATTTCAGCTATTTTTACTAATAAATAAAACCAAGAAATTACTTTTGGAAATGTATTGAAAAAAAAAAGAATAAGATGCATTTATTTAGCTTTTTTACTAGGCTTTGATCAAATAGTGAGCTTTTGCAATTGTTTTTTTTTTTTTATTATTATTATTAATACAGATTTGTAAAATAAACAGTCTTGTGTAAAAAAATAAAACAGTTTTGTGCCACAGTGCCACCCTGGTTAAAACATGCAATTGCAGGCATAGAATATAAGATCAAATGACAACAACCAAAATATTTATCTTAGATTTTTATTGTCGAGGTTGATGACATCATCGACTAAGTGTTTTACCCCTAGTAAACAAACACGCACACAAACACCAAGTAGTCATAGCCGGTCAGTAGTGTCGACACTGCCCTTCCGTGTGTGTATGTTTGCTTTTAAACAGCATTATCTATCACTAGCAACTTTAGGTTTAAATATAGAGAATGGAAAAATATGTCATTAGAAAACAAGGCAAATCCAGTGATGTGTGAGGGGAAGCAAGTAACTTATGAGGATCAGATTTTTATTCTTTTTCAAACATAGGACAAGTAGAAAGAAAGGCACGGTCCTAAAAGAACAGATCTGATAGTAGAGAGCTACAGAACAGGATGAGGTCAAGTAAATGGACTGTTTCATCCCTCAGAAAGTTCTGCAGCATTAGCAAGATTGAGGGATGAAAAGGGAGAGTATGAGACAGAGTACTATATTAACCTTGTACACTTTGTTAAGTTAACAAGGCTTTTGGATGATCAGAGTAGCAATAAAAAAAGGTATCCTGTCTGTAAGTCAATGTCAGTATGCAGCCGACAATGTATTTAGCTGCTATAATCAGATCAGACTCAACTAACAGATATAGTGCATTTTAAAAATGCAGACAACTAGTCTCATAAATGATAAAACGGAATACATGCTGTGAAGCATTATGGCCGTGTCAGCAAGCGGGCGGTTTTATGACATCCAACTTTAAAACACCTGCTGATGGCTAATTAATGCATAAAGTCGTTCAAATATGAACAATGCATCTGGAGCAAATGTGTGTAAGCGTAAAAACATAAGGTCACTGGGAGTCAGGAGTGGGAGACTTATCAGCTGCTACATGTTTGTGTTGAAAGGGAAGAGATTGGAGTTTGCTTTAATGAGCCTCGAAAGCATTTACAGAATGCCATGCTCAGGTTGAAATGAGAGGGGAAACAGATAAATGAAGCAAAGTGAGAAAAAAGGCACACGGGAGGGGAGAAGTGGAAAGAAAGACAGAGAGAGAGAGAGAGAGAGAAAGAGAGAGAGAGAGAGAGAGAGAGAGAGAGAGAGAGAGAGAGAGAGAGAGAGAGAGAGAGAGAGAGAGAGAGAGAGAGAGAGAAGAGAGAGAGAGAGAGAGAGAGAGAGAGAGAGAGAGAGAGAGAGAGAGAGAGAGAGAGAGAGAGAGAGAGAGAGAGAGAGAGCGAAGAGAGAGAGAGAGAGAGAGAGAGAGAGAGAGAGAGAGAGAGAGAGAGAGAGAGAGAGAGAGAGAGAGAGAGAAGAGAAAGCAACAGCTGGTAGTTATGCCCACTTACCCTCTAATTACCAACTGGAAAACAGCTGCAGAAAACCTTTATTGGACTAATGGGATTTTGTTCTGTCCCTGGTTGTTCTGTAGACACTATTGAGGCCAACGTTTGAACCTAGGCCGAAACCCAGTTCTATGGTGTACCCTTTTCTCTTGGTCCTTGAAACAGAGTGACAATTGAGATGAAAATTTTCCCCCATTGCACCAGTAGACGACACCTTATGTGTGGTAAAAAGCTTATTTTCTGTCACTAGACCTTATTTCTGACAGGATTTTCTGTCATTAGGTAATATGTTGTTTGATTATCATGCAGCAGTGTAAAGTTAGCAAACTTTATTTTTAAATGTTTCTTTGAAGACCATGACAGTAAAATATAAACACATCATTAAATGTAATAAAACAGATGATTGTTGGTCATTAAATTCCTTATTAAAGCCAAAAAATGCTTGTTTGTTAGTCTCCCTGGTTGCCTGAGCAGCCATGTATCTTGGAACATTTCTCATACATCTAGATTTGAATTGTGGTCCTGAAAAATCTTTGTTTGAAGAGGTATCTTGCCCTTTACCGTACATCTACATCTTCAACCAAAAGATAATTGAGAAACCCCTACCCCCTATTGTATGTTTAATCTTTTGCTGGTTACCACAGACTGACCAAACACAGAAACTGTCCTGATTGGTGTAAGTGTGTACAAGCACACTGAAAAAAGGGGGAAGATAAAATTACATGTTGGCAAACGTTCATCTACTGTTGCCTTACAGAATTACATCTGCCCCAGTATCAATGGGGTATCAATGTATATGCACATGTATCAATCCCAGATACCCAAAAATATACACAATTGTTTTTACAGTTTATAAAGCACACAAACACAACCACGTACACATAGGTCATGTTCCTCCAATCAAACACACACGATTGAAACCACATCTGATCTACAGTTAAACACAGGCATTGCCTCACCGCTGACATAAGAATGCTTATTGGTCAAGCAACCAAAGTGTTTCTCCTTCATTCCATTTGTTCACCCTATGATTATACAACTATTAGATCCACTGTCAGGGATTTCCTTCATGTGTCCCATGAGAATCAGACTTTTCACAAAGGAATGCATTATTATTTTTTCCCTGAAGCACAAAAGTGAAAACCCACACTATGAGATCAAAGTTGTTCTTGTGAGAATTACTGTACAAAGACAAAATGTTCCATTTTAAAGCGGATTTGGAGTTAGTATTAATTTTGTAGGGCTTCATAACTCTCAGAGATTTTTATTTTGTTTCTTGGACTGTGAGAGAAAAAAATATGACTGTGTCTGCATTTTAATCACCGTCCATTTCTATTGTTAATTTGAAAAGTTTGGAAAGGTCTATAGCTCGCCACAACTTTTTTGGATTCTGCATGTGCCTTGTCTGTAGGACAAAAGATCCCAACCTCATTCCTGGGGATCACCACAAATAAACATCTGTTTTTTAATGTTTTTAACCAGATGTGTTTTCCATAATCAAATTAGCTGTAGTAATACTTTTTCAAACACAGATTTCAGGAAGATCTAATTCAGACTGGCTTTACTCCCAGATTTACAAAGATGTTGAAACCAAAAAGAAGGAACACTCCCATCTTCTCCAGAGAATTCAAAACAGAGCCTAAGGTTAAATGTGTCTGTCTTCTGATTAGTGACTGTAAGATAAATTGTGGCCTTGATTACAAGAGGAAAGATGAGAAAACATTTATCGACATAGTTCCAGCTCAGGCTTACACACAGTAAATAAAATACAGACTGAATATTAAAATATCTTGTTAAACAAGCCAACACAAACTATACAGCCAGTGAATTTTGTACTACCTCTACCTGTATAACTGTGGTAGGTTTTTTGTGGTGGAGCACTGTTCTGTAACCTTACCCACCAACAGCTCTATTCAAATCCCCAAGGCAGTATGTTTTTCTTCTTACGAGCCCATTCATTCGCCTCTATTCATGCATCTGTACTTTAGTTTTCCTAATAAGAAACTACAGTCAAGTCAATTCAATATCTAAATAAACATCACAGATAATTGCCAGCATAGATTAAAGCATTCAAACAGTGTCAGACTGTCTGACTGCAAATCATAGGTAACAACATCTGCACTTTTCATTAAAGTGCCACTAAGAGCGATTTGGCCTGAGCTGTAGCCCGCATCAGACTTTCCACTCTCTGTGAGGTTGAGCTTGAAGTCAAAGATAGGAGTTGGCGTCTGCAAAAACTTATTGGTATGGCAGATATCCAGATTACAACAATGCCAGGACATCCATGCAAATAAATTTAACTGACATCATTAAAAAAAACAGTCCCAATCCCCTAGCAACTAGATTTAGGGGTCTTATCTGTTGCTGTGTGTGGGCCGCATGCTGTGGAACAGAAAGTCAAGGTTGTTACAGGAACCTAGAGTATGTTATCTTCTATGTCTAAAGTCTTACTGCTAATCAAATGCTGAATCCTAAACACTGATCATAATTTGTCTCATAGTACATGGCTTCATTTTAGAAAATTCAGTCAGGACAAAAATATTTTAAACAGAGCTCATTGGCGTGCCATAATGCCTACAAAACTAATACTTTGCCAGTACGTTCCTCACTTTTTCCCACCAGTTACATAAGAACATGGTAACATGTTAGACCCAACTTCCTGTTAAAATGTAACCCAATCCTAAAGAGCAACAGTGCCCAAGACAGCAGTAAAACAGAAGCATGCTATTGCGGAAGCTAACAAGCTCTCTGGCATGTCTATAGCTCAGCAAACAGGTGACACACTGCCCATCTGGAACACAGTAATTGACTGCATGCATGTCTTATTTTACAAAATACTTAAAATAATGTAAGGTAAGGTACCAGCTGTGGGTTTAACACTTAAAGATAAAACATCTGTAAAGAAAGGTAATGATGTTTTTCGACAGTACTCTTTATTACCCCTTGCCAAATTTCTTATATTTCATGTTATCTTTGACAACAGCTTACAGCATAGTTGGGTGTTGATTGGTGCTACCATGGAAGTCCCTGCACTGGTCCTGATGGTTTTGCTCCTACTGTGTGATCTGCTTCCCTTTCTGGAAGGCAGCACTGGAGTTCAGGAGTTTGACATCAGTGATGAAGGCCCAGAGCCTGAATTCCTCACTGGCTCACGCATCCGCCGTTCCCCAGAAGTTCTGCCCAGGACAAGTGCTCTTATACCTTCATTGTTCCTCAGCAGAAGGTTACAGGCGCCATCTGCGTTAATTCAAAGGAGCCCGAGGCTGTACTGGAGAATCGGGTAAACAAGCAGGAGCTGGAACACGTTAACAGCGAGCTCCACAAGCAGAAGCGTCAAATCGAGACTCTACAGCAGCTCGTAGAAGTGGATGGCGGTATTGTCAATGAAGTTAAACTCTTGCGCAAAGAATCACGCAACATGAACTCTCGTGTAACACAACTCTATATGCAGCTTCTCCATGAGATTATCCGGAAGCGAGACAATGCACTGGAGCTTTCTCAACTGGAGAACAAGATTTTAAACCAGACATCAGAGTTGTTGCAGCTTTCCAACCGCTACAAAGATCTGGAACATAAGTACCAGCATTTGTCATCGCTGGCAAACAATCAGTCAGCTCTTATTGCACTACTTGAGGTACAGTGTCAAAAGAGACCCCCAGTAGTACCACCTAGACCACTTCCCCAACCCCAGCCACAACCTCAACCCAGGCATTCTACACCCAATAACAAGCCGTTCCACCCACCTACATTTAATCGTAACAACCAGATAACCAATGAGATTCAGAGTGATCAAAACCTCAAAGCACCACCTCCCCCCTTACCCACCATGCCAAGTGGCACTCACAGTCCATCTACAACCAACAAGCCATCTGGTAAGTTTCAGTTTTCACTTTTGTAACAGGATTACAGTTGTTAGATAACTAGACACAGTAAAAGACTTCTTTTTTAAATTTCATGTCATCACAATGGCCTTACTTGTGGCTCCATAAAAGCAGTAAGAAAATTGCACCAATAAATATGTAAAGCTTCAACAATTCACATGCCATTTCTTCTACAACTGGTAAACAACTGTATGGAAAACACAGTACTCTGCATAAATGGAACAATCAGGGCTATTTTAGAGGAACAATTGAATAATTGAACAGCAACCTGGTTATACAAATCAAATAGGTCTTGTAGTTGTTACTTCACCCAGTAATTTAAAAACAATGAAAAGAAATATACTTTTTAGGATTGTAGTATAGCATAATACGCTTCAGCATTATCTCAGGGGGTATACTACAACCACTATGCCTAAAAACAATACAGTGAAATGTACCAGTCATTGCAAAAAAACAACAACTAATAAATAACCAAAAAATGGTCCCTTAAGCCATTATTGTTTTACAAACAAACAAATACACTTTAATGGATTCACTCCATCACACCAAAACTGTTGAAACCTGGAAAAAGGGCTGAGGTAGCCCATGTTGTATAACCTGCACCATCTGTATGTTGTTTACTTGTGTTTATACCACAATCTTTGTAGCATAATAAAGCCATTGTATCAGTTCATTGTTGCAATGACTGCCTGCTATTAACAATTAGAGGTGGAGGCATTTGTTAAGCTGCAGAATTAGTCTGTGTAATTTCCCGTTAACTGACAATAATATTGATTTTTTAACTAAGCAACCAAATTGAATAAAGAAAAGAATCAGATCGAGGTTTAATATCACCTCTAACAGAAAGTTTGGCTATATATTAGATGTGGGGTAATTTCAGAAATCTAAATAATGTACATTTATAGAGAATCCCAGCTTTCACAATAATTAGCCTAAAGCAAAGGGTGGATTAATGTTTATTTTTTTTTCTCCCCTCTTTTGACTCTGGCTTTCTCATTAGGGACCCAAAAATAAATTCACAGCGCATAAATATTTCTGTAAAGATTCCTTGTGACAATGGCAGGCTGTGTTGTGGCGACCGATTCATATTGGAAAAACCTCCACAACCAATTAAACAGGGGAGGAAATTAAAAAAAAAAAAAAATTTGCTGTCACAGAAAACCTAGCAGGCTCCAGGATAATAAGCCAACAAACCAAGCCTGCTTTCATTTGTTTTTATGAAACCCAACAAAACATATAAAGATATGATACTAAAGATCATCAGGCTGTACTGAATACTGAAAGCTGGACAGCATTTCAGTGTAATAAGAATTTTTCGTTAATAGCAATTAATTAAGCAATGTGAGGTTGATCACATGATGCAATAATTTTGAACAGTCCAAATCACTGCAGGAATTTACGTAAGGATGCAAAGGTACAATTACATTTACGGCATTTGGCAGAAATTATCCAGAGCAACTTACATTTTTTTCCTTTCTTATACAACCAAGCAATTTGGGGTTTAGGGCCTTGCTCAGGGACCCAGCAGTGGCCACTTGGTGGTGCTGGGAATCGAACGCAGATCTTCCAATTAGCAGTCCAACACCTTAACCACTGTACTATCACTACCCTAATTAATGGGTTGTTAGGTATATATTGCTTAATATCAATAATTGGTACCATCCATCCATCCATCCATCCATCCATCCATCCATCTATATCTGCTTATTTCTGATCAGGATCAAAGGGATCTGCTGGAGTCCCAGCTGTCATTGGCTGAAAGATGGGGTTTACCCTGGACAGGTCAACAGTCCATCACAGGACCACATACAGACAAACAACCACACACACACACACACACACACACACACACACACACCTATAAACAATGGAATCACCAATTAATCTAACATACATGTTTTTGGACTGTGGGAGGGAACCGGAATACCCGGAGTAAACTCACACAAACATGGGAGAACATGTAAACCCCACACAGAAAGACCCCTGCAGGGGATATTAACCTGTGACCGTTTTTCTGTGAGGTTACTGTGCTTCTTGTCTAAACCCAATATAATCAAATTCCAGAAGTTTACAGCAGAAGTCCACAGATGCTATTTGCATCATTTTGGAGGAGCCCAAGGCTTAACTGGAGAATCAGAAACTTGTTAACACTGAGCCTTATAAACAAGAACGGCTATATAGCAGCTTGACTTTTTTTCTTATTATTATTTATAATAATTTTCTAACCTGATATGTAAACATATTTTTTTGGTTCTACAGGGTTTTTTTTTTAAATCAGCCTCAACAAACTAGTATCCTGACCAAACAGTTGTATAGGATAAATAAAGGAACACTCTAAATGCATTATCTATTCAGGTTAATAAAAGCCACCTGAAGAGAATATCTGTTTATTTTAAATAGCAGTAACAGGCAAAAATTCACCTTTAGAAGAGATTTCCCAGACTTCATCTCATATATTCTCTTAGTGTTTTAGAACTTGGATGGAGATTTGGTACAGTATGTCTAAATGGATATGAGAGCAAAGTTTGAGATACAACACTACATAAGCTACAATCTGCAAAATTACAGGAAACTGAGGAAGCTTATTGTTACAATTCTAGTTACGTCACCTTTTTTTAAAAGGTTGTGTGATATATTAATAAGAGCTGGCTTATTTTTGACACATCTAAATCAAATCATTATGTTTTGACTAGGGAGCTTTAAAAAGTGCATGTGCGAAATTAAGTGGCTGTATTGAATTTAGGCCACACTTTAGCTTTCACGTTGTGCTTGGCTTTCAAAACACAGGAACTTTCCAGAGCCAGAAATTGTAGCCAAAGTCAACGCCGGTGTTGTGCTGAGAGATTTACCAACCGAAAAAAAGGAAACAAAGGCATTAGCCACAGTGGATCACTGTGGGCAGTCTACTAAAAAAGAATAACCCCTTTCACACTACAGTAATCCCTAAATTGGAACAGGTGCCCAAGGGAATCCCCCTTGAAGTACTGTAGTTGCTTGACTTTCTCAAAAAAAGAAAGGGGTATGATTCAAATTGTGACACATGAAAGGAAAGTCTTCACAACATGTTTTTCCTTCAACCTTTTTATTTTTGCATTAGGCCCCTGGAAAGACTGTCTGCAGGCACTAGAAGATGGTCATACTAGCAGTGGGATGTATCTAGTTAAGCCTGAAAATACCAACAAGCTCATGCAAGTGTGGTGTGACCAAAAGCAGGACCCTGGAGGCTGGACAGTTATTCAGAGGCGTATGGACGGCTCAGTGAACTTCTTTAGAAACTGGGAGACATACAAGGTAAGAAAAAAGTGTCAAAATTGACCAATCATAATATTAAGTACGTACCTGTGCATAAGGAATTATTTAAACTTTAGTGTTGACTACTTTCTTATGCAATTACCTTTTTAGTCAGTTTTAGGCCCAATCCCATTTTCACCCCTTTCCCCTAACCCAGGGGTGACCAAACTTGGTCCTGGAGGGATGGTGTCCTGAAAAGTTTAACTTTAAACCTGATTAAACCCACCTTGAAAAGCTAATTAAGTTCTTGTTTGGTGAACTTGAAACTTGGCAGGTGTGTTAAGGCAAGTTGGCTCTAAACTCTGCAGGACTGAGTTTGGTCACCCCTGCCCTAACCCTCTGTTTCACATGCTCATTTGAAAAGGTAGGTGTGTGTGGATTCTCTTTTGGTTAAAGGTCTAGGGGTAAGACGATGAGCCACATTACCCTTCAAACAAAGATTTTTCGGGACCACACTTCAAACATAGAGAAACGACAAATTTCCCAAAATACATTAGCTATAGTGGAAACATGGCTGCCAAAGCGGCCAAAGATATTTACAAATAAGTAGTTTTTGTTAAAAATAAGACATTTAAACAACCAACAATCATCTTTTTGATTGCATTCAATGCTGTGTTACACTGCTGTACAATAATACCACAAGATATTTTTATGTCTCATAATCTGGGCCAAAGGCTGTTCAGCATCAAATGACCGTTACATAAATTAGGCTTTAAATATGTTACATTATTATTACCAAGAAGAAGGTTAAAAAATTTATACAAATCAGGTACTTTTAACACGTTGGTGGTGAATTTATAGATTTATTCATTGTCAAGGAAGAATCCCCTCAGGAATTAACTGAGAGGCAACTGATAAATCAGGTCTGTAGGACACACTGGATCATAGCGGAAACACAAAATGCACGTGTACAGAGGCAGAAGGGGTTTACACTGATGAAAAGCATATGCTGAGTGAATAAAACCATATGCATGAGAAACATAAGCATAAAAGGCTGAATCTCTACAACTACCAGATCCTTTAACAATATAGATGTAGAATATAATTATTTAAACCTATACAATTTTAAAATTTAAAAATAGTGCACAAAAACATTGAGTGTATGTGAATATTCTTTTTTGCAAATCTAATAATTTTGGCATTATCTTTTATTTTGACATAATCAATTGAACGTTTTTTGATATTTCTGATGTATTTACGCCAAATTTACCAACTAAACAACATGTAAAACAGTAGCACTTTAATGGAAAACTAACACATGAACATTCTATAACTACACGTAAGATGATAAAAGCGTCTGTTTTCATTCTCGCAGCAAGGATTTGGAAATATAGATGGAGAGTACTGGCTTGGGCTGGAGAACATTTATTGGTTGACTAATCAGGCCACTTATAAGCTTCTGGTGACTCTGGAGGATTGGGCTGGGCGTAAAACATTTGCAGAATATGCCAGCTTTAGGCTGGAACCCGAAGCCGACTTCTACAAGCTACGGGTGGGCCGTTACCATGGCAATGCTGGAGATTCTCTCACCTGGCACAACGGCAAGCAGTTCACTACGCTGGATAGAGATCATGATGCTTACACAGGTAGGAGCTAGAATTTATAATATTCGTGCATGTAGTTATAATATGCATTGGAAAGTGGTAGCGCAGTGGTTAAGGTGTTGGACTGCTAATTGGAAGATCAGGGTTCGATTCCCAGCACCACCAAGTTCCCACTGCTGGGCTCCTGAGCAAGGTCCTTAACCCCCAATCGCTCAGTTTAATGTAAGTCGCTCTGGATAAGGACAGCTGCTTAATACTGTTTATGTAATGCATTATAAATTTTACATTGTGCATATAAATTTAATTTATAATTTAAATAATTTTATTTTTCATTTAGGTAACTGTGCTCACTATCAGAAGGGAGGTTGGTGGTATAACTCCTGCGCTCACTCCAACCTGAACGGTGTGTGGTATCGAGGCGGGCATTACCGCAGCCGCTACCAAGACGGCGTGTACTGGGCTGAATTCAGAGGAGGAGCCTACTCTCTAAAGAAAGTTGTGATGATGATCCGCCCCAATCCCAACACTTTTCACTGAAAACTATTTCTTAGCCAATACACATTTACATTACAAAATAAATATAAATATATATAGCATAAGCATATATAATAACAATCTATATAATGTATATATTGCACCATTTTGAAAACCAATTTTTTTTGTGGTAAAATAAAATGCAACGAATATTCACTCGGTGTCTAAATGTGTCGGTGATAAAGAGGCTAAATTTGCCCTAAAATTTTGGCATTTGAAAAACTTCCTTAACAGTTTCCCTTTTAAAGAGCATATATAACTGTTGCTTGGTTTACCCAAAGAAAAAACCCTAAACTTTCCCTCTTATAAATTCTTTTATTGATCTTCTCTTTACATAAAATAGATTCATCTATTGTTTAAACGTGAATATGTGATAGTACATTAGAAAGAAAACGTGCATTTAAAAACTATTGTGTGTAAAATCAGGAACAAAATACACAATCTGCTGGTAGACAAAGTTACGCTTGTTTAGTATCTTTTGTGAAGCAGGAAAAAAAAGAAATTCTGTATAAGTGATTATTTATTTTGGTGATTACGAATCACTCTGTAATGTTTAAAAAAAAAACAGCTAATGATGTTAGCAGATAAAAAAATATTCAAAGCCAAACAAAAAAAAGTCTGTCAAAGATACTAATCACAAATTTAATAAGCACTACAACAGAAAACAGGGAAATCCTTTTGGTGCTATTTAAAATAAAAATAATAATGAATGTATGAGTCATATATCTATTCTTTCCTAAAGAATTGAAAAACATATCAATAGTGCAATATTATATCAATGTAATAAAAACAATAACGGTACAACATTCTTTTACTTTTAAAATAAAATCCAATATTCAGCGATGTAAAAAAAAAAAAAAAATATATATATATATATTAGAATAATATTCTGTATAGAGCAAATATGAGTGAAGCAGCCAAATATGGTAGCAGCTTGACCCAAGGCACACAGGATCTCTATTAATATTCTCACTTCCTACAAAAAAAACCCATTCCTGATCAATTTTCTGGTCATTTGTCTTAATATAAAGTGAAATTTGTACTACGCCATTATTCTTCGTGCTTGTTCTAGATTTTACCACCCATATGGGTTTGTTTCTAAATAATCAGGAAAACTTGTACATAATGTACAAATCTAAATGTTGGAAGCAGTGATACCCAGCATACCTCTGTGTATATATATATAATTTTGGAGAAAATGTTTATACTTCATGTGTAATAAATGTACCTGCACCAACAAATCATTGCAACAATAAACAAAAAAATTGTACAGCAATAAGAGGAGACTGTGTCGCAGTTCTGGGCTGAGTTAATGAATACATTAACACAATATTAAGAATATACACAATAGTCTTCTATCAATTCTTTGTCTATGAAAAACATTTGTCTTTGTTAAGTGGGTGATTAATAAAACAATACTTTTACAGTTTGTTATGTAACCAAACATATGACTCTTTTGATCATCACATATTTGTAATCGCTCAGAGAAATTTTCATTGCAAAGCTTAGATTATTAGTCGATTGGAATCAGGACACAGGGTCAGTTACGATTCAGCACCTTCCAGACAGAGGGAGGCTTTGCTTAGTGGTTCAAGGGCTACAAAAACCCCTGAACCTTTGACAGTCAATGAGTCGCCACATTTAACTAAAAGTCTTTTATTCTTGAGACACAACAAAAAGGCTCGCACACGTAAGGCTCTCCTGTGGTCCGAAGTCGAAAAAATAAGGAAGAAGAAAATTTCAGCAATGGATTTTTACCCTGCTGTAACTGTATTTTGTATTTACGGAGAAAAGAAAAAAAAAATAACGAGCCGCTCCTCTATTATACTGCTGCAGTTTCAGCGGCTGCACTTAAAAAAACGAGCGTGACGCACCGCATTATGTCTTTTATACAACTTAGCAATTGGGGTTTGAGGACCTTGCTCAGGGGCCCAGCAGTGGCAGGAAATCGAACCTGGATCTTCCAATTATCAGTCCGACACCTTAACCACTGTGCTACCACTTCCCCCGTTTGCCCTAATCCTTTTTAATCCTGGTAAAGATTAAAAGCCACAAGCAGAATACCCCCTGTAAGTCAAAACAGTAGACACATACCAGGTAAACTAGTGGCAGATCCGATTTCAATAAATAGCAATAGGAGGAGAATATCAGTGGCACGCTACAAGACATGAATTCAAAACCAAGGATTTAACAGATTTCAACCCAGGATTCAGATGAAATGAAAGAAGAGCATCTAGAGACACAATAATGAATCTGCTGTGCTGGGTAAAACGAGTAAGCGTGAGTAAGTGTCAGTGAGCCTAGACGCTGTTACAGCAGGGAGTTAGTGTTGGATGAACTTATTGCACTCATTCATCTGATGTGTTGCCAATAATCATTACCAAATTTTCATTTACAGCGTTTTTGTCCTGTAAATCCCTGTTTAGTAGGATTTCTCTAACATCTGTGTGTCTTTTACAGAGTCTGATGTCGGGGGTGAGGGTATACTAGTCATTAACTATCGGAAAGCATTTTGATGCATTTAATTAAAGAGACGGTACACACAAAAATGAAAATTTTGTCATAAAATCCTCCCCCTGGTGTTGTTCCATACCCGTAAGACCTTGTTTCATATTCAAAAAAACACAATTTAAGATATTTTTGATGAAATCTGGTGGTTCTCTAACCCTCCTATAGACATTAAGGTAGCTACCACATTTAAGGACTAGAAAAGTACCAAAACAAAATCTTGTGTCAGATGTGAGCAACTGAATATGTTGTAACAAAATGCAAATGTTATGAGACAACAATTAATAGAGACTCTTAGAATATTACAAGTACAACTTTCAAGTAAGGAAATAAGAGTGTTTAATATACTGTTAAAATATCTAAAAATTCTGTTAATATTGTATATAATATTAAAAAAGATACAGTATAATAATACTGTATCTTTTTTAATATTATATACAATATTAACAGAATTAATCTTAACTTTGTTTTGCTCCCCTAAAATTAATGATCCACACTCCATCCCAGTAAGTGGTGGTATATGCATTAATAGCCGGTTTGCTAACCACCATAAAACATAAAAGAATATAAAGAGACGAAAATGTGAAAGATAGTCATTATTTTTGTTTTCTTTGTGCAGAAAATACTCTTAAAGTTTTGCAATATTACAGTTTGGTTTGTTGATTTTCTTGGTACTTTTCTGGTCCTTGAACCTGGAAGTTACTTTGCTGTCTATGGGAGGAACAGAAAGCCATCAGATCAACACCAGGGGGAGTAATTAATGACAGAATTTTCACATTAATTTAGATTGATTCACATATACAATACATGAAGACACTCAGTGGTTAAGTTGATGGACTGCTGTTTGGTTGTGAGTTTAAGTATCATATCATATACCTTTGAGCAAGGCCCTCAACAGCCCAGAAGTATAAAAGTACTAAACGTAAATAAAAACCATCCAATGCTAGTTGTTAATTGATAAGTCACAATGGATACTCAGTGTCTTTAGTATTAAATACATAAATAAATGAATAGAGCATTTATATATCTGCCATTTTACTCATCCAGACACCTACACCTGCATGCACGCACACAACACAACACCACATGCAATCGTTCAAAATGTTAACAGTGATGTACGTTATCTATAATATACAATAAGATAAAAGAAGGCAGCAGCGTTGAAGTCCTCCATAATAAACTTTAAAACAGACATTTTATTAAGGGCTGTGCTGTTAAATTAAAGCTCAGACCATCAAGCTGATTCTCTAGGTTTAATGTCATGGATGTCATGATGATATAAAAATAGAGATAATGTTAAAATATTCTAAAATATATTCAATTCAAAATCAAAAGTTTATATTACCCTTTGATCCCGAATAGCAACAATATAAAATTTTTTATTTTTTTTAATGAGTGTAACAATCAGTAATATGAGATTATTTTTTGTACGGACAACAAAAAGAAAAGTTTTGTGCCAATGGAAATTTGGCTGTAAATTCAGTGCATTGTCTGCACAAGCCTTTAGGGGGCCCTAAGCAGAATTTAACTTGGGTCCCCCTCGGTGACTAATTATTGTCAATTCTTGATTATTTGCACGCTATAAATCTAACACACCTGTTATAAATTTTATTTGTTGTTGCTTACACCATACTGATGTTTTTTATTCTTTGATGCATCCTGCATTCCATTAACAAACATGCTTTTTTTATAATTACAGTTGTTTATTGACATAAGAAGTGGTGGCTGGATTACCAACCCGAAGGTTGTGGGTTTGATTCCCAGCTCCACCAAGCCACCACTGTTGGGCCCCTGAGCAAGGCCCTTAACCCCCAATTGCTCAGTTGTATAATAAAGAATATTGTAAGTCGCTCTGGATAAGGGCGTCTGCCAAATGCTGCAAATGTAAATGTAATATATGTTAAAAAAACAATCCGCCATTTCATGTACACATGGGGGCCCCCCTGGTAGCCACGGAGGCCCTAAGCAGCCACTGCTTATGCCTCGGGCTCTGATTTAGTGCATCATAAATGCTCAATGAAAAAGGTTTCCTCTGAATGGAAAAAGCAAGAATACATTAAAGTATATGTTCCTATTCCCAATAAAGGGTCCCATTCTACAGCATTTACAACCAAATGAAGTATGATCTGTTTTTCGTGTTTAGAGGATTGTGGCAGTCTGAAGAAATCATTTATTAAATGTTCAAAGGTCTGGGATGTTTACAAGCACTTGATCTAAAACAGACAAATCTGAAGTAAACGTCAGTGTAAAAAGCATGCGTACTTATTACATAAGCCTGAACGAAAGCTTCACTTCCACAACGAGACACTTTTTTAAAAACAGTAAGGTCGTCTTCACGATACTAAACAAATAAACACTGAATGAAACCCTTTAAAGCCATTTATGAGTCACCCGTACACGTTATTTGCACAGACTTACCCAAATAAGGGATGCATGGAACCATTTTCAGGGACTTTATGTGCTCTCTCATCCGTGTGTAGTTTTCCTCTTTCGAGGTCAAGAAGTCCAGCTTCTCAAAAGTGGTCTTGTCCTTTCGACTGATGAGCTGAAGCAAAACCAAAAGATGTTGATTTTATGTAACGAAGAGTGACATGAACTTCATCAAACTTAAAAACCTGCACCTGTTGCTACTGACAAAAATGTTATACCTGTTTTTTTCATAGTTATATAATACAGAAATTAAAAACGCTGGGTTTTTGCTAGAGCTGCACGATATTGGGAAAAAAAATGACATTGTGATATTTCTGCTATTATATATATATTGCGATATGACAATTTCTCCAGATGAGCTAAATAGTTCTATTTATAAAGAATTCATTATTTTGGAATGATTGTGGTGATTTTGTAAGCAAGTGAATTTGTGTGAAATATAATACACAAATTATAATTATAGATAAATACAATAAAATAAAGATGTAATTCAAATAAACAGTGTTTTATGTTCTGCAGATTCAAGTACAGAAATTAAATAATTTCATGTAAAATCACACCGTATCGTCTTCACTGTATAAATAATGCAATTATTCTTTGTTAAAGTTATTGGTTTTTTTTGTGTCTGAATGTTTAAACTTGTTTGAAATGTTTACACAGTAAAAGAATTTAAAATAAACAAAAGAGAAACTTTCACTCGATTATTAAACTTTATAATTAATCCATAAATCACGTGTTCTGAACTGTAGCGCAGTCAAATATAATCCACACTCGATATCACACATCCTGCGTTACTATTGTTGATACATATATTGCAATATTGATGCTGAAAAGATATATCGCGCAGCCCTGGCTTTTGCTGGATTATACTTGAAGCCAAATAAATTTTCCTTATAGTCCATTTACGTAAAGTATAATCAGAGGTGTAGCATCGAAGCTGGCAAGACAGGCAGTTTAGATTAGATTAGATTAGATTCAACTTTATTGTCATTGTGCAAGGGCGGTACATGTACAGAGCCAATGAAATGCAGTTGCATGATGGCTGACTATTAGAAACTGGAATCTGGAAAGGTCATTATTATTATTATCACATGGGGCAATATATACACATCCCCCACTACTCCCCCCGTGTTAATCTGGGTGTTCTTCTTGCTTTTTTCTGTCTAATTGCCCACTATTTTTAAACTAGTACAGAACCTCGTTCATTTGCTAATTTCAACTAAAAGAGGAGGAAAAGAGGAAAAATGACAGTGGTAAATGATGGCGATACGATTGACTTAAGGATAATTATATAACAAACAAATGTTTTTTGTTAATTTAAGATTACTGGTAATAGTCCAATTATTAATAGAGTTACTGGGAAACAGGTTTGATAGGCTTTAAGGCCACATGATATATCGCTTCATTATCGATATCGCAATGTGTGTATCATTAGTCACACTGTAGGATGTGTATTATGGAGAGTGGATTATATTTGACCCCATTACATTACAGTTCAGAACACATGTGATTTGTAGATATATATTAAGTTTCAAGTTTCGGTAAAGTTTATCATTTGTCAAGTTTGTTAGTGTGTAAACAGTTCAAGTTTAAATCATTCAAATGCAAAAAAAAACAATTACTTTCATAACTTTTATAACTAATAAAGATTAATTGTATTTATACAGTATATACAGTGAAGACGATACGGTGTGATTTTACATTTGAATATTATTTTTTTAACTCCAGAAAAACATAAAACACTTTATTTCATTTACATCTTGTTCTGTCGTTGTATTTATCTATAATTATTACTTGTGTATTATATTTTAAACAGATTCATTAACTTACAAAATCACCACAATCATTTAAAATAATGAATTCTTTACAAATGAAGATATCAGGTTCAAGTTTAAGTTCAAGAAGCTTTATTGTCATTTTAACCATATATATAGAAGTACACAGTAAAATAAAACAAAGTTTCTCCAGGACCCCATGGTGCTACACAGAACAACACAAAATTACACAAAACAATAACAACAAAGAGCCACTTAACAGAACAACGCAGAGCTAAAGACTAAAAGTAAATTGTCTCGGCAATTTTAACCTTTAATTGTATTGTCTAGTATTGTATCTTTTGCCATAAAGATGAAAATTGATATTTTGTTAAAAAATAAGCACTTTGTTTACAAAATAATCTTTTAGAATCTATTAATTTGACCTGGGGCCCCTACTTCATTTTGGTTTGCCTCTACAATAGAACAAAACAAATAGCACAGTATATGTGATCAAGAGAATGATGCCCTGCAAAATATGGATCCATATATCAAAACTGAACCTGTGAGAGAAAAGTCACATCCACAATACATTAAAATCCTGCAGGTACATGCCAAGAGCTTCAGTTAATGTTTACACGAATGAAGGTGTAATAAGGTGACTAAGTATAAATGGCTGATAGGCTTTCTGCTGTTGCACCTTTTTTACCTTAAGGTTTGGTGTTTGTCTGCTTTTGGATTTTATTTGAGTTCTAGTTTCCTTTCTGTCGTCTTAAACTAGTCTAGTTATTTTTCTCTAATATCTCTCATCAAGAGGAGATGTTGTTCATGGGATGTTTTTTTCTTGCTGGCTTTCACGGGATGTTTTTTCCATCCCATGCTGTGTAAACTCGTTATCATGTGCATGAATATCCCAGCTCAGCATTTTTGAAAATACTTAAGTTCCCCATAAACACTCACGATCATCTGACACTGGCTATCTGGACACAGAGGCTATCAGGTGTTTTCTGTGGGACACATGAACTGCTAACTACATCTTTTTCAATAGTTGTTTATGCTTTAAGTCATAAAGCATAAAAATGGAAACATCAGTTTGCTGCCTTCTACACACGAGAGCTCGCAGATGTGTCCACAGTTTTGTCCACAAATGATACATATTGTCTTCTTTTATTATTTTAGAAAACAAAGCTCCTGTCTCCTGAGTCCTGGAGATACAGTAGATGACTGTGCCATTATTAGTGGCTGTTAAATAACAAAAATCTGGTTATGTAATAAAATGTGAGCCCCTCAGAGGCAGATATTAGTTAGTATGAACTGAGTGTTTATTATTGTTTTTGTATTAACACACTATTCTAGTATTTGATACCATAAAACTGCTTTGACACAAACTGTATTGTTAAAAGCGCTATAGAAATAAAAGGCTTGACTTGACGTATTATACAGACAGATCAAAACTCAAATCAAAATCTTCTCAAAATCTTTCAATGTTATATTTCATGCTTTATTTACAACTTTCTGCAATTAGAACTGCGAGATTTCATGTAATAGACCAACACAAAGTAGCACATAATTGTGATGTGGAACGAAAATGATGCACGGTTTTGTATGCATGTAAGGTGACAAAATGTGAAAATGTTCAATAGGTATAAATACTTTTCACGGCATTGTAGTTTTAATAAATGGATAAATTTAATAAATTGGAAGATCAGGGTTCGATTCCCAGCACCATTAATTTTCCACCGCTGGATGCCTTGAGCAAGACCCTTGACCCCTCAATTCCTTAGTTGTATAGAGAAAATAAATGTAAGTCTATCTTGATAAGAACGTCTGCCATATGCTGTAAATGTAAATATTTGAAGGTGTTGATTCCGGGAAATGGCAACGCAGTGGTTCAGGTGAATCGATTACCAGCACCACCAAGTTACCAATGCTGGACCACAGAGCAAGGCCTTGCACAGGAACAGTTCAAACTTGCCTTCAACTTTTATGATGAGGTAAAGTACTGATTTGTCAGGTATGCCTGATACGGATTACAAACAACAGTCTGTTACATCCATACAAATATTTTACATTTACATTTGCATTGGCAGACGCCCTTATCCAGAGCGACTTACAATATTCTTTATTATACAACTGAGCAATTGGGGGTTAAGGGCCTTGCTCAGGGGCCCAACAGTGGTGGCTTGGTGGAGCTGGGAATCGAACCCACAACCTTCGGGTTGGTAATCCAACACCTTAACCATGAGCCACCACTTCCCCATCAATATCACAATATCACACAAATACACAAAGAAGTCTTATTACCAAAACATGTCCTCCTTGAGTTCAGGGGCTTTGTACACATGGAGAAGATAAGATGGAATTTTATTGATCCCAAAGGAAATTTTTTTGCTTACAAGAAAAATAAATATGATGAAATACTCTTGGATTCTGTCCTAAATCACTGATGAGCTTCTCCACATCCACGTACTTGTGCCCTTAATGAACAATTTCTGTAAGTGTGGGTCCAAACTTGAATTTCCATTACCCAGAATTCATCTGGTGCTGTGACGTTTCAAACCAATAAAGGAAAAAAGTGGAAAAATGTAGCCGTTTTGGTAAACTTTCAGGAAGAGAGCGACAAAATGGACAAGGATAGGAAAGTTAAATGGGTAAAGAATCAGACTGAGTGGGATCCATAGTGCAGAGAATGGCTTTAATCAGAAAAGAAGGGTAATCCAAAAGAGTAATCAGAAGGCAGGCAAAGTTCATACACAGATATCCAATATGAAAGGCAAACCAAACCAAGACGATAGGCAAAGACGTAGTCGAGTAAACAGGCAAAGATCCAAAACCGTGAGCAAAGATAACAATACTAGAACGCTTGGTAAGTTGCATACCAAACAATACTTCGTGATGTGCTAATCGCCAACGCTAGCTATTATAGTGAACCAAACAGGAAGTGACACCAGAAGTACAACAGAAGAGTGGCGCCCTCTGGCGTTTGGAAGGTGGGTTCCTTACAAAATGTTAGTAAAAGTTTATTATCCAGTTATTTTAGCGGCAATACTGCAACTAAAGTTAAGATAAAGGTTTATTAATGTAATTATTAGCAGCAACACTGCGTACAGTGCAACTACCGTCATGGCCATTTTTTGTCTAAGGGGTGTCGCTACAATGATGTTGTCGCAGATGGTGATGTTACCTTAAACTGTCCCAATTTTATACGTCAGCACACTTGTTTCCTTGCGCACTTGTAAGCTAAAGTGTGTACTTCCAAAATTACACACTTCATAGAAGACCTTGGTCTAGGTATTTGGGTCAGGGACTCTATATAAAAGAGTGGAGTAAACTGCGCCTTCATTTAAGTTTGTTTTAAACACCTAGTGTAGGTGAAGTTAGAGACAGAGTAGGATCTATTGTGCAGGTAGTAGCTTTATTACAGAACGGGGAGGGCAGGAAAACAAACATAAAATCAAGGTGAAAACACAAAACCGAAAACCAAGTAGATTATTGAAACCAATTAGAATCTGTAAAATTACTGAAAATATACAGAATATATTTGCTGAGTAACATCTCTTGGTTGTTTTTTTTTGCGATTTTCGTGGCATTAAAGTACAAATTTGTCCATTAAATGTAAAATAAGTAAAAGTGTGGTATTTGGGGTAAAAAGCACACCTGTTATTGGGGCTAAAGGTGCACTGAGTGTAAATTCTGTATTACTTTAGCTTGACAGCATTGAAGTAATCCTAAAATTTGCTGACACCCGTTTTGTATTTGTTAACGATATGCTTATGTTTGATTAGTCAATACCATTTTTGACAACTTCTAGTAGTTGCGCAGCAGCAGGAACCTTCTGAATTGCTCGTCAAAATACAGTATGTGATATTGCACTTCAGGAGGCTCAAGTTTAATTCCATTACTCTCTCTCACCTCCCTTCCTGTTGATCTACTGTCCTATAAATAAATGCAAAAATGTCCAACATTGGGCCTTTACCCTATACTGGAGGCCCTTTTTACCACCATAACCCATCTACAGTGTAAAAATATTTTTATTTGAGTGTGCCTAATATTTTTATTTGTTCATAGTTCCCAGTAGAAACTAAGAACATATTAAACATATTAAAGTATTTGGCAGACGTTCTCATCAGAGCAACTTACATTTATAGCTAATTTATACAACTTAGCAAATGCTGGGACAATCTTCCTGTTGGCAGTCCAAAATCTTAGTGTAATTGTGTAATGGCGATTTATTATAATTGCATGTAATAACCATGTGATCATGTGACTTTCAGTGTTCATTGTGTAAACACTACTTCTCACTGAAGGTTTAATGTCCACTTTTAGAAAAGATCTCCTGTGATTTTCTTCGGTGGTCTCACCCTACAGCTGAACATGCTCCGGTAGAACTCCACACGTTTTTCAATAAATTTGTTGAGTCTGTTGCCATTGGTACAACATACAAACCCATTTTAGACAACCGTGTGATTCGAACTCTATGGCAAATACACTGGTAAAGAGCCAACAAAGCTATGTTATATAGTGTCTAAAATAACTTAAGAATATTGTAAAATCATCTATATATAATAAAAAAAAAACTCAAATGAAGAGAAAACATGATGGGTACTTGGACTTCAAATCCCACCCAAATACAAACCCTGTACATAAGCTAAAAAAAACAAATGAAAAAATTGAGTCCATGCTGTTTTTTAAATGTTATTAAACCTAAATAATATACCTCACACTAACTTCAGCTTTTTGACTCTTCACTTTCTCTTCATTGTCAAAATGCAGTACTGGAATTTTTCATCTGGAAATATTGGCTCAAAAGTTTAACATTTGAATGGACCTCATCCTAAATTCTTTCCTTCACCACTTTAATGAAAGATGGAAAGAGAGGATGTGGTGGAGTGGAAACAGTGGCAGGAACTATGGTAGAAAAAATTAAATGAGCTATAAATTAAATAGTGCTTTACTTGGTGTGGAAAAAATAATATTATGACAATGTTATAAAATATCGTTGCAGTCTTAAAAGAGTAACACACTATTATTATAAGGTTGGATATTCCTATAGATAGATAGATAGATAGACAGACAGACAGATAGATAGATAGATAGACAGACAGACTCACACTGCACCCTAAAGTGTACAATTTTGAAAGTGCACAAGGGAACAAGTAGCTGATGTGCACACGTCATTGTTGCGACACCCCTCAGACAAAAAATGGCCTTATACTTACACTTAACTTTCCTGTCCTTGTCTATTGTCTTCCCAAAGGTCCACCAAAACCACTCCACTTTATCACATTTTTTCCTCTTCATTAATTTGTAAACATCACCAGATGAATTCTGGGTAATATCCAAAGTGTGCATTAAAGCGGGGCAGGGTGGCTCAAATGGTTAAGGTGCTGAGTTGTTTAATCTGAAGACCAGAAACACCTGGGTTCAAGCCCCACTTCCTGTAAGTCAACCACTGTTGGGTCCTTGAGCAAGACCCTTAACCCCTCCTGCTCCAGGGGCGCTGTATCATCATAGCTGACCCTGCGCTCTGACCCCAATATGATACAATTTAAATAAAGAACTCAATTTAATTGCTTTGAAGAGTCAAATGGAAACTATGTATATCGGTGTGGAAGGCAAAGAAAACGTTACTTTCAGCAAGCAATAACTTGAACTTTATCCTCCTACTGTAAGATTTTGAATATAGTTAACATTTTATTACTAGCATACATTTCAAACCGCATAGGGATCAGTGTGTACTTCTATTTCATGTTCTGTGAGATCAGCTCATCCACGGACATAAGATCATTTTATTTAATGTCTCCAACACTGTTATTCATATTGCATCCCACATCTGTAAGCGATCACCAAAAAAATCACCTTATAAATGTAATCCAGCCTCTAAACCTGCAGGCACGCAGACTGCAGTTACATTTACATTTCTGACATTTTACCGAAATTCTAATTTTATTTGTCACATTTATGATTATACATAGTACAACATTTATGATTATACATAGTACAACATATAGTAAAATGTTTTGCTTCGCATATCCCACCTTGGAAGGTTGGGGGTCAGAGCACACGGTCAGCTATGATACAGCGCCCCTGGAGCAAGAAGGGTTAAGGGTCTTACTCAAGGACCCAACAGTGGCTGACTTAGCAGCGTTGGGGCTTAAAGCCAGGTCTTTCTGGTCTTTTAATCAACTCAGCACCTTAACCAATTGAGCCACCACTGCACATCATAATTCACACTACCCACAATGCAAAGAGTCGTGGGAATTAATGTCAGTGTACAGTGTAAATAATAACAGAGTCTCTACTGATCGTATAAATTGATAGTAAGGAATTAAGAGGGTTAATGACAGAAAGCATTATTTGCCTAAATAACCAGAAAAGACCATTTTTACCCTAACATTCTCTCACCTCATCAAATAGTAGAGAAGTGCCCTTTTAGATGTTATGAAGTATATAAATATTCTAAACTGACTGGCTGCATTATGCCACCTGTAACAAAACTATTGTAAAATACTTTGCAATTCACATACTGCGTCTTTTGCGTGGTCATTTTCATTTTCAGTATTTTAAACGAGGATGCGCTGCAATCTCGCACAAGTAGAGAGTGACGTTTTTTTTTCTGTGAGATAAAAAAACATCTCAACTTTTATAAATGTTGCGAGTACAAGTCATGTTACAAGAAGCAACCAATCAGCTTCTTCAACCAATCAGCAGCTCGATATTTTTTTTTTTTTTAAATAAATAAAAAATACATTTCGTAGCAAAGTTACAACAAAAGTATAAAATCCATTGCTGAAATTTTCCTGTTGTAATTTTCCTTGTTTCGTGCAAGCGACCGAGTGCTTTGAAAAGTAGGAAAGCGGCTTGTATGGCTGTAACGAATCTGCCCCCCCTTCACCAGAGGGCGCCCTCACCAGAATACTAGGTGTCACGCACCCCTTCCGTTATCTCACCTACATACCAAGCGTTCATGTGTCATCATTTTTTTCATGCTTTTGATCTGTGCTCGGTTTTGGTTTTTGATTTTCTGTTTTTGCACTTTGCATTTGGTTGTTTGGCTACTATGGGATTACTGTGTACTGACTTCTGCTTACCTGTAGACTATGATATTGAACTGTCCTTTTGTATTTAATACAGTAATTTATCGCACAATGGATTCTTCTCTTCGTCATTACAATAGCACTTTCCTTGCATTTAGGCGTGATATGTGATTCCCATGTTAGGCATCTTTTTGTGAATTAAGAATAACAATAATGATTTACCCTTTTATCCATTAGCTCAACATCTATATTATTGACATGTAAAGCCAACTGAAAAACATCAATCAGAATAACAAATTGAGATCCATTACAAATATTTCTATAATTACTTCATGATTTTTTTTCTCTGAAGAGATGATTTTGTATCTGGTTAATTGATTGTATTTAGCTTTAATTAAGGTGACTGCTTGCAATACTAGTAACTATTTATACTAGTTTCTGTGTACATGGCTGATTTTTTTTCTATACCTGTATCTGTTTCAAACTTGTTGTTTGCTTTAAACAAGAAGTGGTGAAACTTATTACAGGGTTCCCATACCTTGGTTAACATCAAATTCGAGGACCTTTCAAGGACTTTTCAGGACCAATTTCCTTAAATGCAAGGACCAAACGAGGCGGTATTTACCAACTGCTACTGCTTAATATATAATCAATAAACAATCATAATACAATTCAATAGAAGGCTGTGAATGGCATAGAAGTTGGCTCAGAATCAATGCAAGAAAGTGGACTGAATGTCTAGCCTACATTTGTATCGATAATATTCATAGCCTACATTCATATCCACAAAACATGGAGCTGTACAATGACAAAGGCGACACAATGTAGACAGACTGTTACACTGTCAGACACTGTTATTTAAAAACTAATATAATAATCACACCTGAGACTGAAATACCAGTTTGAAAAGCACGTGTCCAAGCACATGCTTACAGTAGCCTAGAGTAAAATTACATCTGACAATTTTTGCATTCTTAAATTCTTTTATAGAATGCACATATCAGGGCTAACTGTCATTCTTTAAGACACATCCAGCACCATGCAATTTCTGGATAAAGCCTGATAATGTTATGGTGACTGTAGGGGAGTAGGCTATAGACTATCAGTAATAACTAACTAAACCTCTATTAATAATAAGTCATTTTAGTCTAAGTCAAACAATGCAGTGGGCCAAGGCAGATATTTCAATGTTATCCATTGTTTTGGAGAAATTAATCGGATTTAATATCGATGACCAAGACCCACTTTAACTTAAGAGGTCAAGATGCTAGTATGATAGTTGAAACTATACAACATCACAACAAAATGTACTGTCATGTTTTACCATTGACCCATGACTTGCACACCCCTAGGTAGGTTTAATTGTAGGCTAATAATTTCTGAGACAACATAAGCAGCTAACGAATACCAACAACTAAGCAGCTACCATCACTAAAATCGGAACAACCTCAGTATGCAAATGTTGGGTGGTGAAGTGAAAGAATTACCTACTGACTCAACATGATTGGCAACTCACCCCGCGAGAATGCTGCACACACACGTAAAGCAGCTAGGCACACATTAACTGCGATGACAATGTACAGGAAACACAAGAATGAAGTGCTGCACGAACAAACAAATGTACAGCAATAAAATTTACAGAGAAGAAGAAACTTTTGCAAATTAAATGTCGTAGGCCCTGCGGAATCAACGTAATTTTAAACGAACTTGTGGTGGCAAAATAGTGACACATTGACAGCGGCCGTCATCCATGTGAAATTTCAAACCCCAAAAAGTATTACATTTTATGCCTGTTTTCAAAAACTTTCCATGGTCTTGAACTTATTTTTCCAGATTCACAAACTTTCAAGGATTTCAAGAACCCATGGGAACCCTGTTATTAAAGAGTTATTCGATTTGAATAAACCCTTGTAGATTTTCACTGTATCCAGAGTTCTTTCTAGAAACAGAAAGTATGATCATATTAGTCTGGTTCTGTCAACACTGCACTGGCTCGCTATTAAACATCAAATAGATGTTATAAAATTGTTAATTACTTGTAAATTCCTAAATGGTCAGTACCTGAGTGAACTGGTTATCCTATCCTATTATAGTCCTCTACGTCCGGTGCACTCTCAAAACTCTGACAATCTGATAATACTCAGAATGACAAAATCAACTGCAGGAATAATTTACCCAGCACTGGTCAGGAAGCAGACACACAGTTTAAAAATTAGATTAAAAGCCCATCTCTTTAACCTGGTTTACACATAAAACACTTAAACACTTTCATTATCCAAATCAGTTAAAGGATTGCTAGGCTGCAATAATCATGTCAACCAGAACCGGAAACACCACCAATAACACACAGTGTATTTGTCTGTCGTAAGTAGAAAGACATCTACACTAACGTAAGTCTGTTTGTTTTCTATTTCGAGCTCCCAGTCGCCACCAGATCCAGTCTGTTTCCAGTCCAGTTGTAGAATAAGCCTTAGTGGCAGACTGAGCCTGGTTTCTCCCAAGATTTTTTCTCCATTTTGTCACTGATGAAGTTTTGGTTCCTCGACGTTGTCGCCTCTGACTTGCTTAGTTGGAGACGAATTCACAGATATAAATTAAACTGTACTGAGTGTTTTAGTATTTCATTTCATATTTGATTTGATTTTGTATACCTGCTTTGACACAATTTCTTTCGTTAAAAAACGCTATAGAAATAAAAGGGATTTGACTTGACTGTAACCCAAACACAAGTTCTTTAAAAGACAGTGAGAATAGATGAAACTTTTCTTTCAGCTATAAGGTAGGCATCGTTTTCAAAACTAATGTGTAAAAATTGTAGTTCTGAGTAAAGCGAAAGTTGCGGTTTTGCAACTTGAATCGACTTCAAACAGAAAATGGACAAAAGCTATGAGCTCACATGACTGATTATAGTTTGGACATCCCATATGCTGGCAAATTTAAAACTTGTTTCAGAGCCTAATTAGACCCAGACTTTGTATTCTATACAACTCAAAAGAATATAGAAGAATTAGAAGATACCACCACCACCTCCAAAAGGGCTTGACCACTGAAAGACAGAGGCTGGTGGTGGAATTTGCTCACTGAGCTCTCTTCACTGCTCACTGTTTGTGTCCCCAAATGATCAAATATATTAGGATTGAAAAGAAGTAGGACTTTAAAAACATGTCCACCCTCCTTACACACACTGAGATCACTGGACTCATTCTGAACTCCAACAACTCCAAGAAAGTAGCTCCAAGATACGAAAACAAGCCAAATATTCAGCTAGATTCACTGAGATCATGTGGCAGGAATTTTTTCATTGCTTTTAGATTCAGCCAGGTTGCTAATAGGATTGTTGAAAGCAGGCACAGCATTATTTGCTTTTGATTTGCTTAACTATAAATCTCAGAAATTACCAAGAAATATCAAAAACAGACAAATGGGTCAACTCAAGGTCAGATGCCCATTGGAGGTAGATTGTAATAGTGGATGCCTACTTTTGTGCTAAGATAAAGACAGTTCCAACATATACATTTATGGTATTTGACAGACGTCCTTTTGCAGAGCAGTTTACATTTATCTCTTATACAACTGAGCAAGTAAGGGCCTTGCTCAGGGGCCCAACAGTGGCAACTTGGCGGTGCTGGAAATCAAACCCACAATTTTCCAATTTCACCGTAACCACTGCGCTACCACATATAGGCATATACAGTATACAATCAAGGCAGTATAAGGTCAGGTGACGGTTACCACACCCTTCATTAAGAACATTATGTTAATTTTAGTTTGAGCCTCATAGTGGCTTTGAAAAAAAAATTAATTACACTATAGATGCTGAAATCATTACTTTGGAATTTAAAGTAAATGTATTTCTCGGAGCAGGAAGGGTTAAGGGTTTTGCTTAAGGACCCAACAGTGGCAGACTGGCAGCGGTGGGGCTTGAACCCAGGTCTTCCAATCAACAACTTAGCGTTTTAACCATCTGAGCCACCACTGCCCAAGTGCATTCGATCACATGAAGTTTGGACTGGGAAGACTGCCTAAAGAACAGTTACATTTTTGCTGGATAGAGCTTTAAAAATTGATCATTTGTGGCCATGAAGGGATGCAACAAAAATGCTTATTAAGGCTGTGGCAATCGAGCATTAACTGGTATCAACAGGCCCAAGCATAGAACCCTGACCGCTTTGTGTGAAACTCCTGAAGGTTTAGCACTTAAAGACACTCAAACAAATCTGTCTGGCACCAATATTCATCCCGGGGTCAATATTTTTCCCCAATCTCACGGATGATGTAATTATTACCCAAATCTGATGACCCGTATCTGATTTTACATGTTAAAATGCTACAGCACAATTGGCCGATCAGATTTGTATGAAGGATTAAGTGTACAGGTGTTCTTAATAAAGTGTATGTGACTGCACATGCAGCAAGGCACGAGTCCATAGACCGAAGGATTCTATTACATTCTGTCTGAAAACAGACTCCTGCTTTTACAATTAAAAAGCTTTTACTTTAGCAAAAGTGTTCTTAGAAAAGTAAAACCTTTAAACTTTAATACACATTCTGCTTTTAGTGTATTAAGACAAAAGCTGGTACTCTGTCCCAATACCCCCACTTACCTGCCCTAAGGTCTTTCACAAAGGGTGCAATTTTGGAAGTGCACACTTTAGTTGATAAGCGCGAAAGGGAAGAAGTGTTGAAACGGTTCAAGGTCAGTCATCCATCTGCGTCAAACGCCATTGCTATGTCACTGTTGCGACACCCCTCAGACAAAAAAATGGCGGTGACTGTAATTGCACTGTACGCAGTGTTGCTGCTAAAAATTACATGAATAAACTTTTATTTGCACTTAACTTTTCTATCTTTGTCCATTTTGTCACGCTCCTTCCAAAGGTCCACCAAAACCACTCTACTATGTTTTGTTTTTTTTAAACGTCACACCACCAGATGAATTTTGGGTAATATCCTTAAGCAAAATACACTTGGACCCAAACTTACAGAACATGTGCATTAAGGGCACAAAAAGGCAGGGTGGAGAAGCTCACCAGCGAATAGGCACACCCTATGCACAGCGGGAACGCGCTAATGAGGGGCATAAGGGTACAAGTGCGAGTATTGAGACAAGGCCTTAGCGTGATTCTTTGAATATACTATATGTAAAGTTCTCTTCTCTCAGCATGTGCCACCATTATGTACTTGTTTATAGTCAGATTTAAAGAGCAGTTATTTGGAAAGGAAAACGTTTGTGTTTCTTACTGTCCAGGTCTTGCTCAGTCTGAAGATTGGTGCGCTTTGTAAAGCCGACACCACAGACACCAGAGAGTGCAGGTTATTCTGTTCCAGCAGTTTCTGCAGGTAAAAGAAACAATCAGACAAGAATTACATACAAAATCCTTGCAATTACAACATAAAGTATGTTGTACTAAATGAAAAGTCCTACATTTAGGACTTATCTCATTATTTTTGCACTAAAGGTAAAACACCAGCTCCAGGGCATCCTGTTATTATGTACTGTAGTTTAATATGTTGTGCACAACCTGGTAAACATCATTCATTTAAGGTCATAAAGGGTTTGTGGAGAGGATGCAGATTTTGCAATCATTCTTCAAGTTTTCTCATCTTGCATTCATCTTTTGTTTACTTTAACACGGTTCCCCCCGTTTGACAGCACATCAACTCAACACCTAAACTAAATGAAAGAAAAAGTACTGCTGCTGCCAAATTCAAACCAGCTTATCTGCCGATTACAATAATAGTTTCATACAACTTACAATGCATTCATCTGCTATACTTTTAGTATGTTTCTTATGTTCTTCCAAAAGAATCAAATATAAGGATCAGCAATATCTTCTTCGTTCTGTTGTTCCCTGCTGTCGTCACCATAGCGAATTATCTTCCTCCATCTATAGCCCTAACCCTATCTGTATCTTCTGATGCCATAATCCTCTTTGACCTTCTTCCTGCTGCTCCATGTCCAACAACCTCCTACTGATATTTTCACTATTCCTCCTCTGCAACAAGGAGTCCAAAACCTACTCAATCTTTCCTCTCTGACTTTGTTCCTGAAACGTCTGACATAATCCATGCCTCTGATGTGCCCCTTCTTAATCATGTTAACCTTCACACTCCTAAAGTGAACCTCAACATCCCAGTTTCTAAACCATACAACACAGCTGCTCTCCATCATTGTCTTCTACAGCTTCACCTTGATTCTCATTGATATTCTTTTGTCACACACTGCAGAAACATTTCTCCACCCGTTTCAACCTGCCCTGCACTTGCTTTTTTTTTCCACAGTCTTTGTTATGCTTGACTGTTGGCTCTGTGTACTTAAATTCATGTGCCATGTACTCTGTCACCTTGTAATCTCACTCTTCCACCTCCCCCCCTTCAATTCAAACACATGTATTCTGTCTTGCTTTGACTGACCTTTATTTCCTCTTCTCTCTCCAGAGCAATCCTCCAGGTTTTACTCCACCTGTTTCACTACAGACCATACTGTCATCTGCAAACATCATTATCCAGTGAGTTTCCTACCTATCTTCTCTTCTCATAGCAAACAAGGAGGGGCTTATTGTCGGTCCCTGATGCATTCCCACCTTTACTTTAAACTCCTGTCTGACCTACTGCATACCTCACCACTTCTCATACATGTCCTGCATCACGTTGATATTCTTCTCTACTACTCCTAAATTCATCATACAATACCACAGCTGCGTCACACGCAACTGACAATTCGCCGGCGGCCTTCCTAATGCAACCTTCTCTATTTATCCAGGTTTGGGACTGGTACAGAAGTCACAGAAGTGACCACGACCACCCTCCCACCCTTGTGGCTAAATTCAGAATGAGTAATGTATGAAATTAAAATGACTCACTAATAACCATTAGGAAATGAAATTATTTATATGTTTATATATATATATATTATATATATATATATATATATATATATATATATAATGTTTTATAGTTAGCATTTAAATGCCATTTCACACCATATATATATAATGTTTTTATAGTTAGCATTTAAATGCCATTTCACATGCATTATAGAATGCATTTCATATTAATCATCAAACATCACATCACATCTTGATCAGATGATCAATATAAAAATTGGTTAAATAAAAAACGTTTGTTCGAATTGACCTAAAATTTGTAGTATATAACTACCCGAACAGCTTTAACTTTATAATTACTTTTGCAGAGTAGTGATTTGAGGTTAACTCGCCTCAAATCAGCTGTTTAGATTTCCCCGAGGTCCACTAGAAAAAAAACAAATAGATGTTTTCTTTTTCAACTCTGATGGAATGTAACGCTCTCACCATTTTTAACCTACCAGTTTGACTAGAAATGTTCACAAACTACACTTCTATGTACATAGGCAGGGCTCATGAACAACCCCAATTTAATTTCACATACTAGGTGGTTGCTCTGTTTTGGAATACAATGGTTTCTATTCTGTTTCATATTCGCCGGGGGGGCAGATCCATCAGTCTCACCCTCTTATTTTTTCCCAGCTCATTTACACTCATATGATGGGCGTTTTCCATGCACACATCAATGACTAACTGAACAGATTTGCTCATCTGTTTTGGCTATTAGAGTAGTTTTTAGCGTGGCCCCTTTTAGGCTCTCTGCAGCATGCCTGGATTGAGCAGACGGAAAGAGTTTAAAGTATTAACTGTATGTGGTAGGCTAGCATTCCTGTGTTTCAAGTGAAGTAAAAAACTGTAAAAAAAAATGTAAAAATCAGGATAAAAAACAAAAAAACTAAAAAAACTGAAATAACCCGAGCACTAAATGGAAATATATACAGTAATTTAATGTTTGTTAATTTTAATGTATGTGTGTTTCTTTTTCAATACAAAAGTAAAATGTAAAGAAAAAAAATTTAAGAACTAAGCATAGTCAGTGATGATTATTTTTAGTGTTTTTTACCATTTAAAATGAAGAGCTGGTTACATACACAAGGCCGTTTATTAGAAATGATTTATTTTAAAAGAAAACACGCATAATTTGCTTGATATAAATTCATTATAAGAATAAGAAAGTTTTATTCAGTTTTAGTTCTGCGTGCATTTAACTAAAGGTGTCTAAGGTGCCGACCAAGAAGGTTGTTATTCACACAGCTGGGTTTAGCTCACAGTTATGGTTTTTTCCATATTATTTTAGTCCCAAAGGAAATTATATCAAACAAATAGAAAGTGTTTTAACCAAAACTAGTAGCTGAGTAGAAAACAATATACAAAAAGTTTTCCCACCTTAGCGATTTTGATGAAGTGGCTCAATATCTCGGCACGAATCTTCAGAGTCTGTGCGGTCAGTATCTCTCTCACCACCCAGAAACTCACCTAAACACAAACACCAAACAAACAGTGAGTTCATACTCTACCCCCCAAAATAATACAAGCACTCACACACTGACAAACTTATCCAGAGTGACTTACAACTCAGCAATTGGGGTTAGGGCCGAAACTGGGTTTAGGGGCCCAACAGTAGTAACTTAGCAGTCCAACACCTTAACCACTACGCTTCCACATTCACCCACCTACCTACCTACCTACCTACCTACCTACCTACCTATCTATTTATCTATCTCAACCAATTAATCTGTCCGTCTATCAATGTGTTTCAATCTACAACACACACACAATCAGGAATTTACATTGAGAAGATAAATAACATATATATAGAAATTAATGGCTTAAAAGGTTTATTAGAAATAGGTTTTCTCTAAAAGTTTCTGGAATGGCAGGCGAAGTTTTTTATTTATTTTTGCTAGGCATTTTGCAAACCTTTTGTCACAGGACAATGACTCAAAACACACTGAGAACAAAAGAAAGCACTTATCAATTAGCGGAACTTATACTGAGCAGCTTTGATGGGAAGAACCCTATCAAAGCAAACAACTAGAGGAAGCCTGGAAAAATTCACAAAAGAGGAGTGCAGCAGTTCGGTGAGGTCAGAGACTCACCTGCTCAATACAACCATATATTTAATGTTATTTCTTTACAGATGTTATTATGAATGTTAGGTGGTTTGGCACAAAAGGCTCCTTAATATACATCAAAATAAAAAAAATTCAGGTAAAAAAAAGCTGAAATTCTAATCAATCATCTCATATTTAGTTTGTGTTCAGCAGTTTCAATGATAGTGGACTGCACATTGATTCCACAGCCAACATAAAGACAAAGTACTTATTCTAAACAATCGATTAATTCTGCCCATAAATCTGATGATTTTTCCCTAGATTAAAATGTAGATAAAATAGAATAGAGTCAACCAAGGTTTAAAAAATGTATATAAAATGTATCTCTCTCTCTCTCTCTATATATATATATATATATAGATATATATATATATATAAAAACTATATTACCCATTTTAGCTTATTTTTAATTCAGCTCTGCACAGCAATTCGTAACTTAACATGGGTGCAGCGAAAGATTTTTTGGACATCCTTCATTTTTTCATTTATTCATTCTGTTTAACTCTACATGAAATTTATTTTCATACTTTACAGAAGTAGAAAAAGCAACTGACGTGTGACAAAGACAAACAATTCCGACTCATTTCAAACTGTTAAACATGCGTTGTTGTAGAGCCCCAGTGTCTCTCAATCATAATGAAGCTTTCACCTAAAGCTATTTTCCAGTCCTCTTAAGAAAAACACAAATATATGAACAGTAGGAGACTTTTAGAAGGAAGTAGGTCGACTATTGCAGTTTTCCCCAGTGGGGAAAAAATCACTGTAAATCTGGAATGCTGGTTTAAAAAGGTAATATACACCACTGCTGGCTCAGAACACAATCTTTCCATGCGCTTGGAAACAATCCTTTTCTGAAAACGCTGACTTTTCATGTAGGAAACTAACCACAACTAATGGTACATCTTATGAAACAAACATCAGTCATCATATTAAAATATAAAACCCCAAAAATCATTTGAATCTACTGTAAATTTTGCTGCTTGGTGAACTGTACCATATGTATAATGTAATGTAATATACATTTACGGCATCTACGGCAGACATTTTTATTCAGAGCCACTAACATTTATCTTATTTATACAAATGAACAATTGAGGGTTAAGGACCCTGCTCAAGGGAAAAAGAACCCCGATCTTCAAAAAAGCAGTCCAACACTATAACCACTGAACTACTACTTTTTCCAAATCCCCCGTTATTCTAGTTAGTTGTTACCCCTCACTTTCGAAATGCAGGTGCTTTTATCTAAATGTTGAAAGGCAATGGGACCAGTGTTCGTTTAAATAAATTTTTTTAAGGCCCGGAAAGGGAGGAAAGTGAGATTACAGGGTGAAGAGGTAAAAAGTACAAGAGTTTAAGTACTTGGGGTCAACAGTCCAGAGCAATGGAGAGTGTGTAAAAGAGGTAAAGAAGCGAGTACAGGCAGGTTAGAATGGGTGGAGAAACGTGTCAGAAGTGATGACAGGTGAGTGTGAGGTGTGACAGGAGTATATCAGCTAAATTAAGGGAAGGTTTACAAGACAGTGGTAAGACCAGCTATAATGGATGGTTTATAGACAGGTGGCAGAGCTGAAAGTAGCAGAGCTGAAGATGTTGAGGTGCTTTTTTTTTGGAGAGTAACGAGGGCAAAAGGCAAAGAGGAAGACCAAAGAGGAGGCATATGGATGCAATAAACAAGGACATGAAGTTAGTGGGTGTAAGTGAAGAGGATGTAGAGAATAGGATTAGGTGAAGACAGATGGCTCGCTGTAGCGATCCCTCAAAGGGAACAGCCAAAAGGAGAAGTAGAAGGTGGTCATCGACTGCTTTAGATACATTATTAAGATTTCAATCAGTTATAACCATAAATGAATATAAATGAATATAAAGGATTAACGCCAAAAAACCCAAGCAAATCACAGCAGAATGAATATCATTTTAGTAAAATTTGTGTAGTGCCTAAAAGTGCATTTCCTGTGGACCAAAAAAATAATGTCGAGAGATCTAAATTTGGTGCGTGAAATAAACATTTTCCTGGCACTTTATAGGACTCCTGAAACCCCCCAAAAATTGGATTCCAGCCCAGAGGCGTTCTGGCTGGGTAACAAATATCAGCTCCTATTTGATTGCGGAAAACGTGTTAGTGCAAGGTGTAAAGAGAGCCTTTGTTTGTAAACTGGCAAAGTGAGTTCTGCCATGCATAATATTCAAACTGCATGTCTAAGCTTTGGTTCTGTATTTTTTCCCCACTAAGTTTTAGAATCACTGGCATGCTGAATTTTAGTAAAAATTGGTCTAGATATAAAAGCAACCTCTTTTTGTCAATGTAACGATGCGGTCTCCTTTAATAACACTAAAGAAAATTCTTAAGAATGAATAGTGAAGAACCTGAGACTTTGTAATGTGGAATAACTCCAGATCCACATACTTTTCAGGTTAAATCACAACTTGATAAATTTATAACATGGTCTTTTAAAAAATTAATTTTGTGGTCAGTGAATCATTTTTGCTCATCTTTCGTATTTATTTATTTATTTTTTTGTGTGTGTTCTGATTGAGGATGCAACCACATTCCAGATGTAGTTTACTGCAAGAGGAATGCAGATGTTTATGAAGAATCTCCTTGTACTTCTTGGTTATTTACATGCATTTCTTGGGCTGTTACTTAATCAGGTACTTTTATGTGTAACTGTCCATATTTTTATCATTAACAATAAAACCACAGTTCTCACCTGGTTAAACCTCCGGGTGAAGGCCACCACGTTGGGTGCAAGGTTGTGCTTTTCCTTCTTGTTCCATCCACAGCTGGCCAATTCCTACAAACACATTTCGAAACACATAACATTCCACTGACTCACTGACCTCAGTATTTTATGGTTTTACCTGTGTGAATGTGAATAGTAGTATTAGGAGTAGAGCCTAATCAATATATCGGTGTGCAGATTATATCAGCCTATATAATCTTATCGCCGATACATTGGTGTTAGCAATTTTTTTTTTAACAGAACGCAGATACAATGCTTGAAATGTTGTAGTTTTTCTAGCAGAGTGTGCTCCATTGTTTGCTACAAGCAACCATCCAAAACTTTTCAGGCAGAAAAGCAGTCAAGCGGTGTATTAACAGTAAGTAAATAGTTAATAAACAATAACCATAACTTTCCCTTTTAAATACAAGTCAAATATAGCATTAACCAGTCCCTTAAAACTACTATGTCACTTATGCCTATCACATCCGTCACATTACATTTCATAAGTTAGCATAGTTTGTCAGTAACTTTACAGTTAGCCCCCTCCCTGTGCATTCTCTTTCCTCTACCTCCATTGGACACAAGACCTGATCAGACATATTAATAAAAATTAACTGACGTGATAGTGAAAAGTCAAAATTCTTGTTTTAAATTAGAGACCTGCACTTCTGTGGCAGCCCAGCTGTGTGGCGGAATAAGATCCTTGTGTTTGTGCGGGTTACGGGAGAAAAAAATATCTGTGGAACTGCTAAAAATCTTAATTAAATTACTAAAAACAAAAAAACTTTTATTTATCTACTGCATAAAAGCAACAAGGATGATTAAAATAAACAAACGATTTACAGCCGTGACATTGGAAGCTGCAGTAACTCCCATGGTTCATGCGCGGAATGTGGACACATGACACAGCTGGATAGTTTAGTGCATAAATATACATATTTGTTTATTTTCTGTTTCTTTTTTATTTATATTCAAAAGGGAAGTCAGTAAAACTAATAAGATGCAGTGAAAATAAAATTTAGGGGTTATATGTTTACCTGCTTTACCGGCTTTTACGGGTGGGAACGTGTTACCTTCCACAGGCAGATTGTTATTTATAAGAGCAGTAAATTACCTATAAAATTTTGTTAGACGGAATCACAGAATTTAGTCATAAACACAGAATTTTACTCTTTATATGTCGGAATTTTTACTTTTGATGCAAAAATAAAGTGTGTACTGTACTATAATATACACACTATATATATATATAGATATATATATATTATATATATATATATATATATATATATATATATATATATATATATATATAGATATATATATATATATATATATATCTATATATATATATATATATCGGATTTTTTTACTTCCTGATATTGGTATCAGCATCGTCCCACAGAAAACCCATCATAAACTGCCTTGGTTACAAATAAGAGTATCATGAAGCTCGTTACCTTTCTTAACATCTCTGTATTTGCCTGCTCTGTTCCATAGCTACCTCATTATAGACGTCTCCACTGCTGTGAAACCATTTGCTGTGAACTGCATTTAAAGAAATGCTATAAAAGTCCCAACTTTATGGGATTTTTTTATGGTTCAAAGCCCCATGAGGGATTCTTAGGTTCAAAAGGTATGGAAAAACTCAGATGGTCCAGTTTTCCAGCAGTCATTCGGTTAAAATAAAGATTATACAATTACAGAGAAGTTTTTAGGTCATGGTTTTTGGGAGATGATTTTTCCACATGTTTTAATTCGTATAGGGGGTTAAAATGATCGACCACCCAAATTGATTCATGAATTGCAGCCCAAATACGGTCAGATTTGGACATGTCGTCCAGCCATCGGCTGCCATATAACTAACAAATCTAACGCTTTCAAGAAGTTACAGTAGCTTATTTATGATACATTAAAAATAGTAAAATAATAGTAAAATAGAAAATATACCACCACCACCACCACTTATTTAGTAAGATTGCAGCAATGACAAATTTTTCACAGATTTACTTTCTTCCAAAAGCACCACAATCAGTCTAAAATAATTCTTAGACTTAGAATTCTTGCTATATATGTTTTCATATCGCGATATACATCTCAGAAAAACAAAATGTCATGATGTCAGTTTTTTATTTCAATATCGTGGCGCCCTAATCAGATTGATGTCCTTTCTCCAACGATTACAAAAAGTGCCCTAATATTTGTGTAGTTTAAAGCTTTCACACTGAAACAGAGCCTTGTCTGTGTGGAAAACCGTTAAACTGGCATGTGGACCAAGGAAGTGCACCACAGTACCAAACCAAGCACGACCCGTGGGAGGTGGTGTGTAATCGGATGCTCTGGAACGGCGCTTGTGTAAATGTAAACGCCGCTCATATTCAGGTCTGCATAAAAATAAAATAACCTGAACATGTGTTTTAGCCAATAATGACATCATTAGCTTTTACAACACATGGGTAACAGAGCTGCCTTACTAAATACTATAGCACAAACATAATGTGTGTATATAAACTGTGTATGTAAAATCATAATCCCTTCAATCTACTGGTATCCCTGGGTAAAACAAACAACGGTAGTGTAGAGGGGACGCTGAAGACCTCAGCCCATTCATTAGACAATGAGCTGAATATGCAGTTATTTTACGCAACCCATAATAATGACCTAGAGTGCCAAATCTATTTTCTGAATACGTAGTAAGTAACAAATCAGGGGAAAGTGGTGGCACATGGTTGAGGTGTTGGATAACCAACCCGAAGGTTGTGGGTTTGATTCCCAGCTCGACCAAGCCACCACTGTTGGGCCCCTGAGCAAGGCCCTTAACCCCCAATTGCTCAGTTGTATAACAAGGAATATTGTAAGTCGCTCTGGATAAGGGCGTCTGCCAAATGCTGCAAATGCAAATGTAAATCAGTTTACAGTAACTGGAATAAGGGTTTGTGAACAGTGACATAAACATTCAACATTACCATGTTCGTATAAGCCTCCGCTATTTAAACCAGATAAATAAAACAGACAGAGAAAGCTAACATACATTAACAAAATTCCCTATGCCACAGGCTACATTTACAACATTTGTCCGAGACCCTTATACAGAACCACTTACATTTATCTATTTTATATAACTGAGCAATTGGGGGTTAAGGGCCCAGCAGTGGCAACTTGGTGGTAATCAAATCTCGATCTTCCAATTAGCAACTAGCATATACAATACACAGTATATTTTTATATTTGTATTTTATGTTTATTATATCACATCAAATTATATTATATCTTCTTCTATTTTTATCCTATTTTCTTGTACACTTTTTTTTACTTAATTTGATAACTTACTTAAATTCAGAAAGTCGTAAAAAAACATTTCACTACATGTTGTACTGTGTATAATTATGTATGTAACAAATAAAATGTAAACTTGAATTTAAATTTGAACTGCAATGTGCATGAATACTGTAAATGAACGGGTAAACAAGTAAATACATTTAAATACAAAATAAATAAATTATCTGTATTATTCATGACATTCCAAAACCATTGCATTAAATCTTTTCTATTTCATTACTGACTTATTTATTATAAAATTGTCAGCTAAACATGAGCAGGCTGGATCGTCAAATGACGCAACTTTGGGTAGAATTAAAATAGCAGAGGGGACATGGTCAACTTTGTAAATAGAGAAGGGAGCTAAGCAGTGTAAACAATTCAGGACCAGTCCAAGTATTTTGGAGATGGGGGCACTGGTTCAGACTCCTCAATGCACCACAGGAGAATTGTACGTTATACCAGTCAGCAACCTCATCCAGGGCAGTGTGAGGCACTAAGTGGGGCACAAAGGGTGAAGTAATGTGTGTGCATAGAGATTTTCCAGAATACCCCTTAGTTCCTACAACATTTCGATTCCAGGATCAAAACCATAGTATTGGGGCAGCTGGGATAGACTCCAGCAGATCTCTGTGACCCTGATTAGAAATAAGCGGGTAGAGACATTGGATGGATGGATGTGCTTTCAATCTTCTCTTTATCTTAGCTTTATTAATTTCAAGAAATGAATAATAATCACACATATAAATGCCAGATGGGCATGGTGGCTGAATGGTTGGAGTTTTGTGCTAGTATAAGTTTGTAAGATCCATCTGTGCTTTAGGGGTTTCCTCTGTCAGTCTGTGCATTATCATGCATTGAAGGCAGAGTTAAATCTCTAAATTGTCTGTAGTTTTTGAATAGCTGTATGAATAGATGTGTGTGTGTGTGTGTGTGTGTGTGTGTGTCTGTGCGCCTTCTGATAAATTCTCCCTTGCCTCGTGCCCCGAGTCCCCTGGGATTCGGCTCCAGGCTTCTCAAAACCATGTGTAACATAGGCTGTATGGAAAAATTAATAAATGGATGACATCAATGTCAAAGCAGAGACCACCAGTTATGATTTGTGCCACCGTGCGGTTGTGCAACCACAGGAATATATCATCCTGCACAGCTGTTTTCCACTTAGGCGAGAATGGGAGCAATAACAGTACTGAACATTAAACAACATTAGGAGACGCTGCATTAAAAGCAGGTGTGCATGCAAACCGGAGCCGGGGATGAGATACTCATGATTACTGTTGCAGAAATCAGAAATAAATCGTACCAAATTGCCTGTGGACAAGATAATAGGCCTCACTTTACCGATCGTAAAACATGCTGTATAAAAACTCCTGCATCCTCTTTGATATGCACTCAGCGGTGGTGTAAGGAGGAGGACATGGCAACCGAGAGCTAGTGGAAAGTAGGTCAATCACGTCATTTTTTAATGACATAATTCTTTGGACTCACAGCACTGTAAACACAGGCTGGGGGTTTCAACCTTTAATACAGAGTCTCATGCAGTTACTTCACATAAAAGACACTATATCATGTCTCAGGCAAGGACAGAAACGCTATGAATGGTTTAATGAGAGAATTGAGACTTAAAAAAAAAGTTTTTATGTCAAACCAGACAGCGGATGGTGAAGAAAAGAACCACATGCCAAATACAGAACACTTTTGCATGACATCATCGATAGAAAGACTGTCTGGAGCAGTCGAGAGGAGTTACAGTTATTAATTCTGGCTCCCTTCACGGAACAAAACCTGACCGTTTTCCATCCACACCTCATTAAAGTGATTTATACAGTTTATAGAATAGTTTAACTGGGAATGTTTTCGGGTTCCTGCGATGTGTACAAGCTGTCGATACATAGCATTAGTAAAACCGTCACAGATTAAGCAACACAGATCTGCAACATCATCTTAGAACATGGACTAATAAATAAAGTGATGTTTTTAAAAATACTTCCATTTCTGCATTTTTTATTTACAACTCTACAGTCTCAGCCTCAGACGTCACTCATACGAACGTCTGATGTTTATGGCACACTTAGCGGTGACACTTCAGATGTTTAAAAGTCATCCTCTGTCCTCTGGTTGAAGCATACAGGATTTTCAGAAGACGTGTTTGTGGCGTTGTCTGACTGGAAACAAGTCAATTCCTTTTCTATAGCACTTTATAACAAAAGATATTTTGCCAAAGCAGCATTACAGATAAGACAAAATTTAAACTTACTAAAAACCCTCAATTCAGTTTAATTTATATCTATAAATTCTAGAAAGCTGTCGCATAGAAGAGGTAAGCTGTTGTGTTTATATCAGTGGCAATAATTGTTTTTGTTTGTGAGCGAATTATTTATCCGTTCATACCAGGTCTGTTATTGTGTGGTCATTTTTATGCCCCTAAACATGACACGGCACAATACAAAATGTCATTGGTTACTTTACTTGTCAGTCAAAGGTTTTCAGACCTTCTGCCGCCAGTCTGATGGTTTTGGCTACATGAGTCCTTTTATTCACTTGCTGCATGTAAGAAATTATACAGTAAAAAAAAAAAGTTAAGGACATTTTAACGTTTTTGGTACTGCATGTTTTGTGAGGACGTGTATAGATTTACATGGCTGTAGTTTGTGAACAGATTTGCGAATGAATTCAGGAATTTCAGTATGTAATAAATGTACAGTATCTTAAACTGATGTCAGTGTCATTACCATCAATATACTTCAGTAAACGCAAACTGATTGTCTTAACACACAGTTTGTTTTAAAAGGAAAGAAATATATCGTGCGGCCCTAGGTTTTTTACACTATTTACAGCCTAGTTTTTTTCCCCCCCTTGTCCCCCTTTTTAATACATTTTAATAGAATGAGTGAATGTTGACCAATAATGACCAATTCTGCATCTCACAAAACACAACCTGTTTAGATTAGTTTACTCCTTGATTCAGTGGGGGATTCACTTCATATAGTTCCATCTATCCCTAGATACACAGATAGGTTTTTGTTATTATTGTACTTAGTCAATAATGGTTTAGAATCAGTTGTTGGTAGTAGTATTTTTTATTTTGCATATTGACCTAAAATTCTTCTTTTGTTGTTCAGCCTGTTTATTTCTATTGTCAAAGATACTAAAATGTTCATTGACTGTAGACAATAAGGAAGATTGAGCAACACCATAAAATAATGTCTTTAGAAATAAAACACGATTTGATAAAGGGAAAGTTCAGATCTAGAACTTTTACCTCAGGTTGTATTGCTTTAAATACAGGAGCGTCCATCAAAGTGATCTGGCCCTGCCCAAAAAAAACAAAAGTAAAAAAGAACACTTAAAATGCATTAAATACATTTTATGATGTTTTCATCAAATAAAACCCTGTGAAATCCAACTGTGCGGCATCAAACATAACCTGATTTGGACTAAGTAAAGGCTTTTTCTGTCATGATTTGCAGTTTTAAATTAATTTCTTGTTGATTTGGACATAAATTAACAATCAACACTGAGGGTCAAAGCAATAAAAACTCTCGACAGTTGTCGATCCCACTGTTGCCTCATTGGAGGACTTGGGCATGCCATTATTTCCTTATTCAGAGCCACATACAAAAATACTATGAATCTCTATTAGGGATTAAATAACTTTTGATCTCCCGGAATTCTCCACACACATAACAGTCTAATGAGTTGACACAAGAACAGTGTGGAAGGCAAAAATATCAAAAGGGTGACATTTCCACTGGTGGAAAGTTGTTTATTTATGATTTAACACCATGTTAGAAACAATGACTAATTAAACATTTCAATGTATTCGTAAATATTATATATATTTAATAAAATAGTTTAACATTTTATTAAATATATATAACATAATAAAATAGTTGAACATATTTTTTATATATATAAAAACATAATATATATATATATATATATATATATATATATATATATATATATATATATATATATATATATATATATATATATATATATAAATATATATATATTATTTTCTCTTTCTTTTGCCATAGATAAAAACGAGTGAATGTGATATGACCAATTCAGCATCTTGTAAACACAACCAGTTCATATCAGTTCACTCCTTGATTCAGTTGTTGATTTACCTCATATAATTAGTTATGTATATATTCATGTGTAATTTCAATTGTGAGAAAGGGTTTTTGTAAAAGATACAAAAATGGCCATTGATTGAAGACAATATAAAAAACTCAGAAACAACATAAAATGATCTGAGAACTCATGTAATTTTCAACTTCAAGTGGATGGGCTACACTATTTACAAACAAGAACACATAAATCTGAGACTTCAATAAGCACCAAAACCCATTTTAGTAAATCTTTACCCATAATAGCTCCTTCATATTATCAGTTGAAAAAAAAAAGAAGCCAAAGTGAATTTCTGCTGTTGTAGACCATTTCTGCTGAAGAGTTAAAGTTAAATGAGTTCTGAGATGCTTTTTTGCTCAGCACATCCGTGTGAAAAAGTGTAATTATTTACATTACTGTATCCGCTCTGTTGGCATGAACCGATCTGGCCATTTTTCACTGTCCTCTTTTATTAACCAAAGAATCTGTCACTTATGGGATTTATTTCACATTTTGTTTAAACTCAAATGACTTTCTCCAGGAAAAAGTCTCTAAAATACTGAGACAGCCGGTCTGGGATCAACAGTCATGTAATAATTAAAGGCGTTGGCTTACACACTGTCTCCCCATACAGCTGTTTGATGTAAACATTAACTGGAGCAGCTAGTCTGTATCTGCATGACTGTATACACTGTATACTGCCATATGATTACTGCACAAATAATTAATCTGCTCAGGGTCTGTATGGTTATATTGTATGATAACAGCAACAGTTCGTAGATATCCACTTTATCTGGTAAGGATTATTTAAATGTAATATTTTCTTTGAAAGGGAACGACAGTCGGACTTTGATATGATGTTCACAGTTACATTTGTGTAAATATGTCTGCAGTTAGTGACTCACAGCAAACTCCTCAGGTGTCACTTTCAGCACGTCAAACACCACCGCATCGTAGCTTTTAGCAGAGTCCAAACTCTGCCAATCCAAAGACTCAGAACTACTGCTGTCCTACAAATAAACACACATATACGGTTGATATGATTAGGAATGCACAATGTTTATCTGCAATGTGGGTGCAAATGCCGTCATTTTTATGGCTCTAGTAAATGAATGAAATCTGGAAAAAAAGAGCCAAGTAAATCAATTAATCGGTCTGAATTATCTGAGATTTATCCGCTTTCCTAATGCAAGTGACTGCAGCCAGTGTTTCAGCGTTGACTGTCGGGTGTTTAGTTTTAACTATTACTAAATTTTGAATACAAAATGTAATCAAAATGTACAAAAAAATTTCTTTATTATTCCTGGTGTTTTACACAAAAAAAAAAAATCTAAAATCGTTTGTAGAGTCAGGCCTGATGTTTGTTATTATTTCGACCAGTACTACTAAAATTTCTAAACTACTAAAGTTTCATCAGTGTATCTTAGATTTTCTATTTTCCTGATACACAAACTGGAGATTATATAAACATTATACTTGTAGAATATTAACTCGTTGTATATCGTATGTGCAACAGAATCGGCCATAAAAAGGACTTAATTATCAGTTGTTGGGTAAAAAACAGAACTTGCACACAGTTTATAATGTTCTTTATCAAATCTTCATTGGTCTGGATATTTAGCAGTCAGAATTCTAAACAATTGTTTACATTAAAATCTCTTTAAAAGAAAAAGTGTAAAAAAAAATGTCAACATCAACATTTAAAAGGAAGTTAATGTAAATGAACAGAGAAGTAAGATAACAAAACCAGCCAGTTATATTGACACAGAGCCTTTATCTCCGCAGCAGTATGTGTATCTGTTTATGACATAAATAACTTCACTGGATCTATTTCCCACATCATATAAAACAGCTTAAAAACTTAGCTGTTGTGAAGCTTTACTTTGCACATGAAGGAAGGAAATCAGTGTTAACACTTAAGAGAACCAACTACTGTAAATACTGGATTTTCTGAATTGTGTAAAGGTCACGGTATAAACTTAATGTTCTAAATGAATCCATGCTTTCACACTGGTCTGTTTTTGTGGTAACATCAACTTCCTTACCAGTTGCAATATTTGGCAATAAAAGTTGCTGTAGAATCCAGACCATCTGCCAACATTCGGAAGTCTTTCATGGTAAAGCATCAAACACATTATAAATAATATACTGATTCTTATTGTCGAGAATATCAAGTAAGATGGACTGAGCTACCAGTTGCTAGTAACTTTTGAAAAACACTTTTGACCACATTGTCGGACCAAGTCCCAAAACACACCTGCAGCCAGTAAGCAGTAAGGGACAGGTCTACTAATTATTGGGAGAAGAGAGCGCTTACAGTGTTCCCGCACAATTAGGCTTCTTTTGATTACGTCAGGTCAAAAAAAATACATTGGGTTGATACAAATTTTAGTTTTATGTTGTAGTTGGGCTGGAGTTTGCAACACTCACCCCTCAACGCCATTTAACATAAAATGGTTCAGTGCACCGTTACTAAGTATAAAAAGAAACATAGTAAATAATTGATCTGTATAATGAAGCATGAAAGTTTTAGGCCTCATTCTATCAGTGCAGTTTGTCAAAACATCTACCGGGGATGTTTTCTAGGAAGAAAAATTTATCAGATTGTTAAATTATGGAATAGCTTCGATAAAAAGCTTTAATCATGAGAAAAAGTGATCAAAACACTATTTGGGGAGAAATTAATCAAAATGTAATATTGGAATTGTCATCCATTTACTATTACGGTGATAAATTGTACTGCAGCCAAACCACTAAAGGGCCTCAAGATGTATCCTTGTCCTAATATCCAAACTAGCTCTAAGGTCTTCCACTTAGTTAAAAAATGCACAAGGAAACAAGTGTGCTGACTAATTGCCACAAACTGTCATCGCCGCGACACCCCTCAAACAAAAAATGGCCGTGCCGTTAGTCTCGCTGTTCGCAGTATTGATGCTAAAAATGATAATTACATGAATAAACATTTACTTACACTCAACTTTTCTATCCACATCCATTTTAAAAGTCCAAAACTGCTCCGCTTTTCCACTCTTTATTTGTTTGAAACGTCACAACACCAAATGAATTCTGGGTAATATTCTTAAACAAATTTCGGACCTGCACTTACAGAAAATGTGCATTAAAAGAATAACCCACACCTCTCAGCTTAAGGGCAAAAAAGACACAGACCCATTCAAACAGTATATAATATTAAAGTTCTGAACACTGCTCCTTACAATTAGGGCCCCCCACTAGAAACTTTGGGCCCTATGAAAGAGTATGAGGTTGAGCGTTAAGTGCATAAATTCATGTGCTGCCTATACAAATTGATGAACAATACAGTGGAATCAACGGAAGTGATGTAGAGAAGGATTGTTACTTATTCTAAAACTGTTTTTCAGGTTTCTAATATTTTATTTATAAAATCCTAAGTTTAAAACGCAATAAACACCACATATACATGGCAAAACTCAGGTGGTATGTGTGTGTGTGTGTGTATGTTTGTACCTGGGTAGCAGAGGTGATGCTGACACTGACAGGGAGTCCATTCTTCCTGTACATGCTCTCAGTCAGATTAGTAGTGTGTGTTTTCAGCAGACCTCAGCTGGTCACTGACACGCACGTCGTCTCAGCCATCCCTGATAACACACATTCACAAAACCTTATCACACGCAATCGGCAGTTAAGCTGAATGTATTAAGTCATGGTAAACGTGGTAAAGTGTGACTTTCCCATTTCAGGCCAATCCCATTTCTACCCCTTTCTTCTATACCCATGTTTTGCAAGTTCATGTGAAGGGGTAGGTGTGTTGTCTTTTGGTTGAAGGAGCAGGGGGAATATTCAGATACCCCTTTAAACAGAAATTTCCCAAAAAAAACATTAGCTACAGCAGCAACATGGCTGCCAAATGAGCCGGTGAGATTCACAAATACGTTCTTTTTGTCATTAATAAACATAAATAAATTTAAAAAAAGAAATACATTTTGTCATTATTTTCAACAAAATAAATAAATAAATAGCTAAAGTTCTCTAACGTTACACTGCTGTACGATCGTCCCACAACATCATTTTCACCAACCAGCATTTGAAGTAAACGTTGTCTGTCTTTTAAATCATTTTGTACAGATTTTGTCCTGGGCTTTTCATACAATTTGTTAAATTAATGTCAAGGACACATCTGACTGCATCTTATTATTGACCCTTTTTTTGCATTTGCTGATCTTATATTTGACTTGAGAATATTGTGGATATGAAATTAGATTTATATTTGTCCCAAATATCACATTTTTCCCTGGATTCTGTTGATCCTTCACGTAGTTGACAGCAACACAGCCCATCATCACAAACATATGACCTAACAAAATTCAGTTATTGTATAAGTTAAAATTAGTTGGAGGATGATCATCTCCATCACCTTTCCAGACTGACAAGCAACAACTGCTTTTCTGCAGTCATGTCTGGTGTTCTTTAAGCTTGGTATGATGTGAACACACACCAGAGGGCTCCAGACCGCCAAAAGGGCTCCAGACCGCCAAAAAAAAAAACTAATTCTAAACATTCACTAATACATTTGCACGTTTGGCATTTGGTGCACATGGTTATTCAGAGCGACTATTAGGTATAAAATTGACCAGATGACCAGATGCTGATTGCTGCTCGTGCTGGAAAAACTGGACTGATTTTTGGTCTAACATTTTTACCAATGGGCTACAATTACAATGACATACAACTACAACCACAAATCGATAATTACGCATTTAATAGATCTCTGTCCCATGTGGTTCATGAATGTTTTGGCAAAAATGACTACATTTTTAAATATATAGTTTTAATTCTTTTATTTGTTTTTTGTTCATAAATTGTTCTCTTTACCAGAATATGTAGAGAAAATATCTTGAAATTTAATAAACATTCATACACAGGACGAACATTTACGTTTACATATCTGGCATTTATCACACGTCCTTATCCAGAGCGAATTACAATTTTATTTATACAACTGAGCAATTGGGGGCCTTGCTTAGGGGCCCAGCAATGGATATTTGTGGTGCTGTGAATCAAACCAACAATCTTCCAGTTAGCAGTCCAACATCACCTTTGTTCGTTTTTTGTCTTAATTGAAATGAATCAAATTATAATGTAATTATATTTAGGCAATTTAATCACACATTCATAACTTTTGCATATGCAACCTAATATCCCTAATTCTAAAACTGGCATTTTTATGAGTGCATCAAACATGTAATGGTGACAGTATCCAGCAGGTGGAGGAATTCTTCACTAATCTGAGGACCTGTCTCTCTCGTGTGGTCTACATTCAGCTGCTGACTGTCCTGCCCCGTTTTTGTTTCCCTGCACTAATACACTGACTCAGAACATCAATGTATGACTGATAAGTCAGTGATTTGAATCAGGTCTATTGGAGCTCATACCTTTTACATAAATTGTAGATGTAATTGACTAAATATAAACTGTTCATTAGGAACAGTGGGGTCCTGAGTTTAGCTGTGCATTTGCTATTGCACTAAAAACAAATGATTCCAAATTAATTATTTTTACTGAATTTTTTTCTTTTATAAAACACTTTGAACTACATTATTTATTATTTAACAATTAACATTTACAGTATTTGCCAGATGTCTTTATCTAGAGCTACTTGCATTTATTTTTATTTCCACAACTGGGGGTTAGGGTTAGCAGTGGCAACTTGGTGGTGCTGGGTATCAAACCCCCAATTTTCCGGTTAACAGTCCAACACTTTAACCATTAAGCTACCACCTTCACCTATTACTTAGCACATTTATACAATAAATGTGTTATATATTAATATCCTTTCCTAGCTTGATATATAATTTAACTTAAACAGTTTACGGTAGCAGTAACAGGCTGCAGTGTAGTAATTACAGTGACTAAAAGGAACAAATGTTTGTATAAAATAATAACGGTCTCAGTCTGCTGTCTCTTCTGCTTTTTCTACACAAGAACATCAGGATTTTAAAACAATATACATATTTTTAGCTGAATTTAAGAGAAGACAGAATTTAAGAAAAGATCGACTGACATCATCACAATTCACATTTAATCAAACATGAGAAAAGAAGGTCTGATTTAATAGTAAAATCACTGTGAAAGACGACTAGTGGAGACAAACTGTTTACACACCATAAAACAGAGAGAAAGTTGGTGAGTTACTTTTTCTTTACAAAGTATAATAGAGCTGCTTTAAGGCCGGAAATGACGTGACAAATCATCATGACTGAATGAAGGTCTGTGGCGTCAGAATCAAAGTTGGTGCAAGATTGTAGAAGAATTTATGGATTAGTAAGATTTAGACTGTGAAGCCCGACTAAAATGGGCTTAAATAGGAGCTTCCAGTTTGACTATAAGCACTTGAGCATTTCAGTGTTATGTGCAACTATTGATAATATTGATGATGTGTGTGTAAAGCAGCTTTAATTTTCAGTGTATTAAGTTTGTATAAGTCTGTTTAAGTCTTTCTGTTTTTTTCTTTTGCTTTCATTGAGGGCCAGAATGGCATGTGGAAAAAAGGTCCTTTTCATTCGCCCTGTCCTTGTCAGGATGGGTCGGAAATGTTCGAAAAAGTGAAGAACCCTCTCCAGTACACCATTATTTCTTAATGCACCACTCTAAAGTGGTATCTTTTTTTTTCTCTGTGGTGACAATTGCAATACCTTATTTGTTTTTATATTTATGCAGTAATATTATACAGTATATTACTGATCCTAGACCGTCGATATCAGGTCTAACTTTAAGCGAAAGGTCAGTACCTTTTGTTTTAGGATACACTGCCCTCCATAATTATTGGCACCCCTGGTTAAGATGTGTTCTTTAGCTTCTAATAAATTCAGTTTTGTTCTAAATAATATAGGACCACAATGAAAAAAAAGAGGAAAATCCAACCTTTAATTCAAGTGCATTTATTCAGTGGGAAAAAATCCCACATTAAGAAATAATTCTTTTACATCAAATCATGTGTGCCACAATTATTAGCACCCCTGATGTAAATACTTTGTACAACCCCCTTTTGCCAACCAAACAGCACCTAATCGTCTCCTATAATGTTTCACAAGATGGGAGAATACAGAAAGAGGGATCTTCGACCATTCCTCTTTTCACAATCTCTCTAAATCATCCAGCGACCTGAGTCCTCTCCTCTGCACTCTCCTCTTCAGCTCACACCACAGGTTTTCAATGGGGTTGGAGGTCTGGGGACTGAGATGGCCATGGGAGGAGCTTGATTCTCTGTGTCTGGTGAACCATTTCTTTCTGTGTAGTTTTGGCCACATGTTTAGGGTCATTATCTTGCTGAAAGACCCAGTGACGACCCATCTTCAGCTTTCGGGCAGAGGCCACCAGATTTTGCTTTAAAATTTCCTGGTATTTCAAAGCATTCATGATGCCATGCACCCTAACAAGGTTCCCAGGGCCTCTGGAAGAGAAACAGGCCCACGGCATCACCGATCCTCCCCCATACTTCACAGTGGGCATGAGGTGCTTTTCTGCATACTCATCTTTTGTGTTCCGCCAGACCCACTTAGAGTGTTTGTTGCCAAAAAGCTCTATCTTGGTCTCATCTGACCAAAGCACACGGTCCCAGTTGAAGCCCCAGTACCCCGCTTAGCGAACTCCAGACGTTTGAGTTTATGATTGTGAGTGAGAAAAGGGTTTTTCCGTGCATGCCTCCCAAACAGCTTGTTGGCATGTAGATAGCGCCTGATGGTTGTTTTGGAGACTTTGTGACCCCAAGATGCTATCATTTGTTGCAATTCTTTAACAGTGAGCTTTGGAGAACTTTTTTATTTCTCTTACCATCCTCCTCACTGTGCGTGGGAAATAAACTTGCGTCCTCGTCCAGGCTTGTTTACCACTATTCCAGTTGTTTTTAAACTTCTTAATGATTCCTCTGACAGTAGATCTGGGCAGGTGCAGGCGAGTGGCTATTTTCTTGTAGCCATTGCCTGACTTGTAAAGGTCGATACACATCTGCCTTACTTGAATTGTGTGTTCCTTTGTCTTTCCCATGTTGAAGAGTGGATAAGAGAAATGGGAAGTGTCATGTCATATTTATACCCCAGGGAAACAGGAAGTGATGAATTACTAATTAAATGTTCCTAGATACTCTGCTCAACTTTGTAAACTACTGTAGAAATGACATAAATACTTCAATTACATGTATTTCCTAGGAATTGTTAGGGGTGCCAATAATTGTGGAACAGGTGATTGTATGAAAAATAATTATTTCTTAGGCAGGGATTTTTTTTCCCCCTTAAAATTCACTTGAGTTGAAGGTTACATTTTTCTGCAATTTTCAGTGTGAGATTATGCTTCTGCAATAAAAAATGAATTTATTTTAAGGCTTTTAACACATCTTAACCAGGGGTGCCAATAATTATGGAGGGCAGTGTATGTCTCTTTCTCTGCGTGGTCAATTATAACGCCTTATTTCCTTCACTAAATATGTCACTTACTCTATATTTGATGAGGTTTAAAACTTTTTAAGCCACTGGCTTATATTACACAATACACTATTTATCTGAACTAATTGATAAACTATACAATCATATTCACAATTTAAACAACTCCACTGTAGATTGGCTAAAAATTCATGCCCTGCATTTATAGTCCCCCCCCCCCTTTCACTATAGACAGAGGATACATCTTATACAATATGTGGCTATACACACAGTTATAGATAACCAATGGCTGATATGAGTAATAAGTAGAAAGTACCGAAGGGGCAGCAGTACTCTTTGTCAGCTGGAATGTTAGAGAGTTAAATGGACTAGTAAAAAGAACTCACATATTTAAGCATTTATAGACACTAAAAATGGAAATAGCCTTTCTGCAGGAAAAACATCTACGTATTGAAGATTATACCTGACTTCGGAAAACTCAGGCTGGCCAAGTCTACTACTCCAGCTTTAACCACAGGGTTAGGGGTGCAGCCATTATAAAAAGTACAATTTACTGCATCTGGAACGATTGCTGATTGCCAAGGGCGATACATTATTATATCTGGCCATCTTTTCAACACACTAGTGGTGCTGGTCAGTGTGTATGAACCTAATTGGGTTGACATTACTTTTGTGAAAAAAAACTGTTTCCATGTTACCATCTTATATATGGTGGAAATTAAAATTGTTTGATGGATACAGCTATGGATCGTTTTAACCCTAAAACTGTACCTCTCTTAAAAATGGCTCAGATCCTTGCTGACTTAAATTGACTGTGTGTATCCATGGAGGATTTAATAAAAAAATAATTCTCTTGCTTTTGACATGTCCATCAGACGTACTCAAGGAAAGATTATTTCTTCACTGATAAAACGCTTACCCCGACAATACAAAACAGAATACTCTGCTTCATATTTGTTTTTCTTATAACTCTCAGATGCAAAAACGTCTGCTATTTCATATACGATACAATTTTTACTAACTAATAATATAGACTCTTACCAGTCACTATTGAGGTTGCAGTAAGGAGAGAAATTATATCGTAGTCTGTGTTGCATAATAAAGAAAGAAAAGATTATATATATATATATTATTAATATTATACATATTAAATCTATACAGGAAAATGATCAGCAGTATGCTAAGGCACCAACGACAGAACTACATAGAGGAAAGCTCAGTCTTGAGACAAAATATGATTTATTATCAACAGAAAAAACAGAACGTGACTTAGTCTTTGCTCTCGCCAGGTTTTACGAACATGGTAAAAAGGCAGGTCGTCTTCTTGCTCAACAGTTAAAAAGTAAATCAGCATCTCTGGTTGTTCCAAAGATTAGGAAATTACAGTAGATCTCCAAGAATTTCATTTTATTTTCAAGAGTATTATTCAGGTCTGTATATTTCAGAATTTCCACACAATTAATCTTCCATGTCAACATTCTTGGCTAATGTTAACCTACCCACAGCTAGAAAGGACCAGAAGGATAATTTGAATAAACCTCTACAACTTTGAGAGATAGGCGATTCAGTTAGAACCGCAGAGTGGTAAATCTCATCACAACTGTTGCCTTTGCTTCTCAATATGTTTAACCAATCTTTTGGTCAGTCAAAACTACCGCAGAGTGTTACGCAGGCCCATATTACAGTTCTCCTGAAGCCACACAAAGATGCTCTTGACTGTAGTTCTTATAGACCCATTTTCTTTTATAAAATGTAGATGTAAAATTCTAACATGTTGGCCTCTAGATTTCAGTACATCATGCCAGATATAATTTTCCAAGAACAGATTTATAAAGGGGCACCACTCCTCTAGACGCAGAGAGGCTTTTGATAGAGTGGAACAATTTATTTGCTGTATTAGATAAATTTGGTATTAGCCCAAAATGGACTTTCTGCTTTCACCTGCTTTAGAATCAACCTAAGGCAGCCATAGTCATAAATAAGGTAACATCACAGTATTTTCCCTTATCTAGAGGTACATGAAAAGAAGGCCTCTTAGCACTTTGCTATTTATTTTGGCTATAGAGCCATTTTCATCAGTACTTAGATCATCACAGTCTATTAGGGGTATTAAAAGAATGGGTGTTTTAATTTAAAGTTTCTCTATATGCGGATGAACTAAACCTCTCTAAAAGTATATAATTACCTATTAATAATATGGCAGATAAGATTACGGACACAGACCTGCCTTTTTGTATGTCAAAATTAGGATTCAAATATGTAAGAATAAACATTACTCGTTCACACACTGGTCTGTTTAAAGCAAACGATCGTCCTATACTTAAAAAACTTAAATCAGATTTTCAGATTAGAGTGTTAAATATTTGTCTTTAGCTGGTAAAATCAATTTTACAATTTTCCTGCCAAATACCTTTTTTTAGGATGCTGTCTTCCTTTATATGGGAGGGGTAAAAAGCTAAGAATGCGCAGAGAGTTTCTTGAAAGACCTAAAAAAGAATTGTGGACTGGCTCTCCCAAACTTGATAAATTATTATTGGGCAGCGAATTTGGAAACAGTTATTCATTGGTTTGAAGCACAACATATAGAATGGTGCAAAGTGGAGGCAAAATCTTGCACTGGCCGTGTTGATTACAATGAAGTCACTATTCTCACCACCGCAATTTTCCTTAAACGCAGTAGTAATTTCGACCCTCAAAAAATATAATCAGTTTAGACAAGCATTTCTCCTTGGAAACCACCATATGTAAAAATCATTTAGACTAGATTCAATTGCAGGGCCTGCGCTTAGTTAAATGTGGTGACTTTTTTATTGATAATATCTTTGCTAATTATAACCATTTGGCTTTAAAAATGTAATCTTCAGAAATGAGATTTTTTTTTAGATATCTTTGGGTATATCACCTTATCCAAGCCCATTGCTCAGTATTTCCTCAATTGCCCTCGGAATTAAAATTGAACTTAGTTCCTAAAACCCCCAAAACCCCCCTCACATCTTAAGTATAAGTATATTCAGTATATTCAATTCATTGTCATTGTGCAAGGTACATGTACGGAGCCAATGAAATGCATTTTTCGCATTTAAGGGCCTCATTTCCAAATAAACAACTCAATTATAACATTTCATAATACATCACTAGAGAGGATCAAAACAGAAGTAATTCGGAGAGTTGGGAATTGATATAGCCGATGACACTTCTCTACCGTATCCACTATAGTAAAACTAAAGCGGCTAAACTATATCTAAATATAAATGAAACAGGTGATCATTGCAGTATATGTATGGCGGATCTAACCCGTATGTTCTGGCCATGGTTTTCAATATTTTAAATTCGACATTTAATCTAAGAATCTATCCTAACCCAATAATGGCTTGCTTTGTCTTAAGACCCCAGATTTAGATTTCTTCTGGAAATACTGATGCAGAACAAATCTGGCAGAATTTTGGCCTAGATATGGTTGTAATTATGTTGTAAAACTAATGACAAGAAAAGGGCAGTTATAGGGGCAATTCAGTCATTATTCTCAAACCTTCTGCACATGACATCATGAACCTTATCAGATTTTATTAAAGAATTTGCTGATTTTCTATACAAGTTAGTGCTGCTGCAGATAAGCCTTTAATCATTAGTGATTGTATCCATGTTGATAATGAAATATTTGCATTGGGTTCAGCATTTCTAGACATTCTGAACTCTACTGCATTTAGACAACATGTCTCAGGTCCTACTAATAGTCAAAAATCATACTCTAGATTTAATACTGTCACATGGAATTGATGTTAATGGTGTTGAATTTCTGCAACAAAGTGATGATATCTCAGATCATTATCTAGTCTTATGTAAACTGCATATAGCTAAAACTGAAGACTGTTTTGGAAGTAATCTTTCTGATTTATCTCAATTATTAGCCTATATTATAGAAAAGCTCTAACAACCTCTAGATCTAATTAGTTTTTTTTCATTTCTTTTAGAAAAGAACAAACATAAGTATTACCCCAAGTATTTTTTCAATACAGTGGCTAAATGAACTAAAATAAAGAATCAGCAGGTGTTGATATTTCCCAACAGCACAGCAGTAATAAACTTCATGAACTACTTTAATAACAAGATCAATACTATTAGAAATAAAATTGTAACCATGCAGCTGCAGTATAATTGCCCTCAGGAACAATTTCATTCATTTGTTACTACAGAAAAGGAACTATTTAAACTCTTTAAATCATCTAAACCATAGCTGACCCTGTGCTCTGACCCCAACTTACTAAGATGGGATATGCGAAAAAATAATATCACTGTGCTGTACAGTATAAGTGACAAATAAAGACATAAAAAATAAATAAACCAGTGGCGGGCAATCTCAATTATGAAAGGTTTAGTCTCAACTTTAACACACCTACCTGTAAGTTTTAAATATACCTGGATTTTGATTTGCTGGTTCAGGTGTGTTTGATTAAGGTTGGAGTTAAACTCTGCAGGACACCAGCCCTCCAGAACCGAGCTTGCCCACCCCTGATCTAAACCAACATGTATGCACATACTTAGGTCCACTTCTGAATATTATTAATTTGTCATTGTTATTAGGATATGTCCCTAAATTCTTTAAACTGCCGCTCATTTAAAAAAAAACACAACTTGACCCGAGAGATCTAGTTAATTAAAGAACCATCTCAAACCTTCCATTTCTGAAAAGGAAAAGGTAGTATCATCATAATTAAATTTCTTCTTAAAGAAAAACGGAATCTGTGAGAATTTCCACTCAGGTTTTAGATCCTATTATAGTAGTGAGACTGCTCTAATTAGAGTTACAAATGACCTGCTGCTATCAGCTGATAAAGGTTGTCTCTCCCTATTAGTGCTATTGGACCTCAGCGGTGTGTTTAACACTGTTTCAACATTCTTCTGAACAGACTAGTAAACTTTGTTGGCATTAGTAAAAGTGTGCTAGCGTGGTTTAAATCATACTTATCTGACCGCCATTAATTTGTAGCAGTGAATGAAGAGGTACTATATTGATCACAAATGCAGTATAAGGTACCCCAAGGCTTAGTATCACGGCCGTTACTTTCCACATTTTACATGGTACCCTTGGTAATATTATTAGAGAACACAGTGTTAGCTGTTATTACTATGCTGATGACATGCAGCTCTATATTTCTTCACAGCCTGGCAAAACCTACCAATTTTGAAAAACTAACAGAATCCAAATTGTATTATTGTAACAACATTTTTTGATGGTTGTTTTTGCAGGCCTGATAAACTCCAGCTTGGAACAACACGAAAAAAAAATAGCTGTCCATTACGTGACAATTTGAAATTGGCCATGAAGTGAGAGAGAATGGTGAACTCTGATGTTGTTAAAAAAATTGGCTTGGTCTAACCATGTTTCTGATAACACTTTGGATGTTTTGAAGTGGAAGATCTCTGAACACAGGGCTTTGCTTTCGGTTTTTTAGTGGCAGAAAACACTCTAAAAGGAATACCCCACCAAAAATGGCAACTCACCCTTAGGCCCAGTGATTTTAAATCTTCTGAAACAATGTGGATTTGTTGATCTCAATGTTGATTGCAATGTAAAGTTTGATTCAATTTTCTTGTGTAGTTGGTGTTTTGCGCAAATTGGGACTTGATTGGCAACAACCCGCTCTGGTCATCAATATTAATTAAGCACAAGGACATGTATGTAGACACAATTTTTTTTTTTTAACAGGTATTTTTTTTTTTTACTACTAAAATCAGCTTTAAGCTAAACTTGCACTTTCTGTTTAATCTTGATATCCTGGTCAGTGTATACTGCAGAACATTTGTTGGAATTAAGAAAATCACAACCCCCATTTTTCCTTCTCTATTATGACGTGGATGTAGGTGACACACACTGACTTTAGCGAAGCAGCAACAATATCATCAGGTAGAGGTCAAACATTTTATTACACACATGGCCTGCTCATAGTTTTAACTGAAGGACATGCCTATCAAAGGTCCACACGCCCTCAATGTAGAACGCAACACGGGCAATCATTCTAAAGGTCCTGAATATACAAAACGATGCAACATATAACAAAAAAATAATCTTTTTTTTAAAATGCAAGTACATGATGTCCCAAATTTGCCACATGCCGTATGTCTTCTCTTTGCTTTGATCTATGGTTCTAAAATCTAGGCTACCCAAACACAGTGAGAAAAGTATTTTTTATTTTTTTGATCATCAGGTATAAAATTTTTTTTCTTTGGGAGTGAAGAATCTAACAAAACCCAAACCCAGACCCTGAAACTGCATGGTTCTACTTATCAGTGCGTTTTTCGAACAAGATAATTTTCTAAACTTGTCAGATAAACTTTCTGAAATCTTAAATTTTGCTTATGCGGCACATGTTTAAAAGTGTTTAAAATGTCTTGAACTGTTTAAGATTTTACACTTATTGTTAAAAGAATTTCCATGTTCAGACTCCAAGTGCACACATGTGTTCAAGTAAGTCATAAACACAGCAATCAACTTGTGAACCGGGATTTGGATCAATTAAACATTTAAAGCTTTTGCACTGATGGGGAAGAAACCCTTAAATGTAACTACCTTGCAAATTAGTGATTTCAAAGAACTGGGTTAGTAATTTCCAAGGTTTTATAATCAAACCCTATGAATGTTTAAAAACCAATTGTTTTTTACAAAATATCCATTACAATGACCTGTTAGTTTATTTTTGATACATTATGTTCAATCTTAAATACATTTACCTTCAGCTATTAAGCTGATAAAAATTACGAAACTATCAGGATTAAAATATAACAGAACAACAGCCTAATTTTAATTAAATATTGTCTTAAGTTTAAACCTCATTTTCAATTTGCAGGGAAGAATTAACTAATCTGACAAAATTAACCAAAGTAATAATTATCTTATTATTTAACCTTATTTTGGCAAACTCTTGTCATTAATTAACCTTAACCTACTTTAACCTATGTTGTTATTCTAAAATTTACTTTAATTAATACAGATAACACACAGTGTCAGAGAAACATTATAAATAACCACACATTGCATTAACCTTTTGCTTTCTAACCATACCTCACTAATGTAACATTAAGTACTTACCTTAACCTGTACTTTTAAACCTACATAAACTAAAGCCACCCATTCATGTCAACCTTTACCTTAAAACTTTGAAACAAGTGGCAATGTTTTTTTAACATTTCATGTTTAAAACCTTTAACCTATAATGTAAATTCATGCACACTTGCTCTATGACCAATTTGCTTTTTTGCAACTCGGCTGAAACCTTCCACACCACCAACAGCAGGTAAAACCAGTACTGCGCCACCCGCAGTCAAAGCTGAAATGCTTTTCAGCCAACACTGTATAAAACTGCAATGTCTCTATAATAAGTTTACCTCATTACAGAAACATAAAATTCAAAGCATTTTGAAACATGAGGAACTCAGTCTCTCAGCATTAAAACTTGTGCAGCCCCCCCCTCTTTTTATCACACAACCTCTAATGAGGTTTCTGTACAACCTGAAAAGCTCAATTCAAATATTAGGCACGCAGTAAAAAAAACTACTTAGTCTCAAAAACTGTAACTTACTGTACATTTACCTTAACCTCATCTTAACCTCACTTATAACCTATGTTTAACATGAAAACGCTTATTTAACTATTAACATGTTATAGACTTAAAGCCAATTTTACTTAATGTTTTCTAATGGAAATGATTAACTAAAAACTAAAAATTAAGCTATGAAAAATAGTCTTTTCATGATTTATTAAAAAGTCGGTGCTTCATTCCAAAAGAATTCTTTGTTGTAAATAAATAACTTATATTTATAAATTATATTAGACTCATCGACAATGCCAATTTTAAACAGGTATTTTGTTTACGAAAGCAGGAAAACTATTACAACTTTCAAGTACAAAGACAGATTTATTAAACAATGGCTATTAAAATATTACTTATATCAATCATTATCTTCTACCAGACAATGTTGTCGGTGCAAAACATTCCAAAAGACGATATCCGTATAAAAGACAAAAATTTTACAGTTGCAAACTTGGGTACTGACCTGGGTGTGCAGTGTTAATGGGAACTTTCTAAAAGTTGCACAGGTGAAGAACAAGTTGTCAAACAAATGTGGACAAACATCCAGTGAATCCAGGTTTAACTATAAATCAGCTGGTTTTATGAGTGAGCTTTACCTGCCAAGTGATCAGACACTGGATCTCTTTAGCAAACGGTAAGAAAACTCACAAGGCAGGTCAGTAGAACAAAGACGCAAATGAGCATAAACTCATTTCAAAGGGGAATCAAAAACTTTTGAGACACACCAGCAGATGGTAGCGTGTCTCGAAGCTTCTTGATATCCCCTCATATTTAAATTAAACAATGTGCAATAAAGCCTTGTAACAACTCTACGGGTGTCAGTAATAAAAGCATACAAAAAAGAAAATATTTAAATATCTATTCTGGCTTGCAAAATGATTCAAACCTAGCGCAATTTTTCATGTGTCTAAATAAACAAAAATCAATATTGAAATAATTGTAATTTTTTTGGTCAAACTCCATATCACTTTACACATAAAAGGTTAAATCTTAAAGGTTTTTTTGTTTAAGTATGTCTTTAATGTAAAGGCTTCCCCATTTAATTTCTGGTTCCATCTTTCACACTTGTGTTTAGTTAAATAATTAACCTATAAAATCTTCATATTTCCAAACCGCCAACCTGATCCCAAATATTGTACCTGCACAAATCAAATACATAACAGCGTAAATGGACGGAATAATTTCAATCTGGCAAATCTGGCTGATCAGGGTGCACAGAGTTATGCAAATAAATATATTGATAGGCATGTAGGAAAGACTCTTACAACATTCGGACCGAACATTTTGATTGGTTTTTCTTTGGTCCTACACCTTCCACAGAATATACTGTCTAAATACATATAAATACATTAAGACCACTTGAGTTAATAAGTGATATCAAGATGTGAACAGACTTTCAACCAGCAAACCAAAAAATGTTTCTGAAGTAAATCACCTACTCTGACTTTCAGTGTTGAGAAATAAAAGATGACTAGCAAGTAAAAGGCAAACGAAAGCAGAAGGGGACCCCAGCGACAAGAACATTTCGGTTTTAAAACTGTCCCTAAAGTGAAACGTAGTGATGGAAGCATCAGAATCAGTATGTAAAAACAAGCAAAAACTAAAAGGTGTAAGAGAAACTTTTAGGCTGCATTTACACTGCTGGTCTTAAAGCCCAATTCTGACTTCATAATTATATTCAATTTTTTTGATGACCTTAAAAATCATCTTTTAAAACAGACCCATATCTGATATCTGAATTTACGCTATACACAGCAAAACAACCCAATGTAGACAAACTGACCTGAAAAGGAAGGAAAACTAGTGCGATAAACAATGAACGCAGTAGACAAAAGCATAGCGGTTTGCAAACAGAAAAAAACTGCTGGACTAATCTGTGCAAGAGCCAGTCATACTACAGACACTGAATGTTTTATTGCAGTTTATATATATATATATATATATATATATATATATATATATATATATATATATATATATTACACTGCACATCTGCACTTTACAAGGACACTTTATTAACTTTATTTATTTGTATAGACTTTATATACCACATTCTTATTTCTTTAATTAACTTAATTTATTAAATCTGTGATTTTACTCCATTTCTGTTTTTTAAATTTTTAAATCTTTAAGGTTTATTAAAAAGAAATGTTGAAAGTGCTACAGAATTAAGACTGAGTAAAATGTAAAGGTCGCGCCCTGTAGAATTTTGCAAAATCAAGTCCATGATATTCAGAGGAGCTTAAAAATATTTTTTTAGCTAAGTCCTTATAACAATGCACATTCAGCAAGAGTCCTCTTTAATACATTTGCTGAACACATTAGTTATAAAGGACAATCCTGTTATTGCAATTTTGCTAATGCAAGTTGTCTGGCATTGAAAGTAAAAATAGCAAGTTTGCAATGTTATGCAAACTTTAAAAATTTTCAATCGATAGATTAGATGATTTATCAATGGAGCCAGGTGTCTGGTGGCACAGTCGGTGGTCCAAACATCGAGTCAACTGAGCAACAGGAATTAACTATAAGGTCAAAATGAAATTAAAAACAAATAAATAAATGGAATAAAATTGACCATTAATTGCAATAGAGGTACCATATTCAATTAATCAAGGTTTAGATTTTAGGGTATATCGCCCAGCCCTGGTAAAAATCCAGCACTAAAAATCTATGGCACTAACAGGTCTGCAGTGAACTAATGCTGGTGTGTGTTTTTTTCCATTAATAAACAGTGGAGGGGTGTCTGTGAAACAGATGGCAAAGCAACAGATGGGCTACTAATTACTAATCTAAATAGAAGCCTGTTAAAATGGTGTTACAGTGCGGATATCTGACTGCAATCAAAAGGCATCGTTTATAAATTGGATTTTGTCATTGGAGAATTTTCATTTAAATGATTGTAATCTGTGAGCTGAAGAAGCAAGATGTTTTATGCCACCTTTAGAAAAAAATACTTTGGAAGAGTTTGAGGTTAGCAGAGGCTTTTAGTCACAGTAAATTTCATTCATGTGTTTGTTCATTAGAAACATTACTACCATTCCAAAATAATCAAATGAATAGTGTACAGTTTAGTAGACTATCCAACCATCTATCCATTTATCCATACATCCATCCAACCTCCCACCCATCCATCATCCAATCACCCATCCATCCATTCATTGTTTATTACCCACTTATTCCTAATCCGGGTCATGGGTATTGGCTGGAGTTAATCCCTGCTGTCATTGGGTGAATGGCGAAGTCACCTTAGACAGGATACTAGTCTATCAAAGGGCCACATACAAACAACCACACACACTCAAACTCACTTCTATGGGTAATTTAAATTCACAAATCAATCCAACATTTGGACTATGAGAGGAAACCCACAGTGACTTACATTCATCTCTTATACAACTGAGCAATTGGGGGTTATAGACCTTTCTCAGGGGCCCAACAGTGATAACTTGGTGATGCTGAGAATCGAACCCGGATCTTCCAATTAGCAGTCTAACACTTTAATTACCTCCCCCTACTTTGGGATGACTTAAAATTTAGACTGCAACTCCAGATTTTCTTCCCTGACATTAATGCCTGAACAAACCTGACTATCTGAATAGCTATATGAGCAAATCAACATAGCGAAACACTCCGCATTTGGACCAAGAGCATATTCAGAAACTGAAGGTTTGCAATAGGATGATGTGATGTTCATAAATCTGAAATAGGATGATGTGATGTTCAGGGACCCCATACTATAATGCCTATAATGCATCTTATCCTGGTTGCAGCCTCTGGATGCTAATATGCACTGACAAAAAAGAGTCTGCTGAGAAATCAACATTCCCTTTTAAAAATAAACCACGTAAAAAAAAAAAAACCTTACAAATGTGTGTAAAAATTGTTGATGAAGGAAAGAAACCACATTAGAAAGAACATGTTATAATAATTCAAACAAAGTTCTGTTTACTCATCTGTTATGTTCATATCTCATCTTGGAAAGTTTGGGGTCAGAACACAGGGTCAGCTATGATGCAGCGCCCCTGAAGCAGGAAGGGTTAAGGATCTTGCTTAAGGACCCAACAGTGGCAGACTGGCAGCAGTGGGGCTTGAACCCAGGTCTTTTAATTAACAACTTAGTGTCTTAACCATTTGAGCCACCACTGCCCACTATATTTACATTTACATCATTTGGCAGACACCCTTATCCAGAGTGATTTACATTTACCTCTTTTATACAACTGAGGTTAAGGGTCTTGCTCAGGGGCTCCACAGTGGCAGCCTGGTTGTGCTGGGAATCGAACCCTGATTATCTGGTTAACAGTCCTTAACCACTGAGATACCACCTTGCGTTGAACATTATCTCTGGAGTATACAGACTGGGATAGTGAGGACTTGTTTTTTTACATAGACTTAAGTTCAAGTCTTTTTTCACAAATGATTGGCTGTTTTTCTGTACATGTCAACCCATATGTCCTTTTTGTCACTAAAAGGTGCTGGGCATTTCAGAGATTTAGCTGGCAGTCTAAGGGTCTGGCTATGCGACACCAGAGTTGGAGTTAGGGCTGTGTAAAAATAGCGATACTGTTAACAATCACGATCATGTTATTGATAACAAATGTATTTCTATTGTAACCTTTAATATCTATAAGTGTATTTTTTTAACATTTTACATTGAACCTTTTAATATTCAATTAAATCCCTGCGGGTATGTCAAATGAGTTCCTCTTCCGCTCCCATAGCTGTTGCTGAAACATTCAACCGTTGTCCCGGAAACAAGCATGGCAGATAAAATAAGGGCACGTTCGGCTTTGTATTTGTTGTACCTTATTGATTTGTTTTACATTTTCAAATAAGGTTTATTAAGTATTGCAATATGTACTGTATTGTAATATATGATATAACAGGAGCCATATATCGAGATATATACCCTATCGTAAGGCTCTTGCCAATACAAAACCCTAATATGAGTGCAGGCTCAGTTACGACACAGCAGAGAGGAAAGAACAGAGGGTCTTGAACCCTTTAACCTTCTGCTTCACTGTGTTTGTGTGCAAACTCTTTTGGTTGTGTGTTTCCGAGGTAATGGCTGAAAAAGGCTGAACTGGACCGCTACTTATGTATGTATTCCATGTACTTATGTAGATGGAAATGTGGCTCTATAATGTAAATATGCTTTACTATTTAAGGAGTTTTAATTTAAAAAAAAACCAAAAAAAACCTCATCACAGCTGCTGGCGATTAGATGTGAGGGCGTCCGGAAATTGATTGTACGCAAATGTGGCGTGACTTGATATTGCGATTATTAATAGAAGTGAAGAAAAGAAGAGCACATGTAAGCCATGATAGAGCACACACTGCTTCTCCTTTCATCTTATTTGAAATGATGTGTTTATACTAAGGCTGTACGATATCAGAAAAAAATGGCATCGCATTATTTAGTTTTTCTGCAATATATGTTGCGATATGAATGAATTTCTCCACATGATTTTATTAACTATTTCTGAAGAATTCATTATTTTAGAATGACTGTATTCATTTTGTAAGTCAGTGAATCTGTGTAAAATCTTACACACAAATAAATTTATGATTATATATTTTTTTATGTTTTTCTATTAGAGATTTTTTTTAAATCTAATAACAAATTTAATAAAAAAAAATGTAAAATCACATTTTATCTGAATTATCTGAATTAGTCTGAATTCAAAATACTAACAGAACATAAAACAATGTACAAATAATAAACTTTCACTCAATTAATAAACTTTATACGTAATCCACAAATCACGTGTTCTGAACTGTAGAGCCGTCAAATATAATCCACACTTAACACCAAACATCCTGGTATTTGAAATGACTATATACACACACTGTAATATCGATACAGAAAGGACATACTGTGCAACTCTAACATATACAGTATATGCTGCTAAATTTGATACAAATACCTTCAGTATTTTCATTTTAGCAGGAATAAAACTGGTGTTGTTTTTAAGTGAAATGCTAGTTGCACTTCTCTACTGGTGAATGTTATAACTATGACAACTATGTTTATAATACAGCGAGTGACAACTTGCAGTGATAAAATATCTATGTGTGAACAGACTTTCAGCTTTTGTATCATCATTATACATTATTCAACTAAACACATGGGACCATTTACATTAAACACTCTAGTCTGCATCAAAAAAATGAAATTAGAATCGTGCTTCAAGGTTGTCTTGTAAACCATGATTAAATAAGAAATATTAAAAACCACTGGGACACAAAATGCAGGCAAATGATTCCATACGTTGAAAAAAAATATATGATCTAATTTAGAGGTTCGCTGCGAAATTCTTTGCTGTAAGACTACAAAATATGTGTTCAACTTTTAAGGTGATCTACACTACACACACATGTATTGGGACACCTAACTATTACATCCATATGTGTTTTTTCAACATCCTACTCCAGGTTTTTTTCAGTCATGTCTTTTTGTCTCCTTTATATTTCAGTCTTATGTGTCTCCTTTATATTTAGGCAGAGTTGTAAGGGGCTGGCAAATGGTTAAGGTGCAAATGGTTAAGGTGCTCAAGCCCCACCGTCGGCAAGTTAATCTGAAGACCAGAAACACCTGGGTTCAAGCCCCACCTCCGGCAAGTCAAGCAAGGTCCACCCTGTTGGGTCCTTGAGCAAGACCCTTACCCCTCCACCCCTCCTGCTCCAGGGGCGCTGTATCATAGCTGACCCTGCGCTCTGACCCCAACTTACTAAGATGGGAAATGCGCGAAAAAATGCATTGCATTTCATTGGCTCTGTACACGTACCTTCCACAATGACAATGAATTGAATATACTTTAATAACAATGACAATGAATTGAATATACTTAATAACCCTCACCACGTCTGGAAATGACTTTCATTGGGTTTGTGCTTATTTATGTTACAATTTATGTGTTAAATTACTGGAACGATGTTTGGGCATCCTAGTTAAAGTAAACATGGGTGCTTCTAGCACTTTTGGGCCCTATGAAAGAATATAAGGTTGGGCCCTTTAACCAAAACAGATTTCTGGAGCCACCAAAGTGCATGGACCTTTAGAATAATCCCAAATTTTCCTCCTTAGTGGTGACCCTGTGTGGGTGTGCTGGTAAGATTTCAGAAACCTTTGACCTCATGGTATATGATAAGATTTTGGGGCAGATATATCAACACATCTTTTATCAGTTATCTACTAAACTGGTTTGTTGAAGCCTATGATACTCATTTTACAATAAGCTATTAAGGATCTACAGGTGAGGAAACATATTTACATTTATAGCAATCGTCAGACCTCCTTATTCAGAGCGATTTACATTTATCTCTATTTTTTATTTTTAGGCAAGGGCCTTGCTTAGGGGCCCAGCACTGGTAACTTAGTGATACTCGGAATCAAACCCACAAACTTCCAACCAGCAGCCCAACATCTTAACACTTTAACTGCTGCTCTATAGGGATGCCACATTAACAATACTGGCATCGGTACCGATACTGAGCTAATGTGCTCGTAAAAACACTCCGATACCTGGTGTGACATCACTGACAGAACTTTCACTACAGACTCAGCGGTGTGGAAATTTCTAGATGAATGATGAGTGAGCAGACTGCAAACTTTGTCCTGTAAAAATATTAAGAGTAATCTGATAAAACAGCACAGAGAATTCCCTGCTAGCAATAACAATTTAGCAAAACAAGAGAAAACTCGAGAGACATACAAAAAATCCCACATACCACAAAAAAGTACCAGCATCCTTAAAAAAAAATATCGGTAATCGGTATTGAAATAATGGTATCGGTGCATCCGCAGTTCAGTGTGTCAGTATGTTAAGGTGAAAGTGGAAGGCGCAGGCATAGCAGTAGTTTCCTGAGTCTTTTTTTAGCCTGGTTCATGTCATGACGTTAAAAACGCAGCTTTTCTCTTATACAAGGAAATAATTGAGACCAGGAAGCAAAAACAATTCAATTAAAATATCGAGTCAACACATTTTTCCAAAAGCCTGTAAAGCAGGCGTTTCTACCGGCCAGCCTACAGAATTGGCATGAACAGAAACCTCGTATTTAATAAAACACAATTAAAATGTGTTCATGATAATGAAGTGCGCTATTATATCCAAAATCTCCGAACGGACATAAACAGCATCACCTCTGTTTTCAGCGCAATGGCGCAGGCGCAATATTGACAAGCGTGCAAATGGCACCTTCGTCCTTCTCGTTCATCTGCGCATGTCCTGTCGCTGTCGAGTGTTTTTATCTGTTAAATGTTCTTTCTCGATTTAATTTTTTTGTTATTGTTGTTTTAACTTACCCGTTAAAGGTACCGTGTCCAGATTCAGCGGGTTCGGTAAATCCGTGTATCAGAACACCGCGCCTGCTCTAATCCCACTGTCGATGTGGCTGGAAGAAGAAAACGACACCGTTCGAAATTAAACTTTAGATGGTTTAATCTTTCCAAACAGCCTCGCATTAATATGAGTTAAAACGCGACACGGTATGTAATAAGTGTGTCGTTACTGTGGCCACGTTACTACCGGATGGCGGACAGGACCATTTACCACAGAAATCGGTTAGTGTCAGGTATGAGAATGGCAGTTTTCTGATGGAAAGCAATAAGGACAAATCACGGGTTAGTATTGTGTTTTTAAGTCCCGCCCTACGCAAAGCGACCAATCATGAATTAGGTCAGCATGGTGTCGCGCAGGTGCGTCTGTATTTCGAGCTCACACGCGGCGGAAAGACTTTTTTATAGGTGAGATTTCAAATAAATTCCTTTAATGTTCCTAAAAATGATCTGCTGAATTTTTAACAGGGATAAAAAATATTTGTAGTTTCTTTTTTTGCCACTGTTCAGGAATTACATTTACGCCATTTGGCAGACGTCCTTAACCAGAGCGACTTACAAGGCTTATCTCTTTTATACAACTGGGCAATTAGAGTTTAAGGGCCTCGCTCAGGGGCCCAACAGTGGAAACTTAGCGCTTTTACAGTGGACATTGTGTCAAAGCAGCTGAAAAAGTGTACGTTTGTTCGCAATGAGCAAGCTAATATTCTTCTTTCTCTCCTTTTCTCTCTCTCTCTCTCTCTCTCTCTCTCTCTCTCTCTCTCTTCTCTATGTGGGCTCCGACTTTAGCTCATTTTGAAACGTTTCTTAGGATGTATTTTTGTCTTGTTTTATATTATTCTTTATTTTAAGGTGTCATGTCATTAAAACATGTATTGTTGTATTGTTTTTTGTATTAACAAGTGTCAAAACTGTGGTAAGTGGTATAGCTCAATGGTTAATGGTGTTAGACTGTTGATTAGAAGGTTGTGAGTGCAATTCCAATGACTGCCAAGCTGCCACAGCTGGTCCTTTAAGCAAGACCCGTAACCCATAATTGCTCCGCTGGATGAAAATGAAATGAATGTAATTATTATTATTATTATTATTATTAATATTATTATTATGGTTAAAATTAATGTTTTTACACTGAACCCATGAGAGTGGGATGATCAGGGTTCGATTCCCAGCACCACCAAATTGCCACTGTTGGGCCCCCTGAGAAAAGCCCTTAACCCCTAATTGCTCATTTGTATAAATGAAAGGAATGCATGATCTAGTCACATGAGCTTTTATAGCACCTGGATTTTTTTCGAGGTCAACATCTTCATCATTTGTGCACTGATTGGATATCAGGTAACGGATAATGAATGTAAACACCCTGCTCTTTTTTGTGTCTTATTTGTTTTGTGAAGTGTAGACAGCAACATCGAGTGAAGGGATGAGATATCGTGGCAACCAGCATTTCACTGAAATACAATATAGGGCCAAAAGTTTGTGGACAGCTGATCAGAATATGTTTTATAAAGACATAGGTGAAAGAATCTTAAAGCTGCTGTCCAGAGTCTGACCTTAATCACACTGAGCAGTTCTGCATTAACTGGACTGCTGACTGAGGAAGGTAGTGGCTCAGTGGTTAAGGTTGGCCTGCCATGTGGAAGATTGTGAGTTTGATTCCCAGCACCACTGAGTTACCACCACTGGGCCGCTGAACCAAGGTCCTTAACCACCAATTTCTCAGTTGTATAACTGAAATAAATCTAAGTCTGTCTGGATAAGGGCATCTGCCAAATGCCACAGATGTAAATGTAATGACTGAACCTTCTCCAACATAAAATAAAAAAAACATTTATATACTATATAAATTTGAATACAGCTTCAACAAAACGATACTGCACCCCAGACCTCAACATTAGTGACTGGATTCACTAATCACTATGGCTAAAGGAATAAATCCCCACAGTCAAGCTTCAACATTACATTTACGGTATTTGGCAGACACACTTATCCAGACTTGCATCTCTCATATCTCTTTCATACAGCTGAGGGTAGGAGCCATGATTGGGGGCCCAGCGGTGGAAACTTGCTTGTGTTGGGAATTGAAACCTAATCTTCAGCTATCGGAATGTCCTTACAGAAGTGTGCACTGAATCTGGAGCAGGATTTTTTGACAAACACAAATGAATACAATTCAATATTTTTGCCCATATGTAAGCTTAAGTTGTTTTATTTAAACTTAAAAACAACAACAACAAAAAAAAAACACACACACACACAAAGCCAATTTGCCAACTCAGCATCTTTATTTTATGAACAAAAGCATTTTGTGCCTCTATTTGCATTTATAGATCATAAAAAAAGCAATTTACAAGCTCTGTAAAACAAAACAAAAAATAGCATAGAATGATTATAATATATATCATTTGAATAAATATATTATTTCATGCTATGAAACTAAATTCAGAAATGGCGAGTTAATGTTTACAGCATTGGCACCAGCTAGCTTTAATGTACTTCATAGTTTTATAAAACAGTAGAATTTCTGAGGTTCACAGTCGGGTTTGTGAGGTTGTTTTTATAGTGAATGAGACAGAATGAAAGAGAGAAAGAGTAAATGAGATGCATCCATGGAAAAGGCTCAAAGATCTCTAGCGTTTTCTCAGTGCTAAAGCCCTGTGCTCATCTCATGGACACAGGAAGAAAAGAAAAAAGAAAAAAAAAAGGGTGTTTCCAGACACCCTGAGGCAGACTGTTCTTTCTTTTTGGGAACCATTGACTGAGGACTTGCTTCCCCAACCTGAAGTAAAAGTGCATGATTAATTCGAACATACAATGAAATGCGCTGCATGTGCAATGTGGCCATAGCTGAATACTAGTAAACCCTGAGTTGTACATTTTTGCCTTCAAAGAATACATGAGAACAAGAAGCAAGCAGAATTCCAGGGACTGTTAGATAACAGAAACTCGCCTATAAGACATACTTATGACTTGCAGTCCAGCTGTTTAAGCACTGGAAAAAAGATGTGGAAGAGATCTTTGTTTCTCTCAGGGAATAAGCACAGCCTCACAGACATAGATACAGCGTTAAACTCGCTGCACTCATGTGGCAGGTCGAAGGTCAACAAACACACAGAAAGAACATTCATCAGGCTCAAACACTCGTATCTTCTGGTGGCTTTTAATCAACATCTTTCACTCCTCCCTGATATCACTGATGGCACTCTTTCAGACATGATTTCTTTGTAATGTGCAACAGACTACAGTGCCAAACTGCTTTGGAAAAAAAGGATATTGCTTTTGCATAATTCACACAGTGGGTGGGGAAATATTGGAAGCAGAGAAGCAATGGAAGACTTTGTAACTGATATCAGTGTTTATAAACTACCTGAAGCAAGTCAGCTTTGATAGAAGCCCAAGCTGCGAGTCCTAAAGCTATTCCTCTTAACCCTTTCTTCTGATCCTTGCTTAGAGCTCAGATTTACCGCTTGGCCTTCTTGCGATTGAGTCAAGTTGATTGACACTTATCTCGTTATATTCAACTGTATTAATATCAACACCACGTCTCTTAGGTACATATGTATTAGTATAGAAAAGCAGATACACCTGACTGGTTCTAAAAGCACCATTAAAAAAAGGTTAAAATTCCCAAGAATTAAAATATTTGAGGCATCTATTTTGAGTCCCGTTTAGGAGGAGTACGATATGTTAACCTAGTCTCCCTCTAGAATAAAGTTTGATTACATTAAATAAAGAAAGTTCATATTAAGTGCATGCCAGACAAGAATATTAAAAAATATATATGTATAAATGGAATTACCCATCTCCAGCTTGGTTTTTGTTCTAACCACCATGCAAGTACATTTCTATATCTATGTAAGATCTAGCATGCACTTCAGTTTTAAACTGACTGGCACAAAGAAACAAACAAACAAACAAAAAGATTCATTTAATCCAAGATCTAATCAAAAGTTAAATTCAATAGTCAAAGGTACATCACTTCATACAAGAGGTAGCATCACTTGTATGAAGCTAATTGATTGTCCCTTTTTTTCTACCTGCTACAATCTCCCAGTCAAAACTGCATATTAACTCAACACCTCTGCTACTGCATTTAACTTTACATGAGTAAAACACGCATAAAAGCAACTACGTTGTATGCATTTATAAAGCAAGAACCCTGATGAGTGGTGTTAAAGGTGTTAATAAGTCTAAGTATGAACTGAATTGCCTGCTGAATATACATGAACCAAAATAAATTCATGAACAATTCTGCCCTGTAACCGATCTTAGAAAAGGGATAGATCGGGTAAAACGGCTTTTTTTTTTGCGGCAAAGGCACAGCGTCAATCTTGGATTGCGCAACAGGAACAAATATTTTTAAATTGTTTTGTTCCTTAAAGAAATGAAAAAAATGATTCAGTCATTTTACCACTGCGAGAACATTTTTATGGCAAAAGTAAAATTGACTTGCAATTAAATAGATTTGCCCTCTTGTTTATTTACATAAAAATAGCAAAGACTTAAGCACTGGTACCATGTGGGTGTTTGGCTTGGGTATATAACCATGACTCCATATTTATTTTTGGCTCGGTCTTTGATTAGTTACCGACATTGCAATAACTATTACACAGACGATCACTTCTGACTGATCGAAACATTCTAGGCCCAGAATCTGTACCTGATTGCAAATCTGGGCTTTAAAACCTTTTAACTGATATTTTTTTTTTTTTACACAAATGATAAAAAAGAAACAATTAAAATAAAGCTAAATAAGATGTATAGTTACAAGAAAACAGAATTTCCACAGGATTCTCTGAAGCACTGCTACTCTCCTTGCAGTGCAAAATCTCACCGGAGATAATACACCTTCTGTTTTAAGACGGTTTCACTGTTTCCTTAGAAAGTACTCAATATAAAACAGAAATAAATGGACATACCAGTTTCTATTAACTAGTCATGTCCAGCAAATAAAGTAAAAAAAGCACCTTTATTACAACTGTACAACCATCTGTTTTGGTCTAAAGAGGAACAGGCTGTATGTTAGCTGTAAAATGAGGAGACACAATACAATATTGTAGACACCAGTCTAAAAATAAAAGATTACAAAATAAGTGCTTTTAATTTCAATTAAGGGATTTCAACAGCAAATGAAGTGTGTTACGAGTGGTACGAGTTAAGGACGCATGCAGGACTAGTTTCTTGTGTAGCAATAACTGAATTATTAGAGTACAAATATTAAAACAAATATTTTAAGTATTGTTGGGGAAAATTATTCAGAGATGCCACAGGTAAACCTTTTTACCTGATTTACAACAGAAGTGTGAACCGCAATGGGAAAAAACAACTCACTAGATTTCTAGAACTTCTCTACATAAAGTTTCAATTTTATAGGAATAAAAATGTGTGTGCCCTTTAAAGCCAACATGCATCAATTACACAAGTCATAATCTAAAGGCTAAAATTTAAATTTTTAGTACATTTTTCAAGAAAAGTGATATATATATATATACGTCTATTTCGCCTAAGGAGATCGGATTAATGTAATTTCCATAGTTGGTTTAAAATACTGTATTATTTTTTGAGCCAGCTTGTGTGGTTAATGCAGCAGTGTTCATCTCGCTCATAGTGTGGACACGATTTTACCGAGGAGGATGTGATCCTGGATAAACATTTTAATCAGTTAATCATAACCACCTGTGTGTCAACTAAACCCGCCTGTAATATTATAAATGTATTTATTACATTTAAAAAACCTAAAATGCTTAAATGACATCTGTAATACATTCCATGCTGTGCTGAACAATTGTATCCAACATGTATGTGCTCACCTTCAGGACCAAGAATAGATGTGTGTGCAGTAAATCCATAGATTTTTTTTTTAATTTATGGTTATAAAATCTGTTTTGTGATTGTTAAATTTCTAAAGGTTGTGATTTAATGAAATAATGTTAAACCCTGTTTTATAGTAAGAATGTTGCTCTATTGCGGTTCTACAGGTTCACAGTTTTAGAACATTTTATATTCAGTTGTTCATTAGTGTTCATTAGTGATTGTTTATGATTCACTGTTTAAATTCATTAATGTTTATTTTGGATCATTAGAATCAATACAGTCTTAATTCACTAATGTTTTTTCTGGACATCAATTATTTTAATATAGTTTGTCTAAATTCATGTTGTCATGTAAATCCAGGAATGTTAATACATCAATACATCGTCATAAGCAGTAAATTGTGCCAGAACCAATGAATTTTCAGTCTTAGATAATAAAATATTTCTCAGCAAGTTTTTCAGTTTGTTTTTGGACGAAAAAAGGGAAAGATTCAAAAATGGATTGAGGCGGGTTTAATCGACACACACTGATGATATTAGATGATTATAATTGGTAGACTGAAAGGTAATGCACATTTTTTATCTAAAAACAGCAATAATAAATATAAAATTTGATTATTGCAGATGTTACTGTATTAATAATGGGCACTGCTTATATTCTTGTTTAATCAAAATAAATTTGTTAACTAATTCTTTCCATCTTAAACATTTATTTTGCTTTTAGTGTTTTATATATATTCCTGCTGTTTAGACTTTTTCCAGGCTTAAATGTGGTAGATGTTGCCCACTTGACAATCAAAGCAAGATGTCTAATTAAATGTTTTTTTTGGTTAAATTTGTTAGCAAATTTCTAAGCAATTTGAGTGAAGATTTGAAAAGTCTGACGATTTGACAATTTGGCTAGCATCTTGGATTAATACAAAAAGATCTAAAATGCTTTCAGCTAATATTTTATTACGTAGAATAAATCTCTTATGAGCTTTAAAGGCAACATAAGACATTTACCCCCCAACTGACTCATGTGGCTAATCGGACAACATATTTGCTCTTCTTACACTAATCTGAAAACTTGTTTAGTGTTGAGGTATTTCGGCAAAATTTTCAGTACTGAGATACTTGTGCTGCTCAGCTAGTTTTCTGGTTTTCTAGTATTTTTTTTACAGTGAAAAACACTATTCAGCACAGATTGTTGGAAACCAACAACTTGCAAAAATATATTGCAACAGAAAACTCAGGTCGACATCAGCTGTTCTCATTTTAAATATATTTCCTTGTATTAAAATCTATATTATTAAAAATCTATACTGAATGTGTTTTCTTGCATTGTAATCAATTTGTTAGATATTTCATTCCCGAGACTATAACCTATTTAACCCTAACCACCAAAAAAAGCACCTGTCACAAAAACATGTTGCATTTTCAACAAATATGATGAAAGCAGTTTAATTTCTGTACAGTTCTGAAGTAGTACTGAATTGTTATTGTAGTGGAACTGTGTTGTGCTACGTAAAAGCAACTGAAACCTTTGAAGCAATATGCTTCTTTACTTCTGTTTAGGTTCTGGACTGAGGTAGAACCCGGTTGGAGCTGAAAAAAACTTTGACAATACTGGCTTATTGTATGTATAGTATGATGAGGTATTGAACAGATGTGTCACAGAGCTTTTGCACTGGTGGGTTAAACCAATCCTTTTGAGTTATTGGCCTACTTGAGGCCAAATGTGCAAAAACAGTTCAGGTAAAAGCGTTACATGACAAGCATCTTAAATGAGCTTTCACATTATTTCATTATTGCAACATGCCTATATTACTCTATGCTTAAAAACATGGAAATATTTATCTATAAAAACATTTTTAAAAACTCTTTAAAGGCCTTAATTATTGAGAGTTTACTCAATTTTACACTTATTCAACTCGTCTCCCTAACTACAATATTCCCCCCACCTTTGAAAAACTTACTTATTATAAATGCATAATCTCTTCTTGAACCAGATCATAAAAATGCACAATTTCAAAATGTGCAAGGCAGGTTTAACGTCTACTTCTTTAGATATGTCAACCTATAAAAGATTGCAGAATGAAATTCACAATAATCTTCTTAATCTCAATCTTATTTCTTAATAATCACATCTGGTCCCAGGGGGATCTTCAGCACTGCTTTTTACACTTGTATCGGTTATGGTTTTTGCGGACCCATCATCGTTATAGACGTCACCGTAGACTTTCTCAGAGACTTCCATCTGTGCCACTCGCTGGACGTCTGCTGCCTCCCCTTGTGAGCCTGTGTGGTTGTTTGTCTCAACACCAGAACCCATGTGCTTTTTACGCAAGTGTTGGTTGAGGGTGCCCTGGAAAGGGAAGCACTTGCCACAAACCTGGCAGTGGAAGGGTTTATTGTCTGTGTGGCCCCGGATGTGATACTCTAATTGGTCTTTACGAGTGTACTTTTTGCCACAGTACTTGCAGACAAATGGAGTAATGCCCATGTGTAAACGCATGTGGCGGTCCAGGCTACCTTTCTGATTGAAGGACTTTCCACAGTAGACACACACAAGGCGCTCGTTAAACGGATACCAATGGCTACGGAGACCTCGTTCCCTCACATCATTCTCCAAAACAACTCCTGATGCTATTCCTTCTCTGTCCTCTGTGCCTGGCTTAAGGTGAGAAAGTGCATCACCTGGGACTGGCATACCGCGCTTAGGTCTGGCACGACCACCTCGAAATCCACTGAAAATTGACTGAGAAGGACTGGATGGGCTAATGCCAACAAAGGCAGATGAAGAGAGTGATGAATACGTGTACTGAGTAGGGGGTGGCACTGGCCCATAAGGTCCTACGGTCACAGCTAGCACTTGTTCACCATTCACCAGTTCTGTGTGGTAGCTATCATCGCCGGCTGATGAGCTGTCTGAATAGTTTGGCCGCTCAATTTTTTCCAGCTTGATTTGAATGTCGGTAGCTTGCCCATTCTTTTCAATCAAGTCTACTTGATCAGGCTCTGCTTCCATTGATGTCTCTTGCTCTGAAGCGCAATCACTTCCTCGATCCGATTGCCCTTCTTCTGTTGAGTGCCCGAGCCCTTTTCCACCTCCACCCACCTCTACTCGATGGCTTTTCCTAGGGTAATAAGGTGGGGAAATTTGTGTAGGATTTAAAAAAATGCCCATATCTTTTGCACCATTGTGTCCAGCTCTGGAATCAAGGTCTTCATCAGCTTCTGCTCGAGCAGAAACCACAGGTAGCGTAATCTTTGAGTGAAGGCCCTCCAAAATCTGTGTACATTTGTCGATGACGGCCTGCATTTGCAAGAAGCTGGCAGCTGTGAGGAAGCTTACAACATCACGGAGATGCAGTTCCATGTGTCCCGTGTAGCAAAAGGTTAATAGCTGCTCAAACACTGCAGGGTTTTTGATTACAGAGATGGAGAGCCCACTCATAGTGCCTAGAGATGAGTGATCACGAAAGTACGGTGAACTGGCAGCCAGAACAGCTTTGTGTGCCTGGAAAGGTCGGCCCTGGATATGCACAATAATATCACAGAGCTTACCCTGAAGCCGCAGATCATTGAGCTGCTTGAGAACAGTGTTGCTAAACTCTGGTACATCAAACTCTATAAAACCACCGTCGTCCTCCATGACTTTACTGACGTTTTACCTGGTTGGCAGAAAACCTAGAAGAAGATCAAAATTTATGGTTAATCAGTTTTCTTAAATAACAACACACATAACTGCAAACACAATCTGGGAAATGTGGCCAAACATATACGCATCAAAACTAAATATAAAAGCTTATTATTATTTATTATTATATAACTATTACTTTAAATGTTTTTTTTACTTAAACTTTTTTTTACTTAAATAAAATAATTATGTTTCTGACATTTGGCAGACCTTATCTTAAATTTATCTACAATTTTTAATCCAACCAAGCAGTTGAGAGTTAAGGGCCTTGCTCAGGGGCCCAGCAGTGGCTGCTAGGTAGTCCCTGGAATACAACCTATAACCCTTCGGTCAGTAATCAACCACCTTATCCACTAAGCTTCCACTTAAAATTTTACTATTATGGCAAAGCTTTTTTTGTTGAAGCCAAACAATTTTGCTTTATTATATCGCAAGACGTCATTAGATAGTAAACTATATGAAATATTAAATAATACATTGTGGCTACGACACAAGAAATAACTTTGAAACCCTATTTTGATGTTCGGAGGTATTTATTTCTCCAAGTTAATTTTACTTGGTTAGCTTATTTAGGGGTTTTAAATTTGATACATCAACTCTACAAAGATCTCCAACATAAACTTGGCTTGAGTAAATGTTGCAAGGAATTTATTTTAATTGAAGAATATTTTGTGCTAAAGATGAAAAGTATAACATGTTTAACAAAAAAAAAGGTTGCAGATTGTTTGTTGCAAATGATAATGTACAATATACAATTAAGGGAATTCTATATACTATGAATGCATGATATTAAACATTTTTACAGATACTGATAACTGATAATTAAGCCCTTCTTGTGGTCGATTCCGATACTAATACAGATAAACAATTTATAATTTTATATTATAATTAATATATAAATCTTTATATATTCTATTTATTTAATATATTTGTGCACGAGGAAATCTATGATACACTAATGAAACTGATTTCAGTAGTTTTGGTCGAACTATAATAACAAAACATCAGTCCGGACTCTTCAAATGTTTCTATTTTTGTGTAAAACACCAGAAATAATTTATAGTAAATTTTGATTACATTTTTGATTTACAAATTCATAAAAATCACATTAAATCATCCAACAGTTGTATAAAAAAACCAGCCCAAATATTATCAATCAGACTAACTGAATTACCAACAAGCTAAATGTATCTAAACTAGTTATCGAATTTTATTTATTTATTGGTATGATAAAAATTTAATTTTCACCTATATTACCTGATAATTTATCCTTCTGATAATCATCATGTATTCCTACTATATATCTGCACTACGTTTAACTATGCACTTTAGTTTACAATAAAAAAGTACTTGTTCATGACTTACAGAGAATAAGCTTTAGTGAGAATAAAAAACGTATTTTACAGGTTTGCTTATAATAAAAAACATACGTTTTTAGTCCAAATCCTTCAAGGTGTTAATCTGACTATAGTGAAAGCTCAGGAAAATAAAGCACATGGATTCTGACATTTCAGATCGGTTTCAGGCCTCGAGTTATATTTATAATGTATTTATAAAATGAACAAACTATTAAAGCAAACCTTTTTGTTTTTGTGCAACAAAAGATATTTTGAACTCCGGAAAAACGCTGTCTAATAACTATCAATGTTTGAGTCACCCTTGCATATATTTAATATAAAGTCGACCTTAAATAATCCATCTGCAGCAAACCAAAATTTAGTCCGCTCGTGTGTCGTCATCTTTTTAATTGCATGCCGTCATCTTTTAATTGCGTACACTGGAGCAGGCAGTCAGCTAGTCAATCTAAATATAAAAAGGACTATTTCATTGTACAATGTGAAATACTTATTTGCAAAATAAAAGCCAATTCAATTTTTGTTATTTTTCCTCCTAAACCTCTTCACGTCTTCACGTGAGGTCTATAAGACATCACCTTCATTTAACACAGGCAAAATGTTCAGATTTTGCACACAGCTAGGTGGTAGTACGACACCATGATGGAAACAGGTGAGAGAACAAAAAAGGTTTTTTGCTAGAGAAGGATTAGAATTGTCCGGTAGATTTGCTGCAATAAAAAAAAAAATCCCTACTGTTCTAAACGGAGTTCGGTTCACTTTTCTGTTCATTCGCAACATTACATGAGCTGCTCACATATGTATGTGGATCTGAAGATCGACAGAACTTCAAATGTATACTGTTTCATGTTTATATAATTTTAAGATGGTATTCCAGGTTTCACGTGCTGGCGAGTGTCGCATAAAGGGGAGTGGGGCATATTTTGAGCAACAAAAAGGGTAAACAAATTTTAATTATACAAGATTATCATAGTCCTCAAATTTAGAATTATTTTTTTTAAAAATCTAACAAATTAAATATAAATTAAATACTTTATTATTTATTATAGAGGAATAAAAAAAGTCACATGCGGCTCCGGAGCCGTGGGTGCCAATTCTTTTGCTAGTCCCTTAAAACTGGCAACCAGACAAGCTTACCATCATTTTAGTATACATTATACAATATGTTTTATTTTTTTAATGGAAAAGTTTTTTAAACTAACTTTAAACTTACCAAACTAAGGCCAAACTTAAAAATCATTAAAGAGAAAACCCTGGCAAGTAAATGGGTTAATGTTAGGGCTGGGCGATATGACCTAATTCTTTTATTATTAGTAGTATTATTATTATTTATTTTGCCCTTATAGTTCACTGCGTTTTTGTTTTTTGGTACAAACGGCTGTTGCTTAGTTGACTTAATGTTTGAGCTCTCTGCCACCAGGTGGAGTTACATGACTTTACATGTGGTAGTACGACATGGTAAACTTGCAGCGGTTAGAGTTTCTAAATTCCGTTTTTTGATTACTTTTCAATCAATTGTCCAACCTTAGTCAGTGTGGCCCAGAACAAAGGACAATACCTATCAATGCAGTTTTTTTTTGTACAGGAGAGTAAATAAGACTATTTTTGCTGTCAAGCAGGTGTGAATTTTGCTCAAATAATAGAACATTCGTTATAGTTTATACATGGCTTCAAAATTATGACCAAAAATGGTCTGTAACCTTTCAGTGAGAGAAGTGTTAATAATGTTTGACTTGAGCAAAGTCAACCTCCGATCTTGACGTTGAATCAGTCTGATCAAACCAAGAAACCAGCAGCAAACAATTATAAACATTTACTTTATGTTTAGAACAAGAAATGGCAATCTGCAAAGAATATTACTAAGTAATGTTGGCTAAAGTGTTTAAAGAACTTAAAGAAGCTAAAATCTGTATAGGTTTCATGTAATGCCTCCAGACTAGAGGTCGATAGCTAGGAGGAATCTTACTAAAATCAATAATGGAAAACTAAATGCTCCAACAAATAAACACAGTACTGAACCACAAAAAAGTGCTTTATAATTAATATATTCATATTTATAGTTAATTATGTAATCAAATATTTAAGAAAAGACAAGTTATGCATTTAAATTAAAACAAAAAAATTAACTATAAATTTGAGCTGTACAACTGTACCTTAATCATTAATGTTAGTTCACAGTGCATTGCCTAAGATTAACAGAAAAACTGAAAAGTATAGTGTATTTGTAAATGTTAAAAATGGGTACCCTTATTAAACTCAGTAAATGTTTCAAATAAAATCTTAATATAATATATAGTGTTACTATTTCACAACTGAGGAAAAATTAAAGAGGAAGAAAAAACTGTCAGTATAGATTTTTGCCTTTTAACATAATTGGGCATTAGTGCTGATTAAATCATCGAAACCTTTGCTTCAGGTGTGTTGAGATATTCATGTTAGTAAATTCTAGCTAGCTTAAATACCCAGACAACCAGTTAGCAATCACGGAAAAGAGTTACAACTGTGGCACAGGGACAAAATTGAATACAGTTGAAAATAGATGCCCTCTAGTGGAAAAACAAGCCCAAAATACATTGGCTGAAGCACTGTTCGCTTAACATATTAGGGATGGAAATAAAGACTAAAGTTGCTATAGACCTCTTTAACGACCTCTTTAACGATCATGACTTGTTTGTTGGGCGTTTTCAGGTAGGACCTGTGGATCACTTATCAAAAACAACAGTAGCTTAATATACATTAGGGTTGCAAGAATGTATTTAAGTGTGCAATTAAAAACGTCAACCCTGGTTTTCTGTACCTGGCTGCAACCTCAGGCTTAGAACAAACCTACTTTTGTTAGTCTTTAAATTTTTTATTTTATTTATTTTTTTTACAACAAAACAAAACACAAGGTAACACCTTTTGTGTATTAACAACCCGGGGCGAGGCTCTACACTACTAAGACATGTAGCACATATTTTATGTCAGGTAAGAAAACAGTATTTATATTAAAAATACATTTTGTGGGTATTTCATTGCTATTTTAATACCTTTTAAAATTTCGCACAAACAACAATGTATTATGAACACGATTAGTTTATGAACATTTATGAATTTTAGGAGCCTTTTTGTGTTTCAGGGTAACGTGACCCTACAGATAAAGAGCTACTGCAAATGTCATTTTCGATAATGACAATCACTAATAGCAACCGTTGCATCGGAGCAAGCAAAGCAGGTTTTTAACAATTGAAACGAGACAAATGTTTATACAAACAAATGTTTTCAACCTTCCTGCTAAAGAAATAATTGTAACCGTCTGCACTATATTGGTTTAATAGAAATGGTATAAAGGTAAGCGTTAAACAACCTTAACGTTTAGAAACTTTGGTACGCCGTACCTGTTCAGTTTTGTAACATAATAAACATAAAATGTTTTCGGCCAAACTGTGTATTAAAACAAGTGCCACTATAAATGCTTCAGGACATGACATATACATGAAACTTGCTTTTTAACATTAAGTGCTCTTTTTTTTGACAATTGGGCCTTTAATGTAAAAATATTTAGTTAATTAAAATATCATTAGTTAATTAAAAGTTCACCATTAGATGAAAAGATATTGGTTTATTTATTAAAAGAGTAAAGATTTTTTTCTAATGGTGAACTATTTACTTCTCTACTTGGCACCAAATAAACTGTAATTTATACTCCAATAGGCCAATTTTATAGTGATTTAGAAATGAACAGTGGGGGTTTGGATACAGAACTGATTCCACTCTATCCAATAATGTGTATATTTAAGGCCAGGCCAGTTGTCTGCGAAAGATATAAAGGCACCACAATAAAAGCCTAATAAAAAATGACCATTTAACACTCCATGCTACTTTACAGACAGTATAACACGTAATTTCGGTAAATTTGGTTTAGGCAATTAACAAGTAGAATCTTGTCGAGGAGTGTTCTTGATTTTCTCACAGGCCTGCTTTGCAGCCCCTGAGTTATCATCTGCACTAAAAGCTTCAACAATTTGGGAAACTGCCAACTTGTAAGTTCACCATCAGCTGCCTTGTTAATACACCGTGGCACATGCTAAAGCAGCAGTTCTTCAGTTTTTTTAAGGCACTATGTGAGAATAAAAAGTGCCACTCCTTTATTTAACCTGAGGCAAATAACCAGGAAAAGGGCATTTATTTTCTATCCTTCTTTACAATACCCACTATCAATATTATTTAAGTTTTGTGAATACAGTGTACGGCCAATATTAAAATATTACTTGACAATTTGCCGAAGACTGTATGCCGAAGTGGTTTGGTGGACTCCAGGGGCAAATTTCCTTTGCTAGGTTCCAAAAGACTGTACCGACAGGTTTTACAGACCTGATTAGTCTTTCTGTAATTGTTAAGACAGTTAAAAACAATGCAAAATATATGAAAGTACTTATTACTATGCTGCATGTACATTCCCCTTTCTAGCTCGAACATCTACTTGAGTCAACAATAACCCGGTTTCCTAAGTGGAATTGATGGAAGTGTTGGAATTTGTATGCAAGTATACCGGTTCTGTTAGGTTCAAATCAACTCCCAAGTCCTTCCAGGCTTATTTCCAAGCACTTTTGCTTACAGATCATGAAAAGCTACAATAGTAACAGCATGGTTAGTTCATTATTTCTAACTTGAGAGAAAATTTACCTTTTAAACTTTACAACGTATTTTTATCAAGTGTGCATGTAGGATGTTTGTGCGTGTTACTTTTTAATTCATCGGACAATTTAGATGATGCTTCTGTATAATAAATCAAGCTCACTGTTTAAAAAATAAACATTTACCAACTGTGACTTATATTGTATTAAAGAGAAAAACAAAACCTCATGGATGAAGTAATGCAAACATCCATTAAGAAGAAAGATGGGGAAATAGCAAGGACTGGCAGAGCAATGGTAAAGAATCTAAATGGTTAAAGTAAAGGTAGACCTGATGGAAGCACTTTGGGCTCTGTGCCTTAAACTGGGCAAATTCCTGGAATGATGAGAGTTCGAAAGAGTGCAATTCAGTACACATCCTATATCTGCATGGCCTTTGGCACATGGGGAAGTGTGTGGGAAGATACTACTCATCTTGAACCCATTACTCATATAAGAGAAGTGTCAGAATAGCCATCTTTATTGAATAGTGTTATCAGTTTTCTATTACAAACTTTTTCATTGGCAAATGGGTTCAATCAAATGTTTTGGACTGATTTTCTATTATTTTTAATAGTCCAACTTTTTTCTAGTTGTGCTTGACGTGTTTTAATACTGGTGTCTTACTCTCTGCTGCCATGGATGGCCTCACGTTGGACTGTTTTTAGTGGACAATTTTGAATAGATACAGTAAACTCGTAATTCCTGGTATGCGGTTATTCTAGTTTTAACGATTTCTACTTGTATCTTTAAAACATGGCGGCACTTTTAGACAGTAACTCAGGGATAATTATCCACCCTGGACTAGGCATGTTTCTTAAATATCAATTATCAAATGTCAAAGATAATAACTGTACACCCTGCGGTAGATCAATAAATCTATCAAGCAGCCTATGCTTGCAGGTGGGAAGATAAAAACTTTCAATACAAAAGTGTGGACCTGCACAATGAAGAAAAATGCAGATCATGACGCACGTTCTTATAGGGAAGGATAATATTGGCAAAATGTATCTCTGTATACAGCAGTATTAAAATTACTAAACATTATTTACAATTGATAAACAATTAACACATTTATAGTTAAGTATTTACATATCGCACATCAGATTTACCAAAATAGTGATTTTAGTGTCACTGATTGAAGGGTATCCTATTTATTTAGACGGCTAAATAATTACCTGTGTTTAAGATGGGTGTGTGATGAAACATAGCTTTATTATTTTAAATACATTTTAATGCTGATTGGGCATTTAACTATAGGCAGTTATTACTGAAAACAATTATTGTACTAAGCAAAGACTGCAATAGTCTGTGCTGATCGTACCACAGCCACCCAATGTTGTTTTGAAAACTAACTTTTTTTTTTTTTACACTATTTTTTTTTTTTTTTTTTTTTTTTTTTTTTAAAGTAACAGATTTTTTTTCCCCATTCAAGTCAGTCCAATTGTTGAACAGTGACTATGATAGCTTATCTGTACAAGGAAGCCTATTCACCGCCCAAGCTGGGGGTTTGGATAGCAAGCGATTCCAGTCAAATGTTGGTGATGGACTGGGTTCTGTTCCCTGTCCTTTTTTATCGTGTATTCTGGCGATAATACATATCCTGAGTTGCAATCATGTGAAAAAAAAACAAGACACTCTTTGAAAGCCTGTGTGTTTAACATATTTGGCCATATAGATATTTAAAATTAACTTACAGCATCACTGAGAGATTCAAGTAATATAACTAAACAATTAAAACCAAAGAAAGGTCTTAAAAACTGTCTGTAAAATCTACTTTTAAAAGTGTCTAAAAAGATCAATTTCTGGTGAGGAATAAATTAGGACATCCCAACATTTATTCTCACTTGAAATGGCTAAAATCACACACACACAGGTGTATCACATCAGGTACACATGATAAGAACATTGTTATTCAGCTTTTTGAAGGAGGCTGGCCCTATTTAAACCTCAAACATTTAATTTGGTGTGCTTTTGAGTGTTAAAGTGATAGTGAACAACCATAGAACAAGAAAAGAAGATTGTAGCAGCTTATGAGTCTGGGATTTAAAAAGATCTTAAAAGATTTTAAGATCAGCCATTTAACTGTCTTTAAAAAAATAGTCTACAAATGCAGGATTTTAAAAACGGACAACATGCCCAGGTCTGGCCGTCCAAACAAGTTTACCCTGAGAGTGGACGCAAGACGGTAAAATGTCATCATGGGACCTACAGCAGGCTCTTGCTTCTGTTGATGTAAAAATGCGTGATTCTACAATCAGAAAAAGACTACACAAGTTTAACTTTCATAGGAGGTGTGCAAGAAGGAAACCTTTGCTCTCTTAAAAAAACACAAAGACCAGACTAAAGTTTGCCAACAAGAACATGACAAAGACTAGGACTTCTGGAATAATGTATAATTTTTGTACAGATGAGTCTAAAATTAAATTATTTGGGCACTGCAACAGAGGACATGTTTAGCATAAACCAAAAACACCATTTCAGCAAAAGCTCATAACAACTGTGAAACATGGAGGTGGAAGTGTTCTGGTTTGGGGATGCAGGATCTGGCCACCTCACCATCACAGAATCCACCATAAATTTTACAGTGTATCAGATGGTGCCTGAGGATCATTTAAGAAAAATTTATAGCTGAAGCAGAACTGGTCCCTGCAACATGACAATGACCCAAAACATACCAGTAAATCCATAAAGGACTGGCTGAAAACTAAAATGGAGAGTCCTAAAATAGCTGAGTCAAAACCCAGATCTGAATCCCACTGTGATGCTGTGGGGCGATTTGATATGGGCTGTACGTGCAAGAATATTACAGCTGAAATAATTCTGCACCGAGGAGTGGGGCAAACTTTCCTCAAACCAATGTTAGAGACTGGTAGATGGCTACAAGAAGATGTTATTGAAGTTATTTCAGCCAAAGCACGCAACATTAGCTATTAAGGGGTAGGGTGTCCAAATTTTTCCTCAGTTAAAATACATATTTTTGTTGTAATCTTTTGTTTAATGAGTAAAACTATGTTAATATTTGTTGTTTATCTGTAATTAAGTCACTTTTTTTTCCAAAGAAAAATTAAAACAAGATTAGCCATCGATATGTTAACATATATAGTGTTACTGCCCTAAAATAAAATGTAATGCTATTTTGGCAACAAAAAAGGGTCTGTGATCCATTTGGTAACACACACATCATAAAGCATGTACTTTGTTCTGACTTGGGAGGCTTGTAAATCACAACTATTTTTGGAACCCTATATTTTTTTAGCTTAATTATGTTGGAGCACTTATATTGGAGCACTGCCTTTTGTCCAACTTGTTTTTAAGTCATTCTTGGTTAACAATAAAGCTGAGTCACTGAATTTAGGTGTCTTATGCAAATGATTTACCCAGCACACATACTGTAACATACACAATTAGACAAGTGGAAAAGTATTTTGTCTTACTGTGTTTGTTAATTAACAAGTCAGGGCTTGAAATGCAGTAGTTGCAATAGACAACTGCTCCTTTTTTACTTAAAAAATTGTGAGTGAAATTTCTGATGATTTATTTTGCCATCTGAGGGTGGAAGCCAAGGCAACCAAAACTAGGGTTGCCTATTGGCAAGGGCGTCTCGATATGATACATTATGATAAATTGCAATAATTAAAAATAAAATAAAACTGTGAAACAAACAGCTACAACAAATAAAGCCGGAGGCGCTTTTATTTCTTTTCAACATATTGCTTTTAAGACATTGGCCGTCTCCAAAAAAAAAACATACTTTTGTACTATATAGTAGGCAAGACGAGTAGTATGTCTGTGGACATATGTGGGGAGTGGGAAGATTCAAATGCTGGAAATGTAAATTGTTAGTATGCGAATAACAGTTTATGCGAAAAGTTCGCAGATGACGTACTATTCCTGCCCGGATTTTAAAGTAATGGTGAACAATTTACTATTTCAATAAGGCCACAGAAGCAGAACGGTGGAAGTACTTGTCAAGTACTTAAAAAAAAAAAAAAAAAAAAAAAAAAAAAACCCACACATTGTTTCTTGTAGTTAAATTGCCCTGGTTTAACATCCAACATTATCCAACATTATCCAACATTAAATTTGCGATGCTGTGACGTTGCATGTCATCTGTTAATATTAAAATGGATGATGTAGTACGCCCGAATTTCATTCATATTAATCATAACCATAGTATAAGAACATACTTTTTTAACAGTCTGGAGGTGCATACTTAATTGAATGTAAAACATACTTAATTAGTATGGGATTTAGGATAGGTCTGGTTGTATGTGTCAGATACAATTACAGGAGCGGAGGAAGTCGTCGTTTGACACACAGCGGGTTTTAATCAAAATAAACAAACATAGACCAGTTTTTAAAAAAGTTAACTCAAATATGTCTCCATTCTAGAGGTTAAAATATTAGTTGCATCAATGTCTTACATACACAGCCTTGCAAATTACCCATGTTCTTTAAAAGAGTGGGGGTGAAATACTCAGTTTCCTCTGATAGTTTATGTAAAACCAGCAAATCACCTGCATTGTAAGTGGCTATAGTATGACGGCATAAAAAATATTTCATTTTTGTAGTACTAATTTTATTAAATTGTTAATACTGGATTACTGCATTATCAATATAAAGTATTGGTCACATCTCTTAATTAAATTGCAGGATTTTAAAAGCATGATTAAAGCTGTAGCTAATTCCCTCGCGGTTATAACTGATGCTGCGTCTACCTTTTCTGGGATGGCATTTTCATATCAGCATCACGCACGAGACTGGCACTTACTCCACAATCAGCACCAACATCTTATTAGTGTGGCTAACAAAGTCAACTCAAGCAGACATGATGCCTTAGCTCACGAAATTTCCACTTACTTCTGTTATCCACTGTTAAACGCTTACTAGTGCAGAGAGATTGCAGGAGTGTTAACTTTAAAAATATACATTGAATAACTTGTAAAAAAAGAATACAGCCATAAAATTTCAGCGTTTACCAAGATGCAAAGCAATAACGCTCATTCTGGCACATGGCTTAACTGGCTGAGTTCCATCTGTTCCATCAAGCCCTGCAGGGGAAAAAGCTGCAACACTATAATAATCCTACATATTTATGGCGTATGGAAAGAGCGGCAGTCTAGGAGACCAAAAAATCTTTAGTTATAAAGAGAAAAATCCTATTTCATGGAGACCAATTTTATCCTCATCTGTATGATATAAAGCTGCAACAAATCTATCTATCTATCTATCTGTCTGTCTGTCTATCTATCTGTCTGTCTATCTATCTATCTGTCTGTCTATCTATCTGTCTATCTATCTATCTATCTATCTATCTATCTATCTGTCTATCTATCTATCTGTCTGTCTGTCTGTCTGTCTATAGGCGTCTACACATAATACAACTGCGGGTCAACAAAAATATTGTCAAATATTTTCTCAACTACATAAACAAGACTGGTGAGCAAGTAATTGAACACACTTTAAACTTTATACACCCACACATTTGAGAGTTATAAATTGAACGAACTTAACGAGGACAATCAACCAGCGTGAACCCTGAGTGAACTCAGTAACACTACCTGACCAGATTATTGCCCAATAGCAGCTGTTCTTTGCCCAATGATTTTCTGTTGGTATAACACACAACTAACACTTTAAACTTCACTTCACATGCTATCCAGCGAGTCTGTTGTTTTTCCCAGACTGATATTTCTCCAGAATGATTTTTATAACATAAGAATATATTAAATGAATGAAACCCGACCACTTTCTTTCAAGTTTGAAGAACATTTTACATTTACATTTCTGGCATATGGCACGCGTCCTTATCCAAAGCAACATGCATTCATGTTTTTCAGACAATTAGGGGGTTTAAGGGCCTTGCTGAGGGCCCCTTTGCTGGTAACTTGGTAGTGCTGGGAATCAAGCCAACAATCTTCCAGTTATCGGCCCAATACCTTAACTGCTGAACTACCATTTCCCAGAATTAACACCTTCAAATATTTACATTTATGGTATTTGGCAGACATCCTTATCCACAGCAACTTACACTGATCTTTACAACTAAGCAATTGGAGTTTAGGGGCCTTGTTGCAACTTGGTGGTGATGGGAGTGGAACCCACAGTCCTCTAGTTTGCAGTTCAACACCTTAACCACTGCGCTACCACTTCCCAACACCTACAAATATTTATTTCTTTTATACAACTGAGCAATTAAGGGCCTTGCTAAGGGGCCCAGCGGTGGTAACGCATTAGTGCTGGGAATCAAACCAACAATCCTCCAGTTAGCAGTCAAACGATTTAACCATTAAACTACTACTTTCTACTTACTCACCTTGTTTATGTAGATCTGATAGAAATATGACAGTACACAATAAAACAAGCCAAGAATTAGTGAATGTGAGGGGGGAAAAATCAAGATCTGGGTATAGTGCGAGAACAAGTCCACCAGTTTAGAGATGAGTAAAGTTACCAGTTAAGCTCATATTATTCTTCTGAATCCACTGCTGTCATGTAGCAGTTTTAGGTTTTTTTTTTCCCGTAAATTGGCAATAGATTTCTTAGTTTTGGCCACGCTAGCTATAAAGTAAAACATCATTGAACTTAACGGTTAATTTATGTCTATAACAATAATTACTCACTGCACCAACATATGCAAATTAACCAGCAGTTTACAGAAACAAACAACCGACAACTACCTCAAGCCAACGTTACATGTCAAGTTGATAGGCAGGTTAGCTAGCTAGTCAAGTTAACTTGGCGCACGCTTTTTATTACTATTTATTATTTTTGTGGTAGGATATCATTTTTGGCAACGTAGCTATTAACTCGGTCAATTACATAGAGCTATTAAATATCTTTCAAACATTTTTTTTTTTTAAAAAAATACTTCCTGCCAAACTTAGCTAGCTAGAGCGTTAGCGAAACATCTATGGAATGCTAGCATGAAAGCTAGCTCGCTGGATTAACATTTAGAACAAGCCACAGTTTTAATCACTTGCATACACGATAAAATATTTTATTAAAAAGTACCGGGAAAAAAACAAAATGTACTCTTTACCGTCTTGACTTAATTGTTGTCCATTTCACCGGAGTGACTCGCCTTAGCTCAGTCCTAGCCGCCTCCTCCCCCTCCACCACCTCCACCTCTATCTGATGCCGCTGTCACAACCAAATCTCCGGCTCCTGACAGTAGCAACGCGCAGGCGCGAAACTTCTACGCATGCGTATTTCAGAGAAATAGTCTACGGTTGAAACTGCAATTTGAAGAGTAGACGGGACAAATAGATGGTTGACCCTGTCAAAGAGTAGCAATGAGCAGACTTTATTGGTTGAATTTAAGTTGATTGACAGAATCATCTATTTTAAAGTTTGCTTATTAGTCCCAGAAATTATTTACGGTCTTTAATAATCCACAGTGAAAACTGTTTATAAACAGTGGTTTTATTCTATTTGTAATTATGATCTGTTGTGTATGTAAATCGTAATAAATTGAACGTAATAAAAAACAAAAAATCATGAGCTGCACTGCCTTTTGTAATCTGAAGATGGCGCTCTTTTCCTTCTGGTTGGTTCCTTCTTGAAGTAGTCACTCAGATTTCGGTCAGTTACATAGAGCTATTACATATCTTTCAAACATAAAAAAATAAAACTGGTGTTATGATTCTCTCTCTCTCTCTCTCTCTCTCTCTCTCTCTCTCTCTCTCTCTCTCTCTCTCTCTCTCTGAATATGGTAATAGGTGTAAAGACGGAAAGTTCGAGCTCCACTGCTGCCACTGTTGGGTCCATGAGCAAGACCCTTAATCAACCAATCCTGCTCCAGGGGGTGCTGTATCATAGCTGACCCTGCGCTCTGACCCCAATTTACTAAACTGCGATATACTGGGATAAACTGGGATAATTCACTGTGACATGTAAGCCCCTTTACCCCTTAAAGTTTGCCCCAGTTTGGGGAGGCTAATGTGTAAACTAGAACACTAGCAGGCTACAGATTGTCTTGGCTCTGTTTGGTATCAATTAATTTTTTTTTATACAAACTCCAAAACTGACATGCAAAATGCATAATGTCCTTTACCAAGTTGATGAAAGCCGCATGCAAACCGAACAATTGATGTCATGCCATAAGGAGAAATGTTGTTTTAATGATTTCCCCATGTGAATTAAAAAAATGAAATGAAAAATGCTTTTCTATGTGTTTAGCTGTTTACAAGCATTTTCAGAATCTATATTTAACCTTCTTAAAGTTTAAAAATGCCACAAATCCAATCATGCATAATATCCACATACCATATTTTAATAGAACGCTGATTTTGCAGACAATGCTCTAGTGTTTTAGAATAAATTATTCCAAAGTAGATTTTAATTAAACTTTGATATATTTCTTTGGTTTCAAAAATATTTATTTCATGTTTTTCTTTATTTCTACCACAATGAGAAATGTAGACCGCAGTCACACTCCTCATTATGAGATCAAATCAGTTTCATGGCAGATGGAGCAGTAGAGGGCAATGCAAACTCAAGAATTCCCAACAGTTCTGCTGTGAATTCGGCAAGGCTTTTTATACACATTTGTAGGAAATACTAACGATCAGTGAAAGTGAAATATTTATTATAAACCTGTGGCTTATAGGTTCCTGCAATTTCTGAACAAGTTTTATTTTTCTTACGTGTTTATAATGATAATAATTATTATCATTTTATTATGACGTTTCAACGTTGTTTTTTTTTACAGTGTAATCTGTAATCTAAGTTAAATATATAGGTATATGAATAATCTAATAAATTACAAATAATTAAACAATTAAAACGAGGTAAATGTGATGCTCTGAATAAAGGGCCGTCTGCTCAAAAGTCGGAAATACAAATGTAAACGTTAATCGCATTTAGGGGCGTTTTTACACTCCAGCATTCAGCATTCGTTTACTGTCAAGTCTGCCATTTTTTTAAAAAGTGCCTATATATATATATCTATATATATATAATATATATATATATATATATATATATATATATATATATATATATATATATATATATATAATATATGCTATAAAAAAATGCAAAAAAAATTATTTACACAAAAACAAGAAAACATGGTTATTCAGCGTTATTTAGAGTTTTGCAGTTTCCCATAACAAAGCACAAATACGGCAGAACAATCAGAAAAACATCTCTCCGGACATCTGCGAAGCTTTGGTTTGGGATTGCTAGGGAAAGTAATGATTTTGCACTAAAGTCTGCAATGATGAACTGTTAAATTCAACAACACAGACTTCAAATTAACACTCAAAAAAAATGAATTTCCTGATTACACACTTTTCGATTATCCAGTACTTGATCACACCTTCTATTGTCACCCACATAAGCATGACATTCCTTTAAGAGTTTTTTGTTACTTCTGCTTCTTTGTGAAAAAACCTACATTTTAGAATACCTATCCTGAATTTGTATTTTTCTGTGAAGCTGCTTTGAGACAATGCCTATGTTAGAGTGTAATACAGTGTAATTAAGTTAAATAATAACTGCTGGTTGTGGAAAACTGTGAAACTGCTGTAAAACAACCTGGAATAAACGAATACTACACTGTATATTAAACTATTTTTGATTAAAATAAAAGTCTAGAGTGTGTTAAATGCTTATGTCTAATAATTGGTGTTAACAGCGCATACATATTTAGCATATGACCAGCAGGGGCTATTTTGGCCCCTATGAAAAAATATGACATCAGGCCCCTTACCATAGCATTTCTCACTGTTACTTTTAGTAAAACAGATTGGCCCCCAAAGTGCATTGGCCATTAGAATTGTCTTAACGACCCCAACAGTGTTTCTGATAACCGGACCTGACTACTTCTTTGTTTTTATGTATTCTCATTGTTATCTTAGTCTTTTAGTTATCTATCTCTTAGATTTGTCTTATAAAGGCTGAATAAAATATTTCAGCTTTTCTGCTATAGTTGTAATTAACAGTAGGGCTGAGGGGCTCCAGGGGAAAGGGAATATAAAATGGAGTTTATCAGAGAGATCAAAAATTGCTTTGTCATCTTGAAAGTGCTTCATGTACAACTTCTTTCTTATCGGTCTCACTACATCGCTTTTATTTTTCTCCCCTTGTTCTCATTTTCCTTGAAATAGACACACCCATGGCGGAGCAAATAAGGAGCCGACGGTATGGGTGATTAGAAACGGTTTTAATGACCTCTATGGAGTGATGGTGGTATAGATAACATTTTGAAACAGGTTCGCTCATCAAAAGCTCTCTTGTTAAAGCAGTAATCTTGCTTGAAGTGGGGCTTTGTTTGCCATCATAGCCATTTACTTGCCTAAAAATTCTTCAGCACTAAACTAATAGAGCTGCTCCGGAGCACGGGATTAAAACCGAGGAACCCACAGACTGGCTCAGGCCTTCAAGGTGTCTCTTGCCTTGAAGTAGCAAATTCCTCTTTATCAGGGTGTACAGCAGGGATTGGCTGATTTCTCTGTAACAGCCATAAAAACAGCAGAACAAATCGAGGAGCATTGAAATCCAGGTTTGAGAGGTTTGAGTATCATTTAAATACTTTATGATTATACGGTTATAGTATTTCAGTCTATATTAACTGAAAAAATAAAAAAGCAAATAAATTACAACCTATGATGCTTTGGGTTACTGACAAGGTGCCAGCAAAATGCCAGCAGTGTTTGCCTCAGATAGCCGAGGGTAGATTAAAAAGGATTTCGGGCACACAGGTGTGCTGAATTCTTGGCTGAGCAAGGCCTTATTACAGGGAACCTATCACAGCCTGGTGTTAAGTGATGGCAAAAAATTATGTCAAAGGGGGAAAAAAATGAAATGAAATTGTGACATAACAAAAACATTTAAACATATTACAGCTTCTTAGATACCTACAAACATATACCTCTGTATCTGCCTTTGTCTAACATAAAACATCAGTATTTATTGTTTAAAAAACTAATCTAACATTACGATCAAAAAGAAATAGCAATTAGGTGACTGTGAATTTAGCTTTTAGTCTTTAAGAACTCTAATTGAACACATTTTTCAGTATAGTAATACAATCTTCAGATGAATTGACCATTGTTCCTGTATGAGCTGGAGGAGTACAGAAATACCTTAGCTGTCAGCACAGGTGAGGAACAATAGAGGCCCAGTCCTATAAGGACCAGGTTCAGTGATGGAGAACATACTTTACGATAGCAGGTGTTTGAGTCTGTCTGTACCTGCTCCTCACCATGGCTCTCGGTGAAAGGCTTGGATTGTCCAGGTGTGCACAGCTATGTGTGTGTGGATTTGGGAGGTGCTTGCTGGCATAAGCTTCTAGAGTTACTATTTGAAGGAATTTCAAAGTTAAAACATACTATAAGGGGCACAGAATTTCATAATCGAATGTTGAAATACACGCTGTTCATATAACCACATTTTTTAAAGACCTTTAATGGCTGCCTAGACATCCAAGTCAGTTATACTGTCAATACCAAGTGAAAATAAAGATCTGGTTTACTGATCTGAGGTCACTTAGTCTTGATCTTCAGTTAGCCCGAAAATCGTAGCCTGAAATCAATACTGTTACCAGTAATTATTTAATTATATTTCCTAATACTGACAAACATGAAGGGTATCTACTGTATTTATTAGGGATGCACATTATTTATTGGACAGATCAATTATCTGCGATGTGAGTAAAAATGACAATAAATTAATGAAATAGATCCGATAAAGTAAATCAATCAATCAGTCTGATTCATCTGAGATTCATCCTCTTTCCGAGTGCAGGTGACTGCAGCCAGTGTTGCTAGATTGGGTGGATTCTTATCCAAACATTTTGTGAGTTTCTGGCCATTTGGGCTTCTTTTGATCAAATTCAGACCGGAATCAAAAATTTAAACATAAATTTCTGGTGTTTAACAAAAAATGTAGAGTCAGGACCCAATACTACTTAAATATCAGTTTCATCAGTGGATCCTAAATTTTTTATTCTCCTGATACACAAACTGCAGATTATATAAAAAGTATAATATAAAAATATGAACTCATTGTTTATCAGTGTCTGAATCGGAATCGGCAATAATAATTGGTTATCGGTAAAAATTTGTCTTATCATGCTTCCCTAGTTTTTAAAATATAAATTCAAATTTTAGAAATATATATGAGGCGTTTCTGGTTCCTGGGTTTTGCAGTTTTGCAGGATTAAAGTTAATTTCCTTAATTTAAATTGAACATTAATAAACTATTCAAAAATTCACAATAATAATAAGCTCTTAATAGAAGAATTATAATGCAGCACAACGAAAGCCAGTTTATTGGATCCGATCCTTGAAGCAGACTCTTGAAAGGGTTAAGATACAAAGTAACGTTGGGACTTAAAACCTTCATCAACATAATGTATCTTGATATCTTGGTTGCTTAAGAAATCAATCCAAATTTTGTCATTAATGGCTGGAACCGGAGTGAACACAACAGAGAGGTTTGGAGATGGGAGAGAGGGAGAGAATGACTGATTTCTGGCATGCTGCAGGACGAGCAAGCTAAAAAGAGAAAGAGAGAGAGAAAGAGAGAGCGAGAAAGAGAAACAGAGAGACAAAGAGAGAAAGAGAGAGAGAGAAAGAGAGAGAGAGAGAGAGATAGAGAGAGAGGGAGAGAGAGAGAGAGCTATGCTGGCCGGTGCTTAGCTTGAATGAATGGTCCAGCTTAGCGGACCAGAGATCAAAAATGAGAGTACCAGCCCGAGCTTCACGTGGGCCTTTTGTCACTGATAAGTCTGTCATCCTCATTGATATTGGAGCAGTAATGGCACCTGATGATAAGCCCACTCCTGCGCTATTAAGCACATTCTTATCCCTTGGCCTGCTCTCCATGAGAGAAAAGAAGCACAAAGGGATCCTTTATGGTCTCTCAAACCTTAAACGTGCAAGCCTGCATCCACCTGACCTGAAAGGCACAACTATTACGTCCTTTCCACAGACTGGAGAAAGGGGGTTATGGTGGGGGAAGATGAGATCCATGTCAAAGGTTGAGTTTTGGTGCTACTCAAAATGAAGGGGTTCTGAGTGACTGGTGTGCTGAAAGAAGGCTATGGTAAAAATTACAGAAAATTGCCTATTTTGTCAACATTTAATAAGCAGATTTGCAGAAAAATTACCCTCAACCATCGGTGTCTCCCTCACCTGTCTCGGCAGACAGCTAAAGAGATTAAGGCAGTCAGAACTTGATGGACAAACAAATCTTCTCTGTATTTCTCTCTTAGTATGTCTCTCAATCAGCGATATTTAATACGATCTCTTTTCAATGATCCTTAAGTGGCTAAAATTACATCTGTTCAAAAAAAGTTCTATCAGCAGCAGAACGGTGGTCGGAACTTTTGCTTTTTGCTTTTCTTTTTTTTCCTTTTAAATTAAAAAACCTCTGTCACAAAGGTGACACTTAGAAACGCGCCATCATCGACTTGCTTAATACGAAACAGTGAAAACAACGAAGGCAATTAAAATCGTCACAACAAGCAGTTCTTATCTTGTAGGTTTGGCCACAACAGCGGGCTGCGAGTGGGGCGGAGGGGGCAATTTATTTAAAACAACATTCTATTAAGTAAGTCACCCTGGCAGTCTTCCCTGTCTCTGTTTCCCTGAACTTTTAACCCTTTGTTGAGAATAGCCCACCATGGCCAGGGTTAATCCTGTGAAAATATTTCTCCATGCAGTAAGTTCCCCAGTATGAGGCCCAGACAGTGTCTGCTCCCAAGACTGAGATGTCCCGTTTGTGCTGAGGGGAGCAGGAAATTTGACTTCTAACGCACCTCTCTGAAGAGATAAAGCTGGGTTTAAAGGTTACAATAAAAAAAAAACAATAAGGAATTTTGTTTGCAGATGTATTATCCTTGTTTTTGAGCCAATGCATCAATAATCCTTTTGGAATAAGAGCAAAAGTATAATATGTTGAGATTTAGATGTTTAAAAGTTTGGGCATCTTCTTTAGGGTATTTCTGTAAAATCTGCCTTTCCTTGGACATGTGGTTTCGGTGTTTTTGATGGTTTGCTATGATAAAAGAATTTACTGGACTTTCAGGGTTCAGCGTTGCAAGCTTTGCTCTGAGTGACTGCCTTTTCAATGACCTCTTCATGCTTCCTAGTCAAAGACATGCCACAATCCTGAGATTGTTGTTCTAGCCCCTGTGGCTCAAGTGTGTTTGTGTGTCTGTGTATGCATGTTGGAAAAACAGCAAAGCATCTTTCATTAGCTTTTAAAACCTCAGAAATAAGATACCGACTCTTGCAGTAGGATCTGCAAAGGGTAACATGGAATTATGGAAATGGAAAATTGCCATTGTGTAAATAAGCACCTGTGATCTTTCATGAAAACCCCTGGATTATGGGTTCATCCCAAAGAGAGTTAGAGGGGGATGAGAGTGAGAAGGAGAGTGAGCACGAGAGAGAGAAAGAGATTGTATACTGCAACAGCCTGGGGCAGTAGTAATATCTCAGCCATGTGGGGTCAGCACAAGGGGAGCACATAATGAACTCAGGTGCTTGACTAAGAGAATCAAAGCTAGTCTGCACTGTCTGTCTCATAACCCATGCCAGGCCATCTTTAACCAGGCATGACCTCAAGCTGAAATATGGTTAGAATTTTTTTTTAACCCTTTCTAAACGAACTTGCTAAGAGTGGAGTTAAATTAAGCAGGTTAACCTTTGCACCTGCCCAGAATGACCCATGGCCTTATGGCGGTTGAAAAAAGTGTTGTTTGCTTTTTATCTTTGGTCGCTAAATTTTAATTATGACACAAAAAAAATTGTCTTCCTAATCTACAAGCAATCTTTTTTATTTTCCTATACATGGCATAAGCAAAGATCATACATTGTCCAGGAAGCTGAGCGTTTCTCTTGATGATGTAATGCGAGAACATCTGTACCGTTAGAAGCAGAGTTTCTGCAGCACAGCACTGGCCTGTTTCATGTCTGAAAGAAAGCATGTGGTGAAGCCAAAGAGGAAACATTCATGAAGGTTCTAGTGATGTTATAAATATGTAGAAAAAGCAACAACTAAATTAGACCATGCTAGAACAGCCCGGCTTGTTGAGGGTACAGCCTGGGCTTTATGCCAGATAAAGACAACTAGTCGATGACACCTCATAGGAAAGGCTCCAGGCCAAGTGTAGCTTCACCTAATTGCCTTCAGATGACTTGGACAAATTCTTGATTTTTGTTTGTTTTTAAATGCTGCTCTTGGCTCTACAGTGTATCGCACATTAGTGGTTAATTTTTTTCCAGATGCATCTTTATTTTTAATTTTTTATATCCTAAAACACAATTCTTCCTGCTGGTGAACTGGCCTAGAAAGCAACGTGCCAATCCGACCACCTCGGAAATGATCCAAAAGTGAACCACCAGCCCAAAAAAGCAAGGTCAGCTGCTGGAAAAGGTTTATGTGGTTGAAAAGTGGTACTCGAGCTTCTACCAATGTGTTTCTTGTCTCCTCTGGATAGTTTCCTCCTCACCTCTTTAAATGTTAGGGTGTTTGGCACAAAGCCCTAGGCAGCTCCTCTGGAGGGGCTCTGCTGTTAGCACTGAGGGTCAACGTCAACAATAAATCTTTGCTCTTTGCCCCATGGACTTTTCCAGAGTTTCAAGGAATCTTTCACATTTCCTTCTTTGTTTCATTGCTTCCTTTTTATAAGACATCATTGAACAAGGTTTGATAATCGAGACAAAAAAGCTTAAGGGTAAATGCTATAAAACTGTGGCTTTTGAAACAGCCCAGCCCACCCCCCCCAAAAAAAAAAAAAATTGGATGTTTTAAGTGTTTAATAAATAGGAAAGTGAATTGGGTTTACAGCTATAGCACTATTTAATATGTTCCCTGAAGAGATTTTTTCAAGTTGGAAGTGACTTGAAAGAAAGAGAATTGGATTCATTCACTTGGCAGGGCTGTGATATGAATAAAAGAAAACATACTATAATAATAGTAAAAAAAAGCAATTATGAAGAAATAGAGGAAGAGAGCACTATTGCAAGTTTCACAGAAATGACAAATTATGATGGAAACTCTACATCTGCTGCCTTAGATGAAAACGCCTCGAAAGGAGTGTAACCTGTGGAAGATTCCACAAATGTTAGATGTGTCCTAACCATTTAAAATAATAGTCAAATAGAGATTTCTGGAAAACGTAGAATGGCATATTCCTTTACCGTAATGTGATTGAATTCAGAACTAATCTTCATCTTTACAGCTTGTTCCTGATGGGGGATCCTGAACTTAAAGGCAAGGTAGATGATTTGAATCAGATCATTTTTGTCCTGCTGTTTGAAAGTCTCTACACATTTAAATAACATTTATTAAGTCTAAATGTATTTATATATTCGGCGGAAGACGTAGGACCAATCAAAGACAATATTGTCCAATCAAAGTGAAACAAAAAAAACTGTGAAAACCTGAATTAATCTAAATGTTGTTTCCAGTCTGGAGTCGCCTACAAGAGTCAAAGGGTCCAAAAGATGATATCATGGTTACAGTATTTCTTTTGGACAGGTAGGAATGTGGTGTGATTGGATTTTGGTGAGTTTTGATAGGAACCCATAGCTTATGTTGTGAGTAATAACAGTACTATAAGGTTTGATAATTATAATATTGTATGTAAGTTTGGACTGCGGGGGTAGGATTTTAGATGATGTAACCACCTAAAAAGTTCTTAATAACTGACACCTAAATTAAAACCTAAATCCAGTGTCTTCTAATGATTTGCTTAAGTATATGTACATGGAAGTTTGTCACTGTATGCTAGTAACATTGAAAGCAGAACAATGGACAATTTTAGTACAATCACATGACATATCAAGATAAAATCTAGATCCTCACAAGAATAATAAAGTTGAAACATCAAAGGGGTTAAAAAAACATTTCAGATTGTAGGTTTAATTGTGTTGGCTGGAAGAGCGTGCAGTGGAGCTCCTGACTGTAGAGCAGCTGGTGTCTGAATCGTAAGTGACAGAATGCAGTGAAGACAGAAAAACAAGTTTTACAAGTCACAAAATGTGCAGCTCACAAAAGTCAAGTGCGGTGACAGCCTTATAAAAGCATACTTTTAAAGTAATCGTAAATATTTTTGGAAAACAGTAAATACGCTGAAATTCTGTTATGTTGTTATGAGTATTATGAGTGATTTACTTATAAACACTGTAGTAAAACTAAGACCAAAGGACGGTTTTTAAATGGAATCTCAGGCAAATAAAACATGTTTTACGTTGCAAATTGTTTATAATTTACATAGAGTTTCACACTCTTTCCACTGTACATTCCTTGAATATTTTTAAAAGCAATGAGAGACTGGTGAAGACTGCAATGTCGCGTCTTTTTTTCCTTCATCCTCATCTCCGGTTTCAGGGGTTTTGCTGTGTCATTCTATCACTGTGTTATTTTACAGTGTACACATTTGGCAATGCAGGGCTTACACTGCTTTTACACTGTGTCAAATCCATCCATCCATCCATCCATCCATCCATCCATCCATCCATCCAACCAAACACCCATCCACCCATCTTTCATTCATCAATCCCTCTATAGACCTAACAGTCCATCAATCTATCCATCCATCCATCCATCCATCCACCCACCCAAACATCCACCCACCCATCCTTACATCTATCCACCTACTCATCCATCCATCCATCCATCCATCCATCCATCCATCCATCCATCCATCCATCCATCCACCCATTCACCATTTCATCCATCCATCCACCTATTCATCCATCCATCCATCTATCCATGCACCTATACATCTAGGCTGTGATAATGATAATTATAAATTAAGCACAGGGTGAAATAAACTTATAAACATACAGAATCACTTTTAATCAAACTTTAAAATCAAACATACAAATAAAAAATAAATAAATAAATAAAATATTGTTTTATTGTCTGTGATGTGTTTAGTGCTAAAATATTCTAATTCTATTTTATAAGTAGCAGTCTACAACTGCTATAAAGGTTAAACAGTGTAAAAATATTTAGCAATCGCAAAAACAACAGATTAAATCCTAAAAAGATCTTTTAGTCTCATTCACCTTTTCCAAAGACCTTCGGATTCAATTTAGTAAAAAAATATACACTGGAATACCAAAACGCATGCTGAACTCAAAGCTCCAAAATTCTGTGTTGCTTTAGAACCCAGACTGGTCTCAGCAAGTTAGTGATCTATGAGATGACACGCACAGCAGTGTCCATGACAGTATTAACATAAGCTCTAAAGCTTAATCTCTTTAAGCAGAGTGTTCGGATGTGGTGAGGTGAGAGTGCTGGACAGAATAAAGGACTAAAGCTCTGCTGCATCACTCTCATTAGGTCAGAATAAAGCGAGGACTTAATACACAGCAATCAGTGATAGCTGAATGGTATTGTGGGTAATGTAGGAAAAAAACCCTGTTTCTTGCTAACAATGCTATGATGATGTCCATTATTAAAGATGAAAAAAGTAAGAATGCACCAACACGCAGGGTGTGTACTATTTAAAAGCTTTTATTTGTCATATATATATATATATATATATATATATATATATATATATATATATATATATATATATATATATATATATATATATAGATATATATATATATATATATATATATTACAGAAATCAGTGGTAGGCAAGTACACAAACCAAGTACTAAGTTAAATATGATCAATTTCCTTTAAACTTTCACTTGGGTAAACATACAAAAGCCCCTTAAATTTACTTAAGTATCCAAAGTAATATGATTTCTTATGGCTAGAATATCCTGTTGTTATTCTTGGTAGTTTAGTAATTAAGGTGTTGGTCTGCTAACTGTAAAATCAGGGTTCCATTCCCAGAACTTTCAAGTTGCCACTGTTGGGCCCCTGAGCAAGGCCTTAACAGCGAATTGCTCAGGTGTATAGAAGAAATAAATGTAATGTCTGCCAAATACTGTAAATGTAAATGTCACAAGATTCTATCTTAATCAGCTATATGTGAAAAGAATCTGCTGCTACTCTTAGCACCCCGATGTTTTAATATAATGATATTAGTCAGACACTGATGTGCAAGAAAAAATTGAAAATGGCAATTAACTCTTTAACTCTTTTCAACAACTACAATGAAATTGTGCAAATAAAGCCACGCGTGCCGTGGCAAGTTAGAGTTAGACGTTCCTTTCATCATTTATGACGGTACTGGTGTACAAATGTTATGATGTTGCAGTGACACTGAACTGTATTCGTGCTAAATAGATACTACCAAATGGCAAACAAAACAAGTTCAAAACAGATGCCGGCGGCAACCCCAGGCCTCCTTACGTGAAATTATTAGCCAAACTTCCTAATAGTTTTGTGACTAAAAAAAAAATCTACTGGAAAATATTTCAAAATTTGAAGTAGATATTTTACGATGTGTTCAAACTTGTAGTTTGGTTTGTTTTGGTTTTCTCGGTCCTGGTATGCTTAGCGTTCACACTGGCATTTTTGACAGCAAACCTAAAGATACCGAACCGGCATAGTGATACGTTAGTGATACCTTCACAACCTGATTGGTTAGTTTTTGCAACGTATATGTGGCGATGGACCGTTTCATCCGAAACTACTTGGTACTGGATTAAACATGCTCATCACTGCGAACTCATAAAAAACCCTAAAATGTTTAAAGCAGTACCAGATTTTCTCAGTTGTATACAGAAACAAAGATCTGCTATAAAGAGACGACATTTCCGACGCCTTTTTCGACTAATGGACAACGTAGGTCCTTTGATAAAACAAACTAGGTACTCTTAAGTATAATTAGCATCACGTCCTGTTCTTGGTCAAATTAGGTATATTCGGTTTGTGTTTCATTTACAGATCATTCGAACTGCGCCAGAGTTAGTTTGAAAGCATATCGTGACTCATCTTTTTACCAGTCTCGCTCCGCTTATTGGTGTGCACCAGGGTTTGGATGTGGGCATTCATACTTACTGCACTAAACTTACTGCACTAAACAGAGTTTGTTGTTTATCGAACCAAACATGACAAATCTGAGCACACCCTAAGAAACACATATGATACTGTATACACACACAAACACATATAAACACCAGAAATGTGACTGTGAAATGCAGCTATAGTGACCCGTAATTTGATAAAACATTAAGCTTAATCCTCAAACTTCTGCGTGTTTATACAGTTATGCATTGGCCTGCTCTTCCTATTCCCTAACACAACAACTTCCCTAAACAGACAAAAAATTCAAAAGAGAATATGTTTCTAATGCTTTAATAAAAGATGGGTTTGATTTGATGCACATTGCCCGATGGCCAGTTTAAATCTGCTGTTTTGTGCCTTTCCCAGATCATCTGTGTTTCACTCTCCAAGAGGGGCTGGAAGAAAGCATGGAAGGATTTAGAGAGATGCAAACCACATGCAGAGAGCGAATCGCTTAAACGTCCTGTCTCTGCTGTTTGTTTTCTTAAACTTTTTGCTGACAGTGGCAAGCATACTCTGTGTGTTTTGTGTCAGGCTGCATGCATCGACTCTGTGCTGAAAGCTGTGGGTTTGACTAGCTTGAAGTATGTTATAGTCCACCAAAATAACTTTTACATCCAACATCTAGACTTTAGGCCAATAAAACCTGCAGACAAGCTGATGTTGCTCTGAACATCATGAACTGATAACATACAGAAAAGGTTCAAAAGTCATTAGAGATGAGAAGCTCTTATGTGACTGAAGGAACCCAGGGGGAGTTCAGTAGTACGTCCTCATAAATTATTTAAACTAAGTAGAATGGGAATGTGATAAGTAAAAAAAATCAATACTGTGGATTTGGAAAAATCGATGAAGACAATTGCCTCTGTCCAAAACTCTTCTAGTAAAAAAGACTCACCAATTATTGGCATCTGACATCACTTCATAATTAATTTTTATACTATAATCATTATCATTATGCATCTTTGCACCATTCATAACTATCTTTTGTTACATTCTATATTCTATCCACATTTACTCTGTATTTACTGTTAAATACGTCCATAATTATCTATCATACACCTCTGTATATTGCATCCATATTTACTCTGTATTTACTGTATCATACAAACACTTGTGTATATGTGCATATTCATATGTATATACCGATTATGTCATTTTTTGCCTGCTGTAACGGTATATTTATAGCTACCATATATACTATATGTACACACTACTGCACCTTCTGTACGTTATTTACCCACCTCTGTAATTATCAACCTCATACCCTTATTTATTACCCTGCTATTTATTAATAAATAAGCCACTTATGCACTTCTGGTTAGATGCTAACTGCATTTCATTGGCTGTACATGTACCTTGCACAATGACAATAAAGTTGAATCTAATCTAATCTAATATACATGGGCAGCATGTTGGTTTATTGATTAGCATAGTTGCCCCACAGCAAGAAGGTTCCAGGTTTGTATCCCCTGCAGGGGTCTTTCTGTTTGGAGTTTACAGGTTCTCCGGGTGATTGTGTTTGTTTAATCTGGGTATTCTGGTTTCCTCCAACAGTCCAGAAACATTCACCCAATGACAGCTGAGATCCCAGCAGATCCCTGTGACTCTGATTGAGTGTAAGTGGATATAAACAGATGGATGGATGGATGGATGGATGGATGGATGGGTCGGTGGTTGGGTGTATAAGTGAATGGATGGCTGGATTAGATTCAACTTTATTGTCATGGTGCAGGGTAAATGTACAGAGCTAATGAAATGCAGTCAGCATCTAACCAGAAGTGCATAAGTGACCTGTTTACAATAAATAGCAGTGTAATAACTAAGGGTAAGAGGTTAATAACTACAGAGATGAGAGTGAATAATGTACAGAAGATGCAGTGGTATGTATATATGGTATCTATAAGGGTATATAGTATGATACAGTTATAGCTGTGCAAGGAATGACATAATGGATATATACATATGAGTGTTTGTATGATACAGTAAATACAGAGTAAATATGGATGGAATATACAGAAGTGTAATGATATATAGTTATGGAGGGTGCAAAGCTGCATAATGATAAAGCAGTGCAAAGTACAGAAAGTGGCAGTGCAGTGCAGTAATGATTGTGTGATGTGTGGGTGGTTGTATGTGTGGGTGAATGGATAGATGGATGGATGAATAGATAGATGGATGAATGATGGATGGATTATTAGCTTTTATTTTTTCTGTTTCGTAATTATTTCTCTGATATAGAAATAGTTGAAAACCCGGTTTGTCATGGCTGTACCTAAGGCGGAGGTAAATTTCTGGGTAAAATATGTTTTAACAGTTAGTAAAAGCAAATATCCTATACTTTAAGAGAAAACACTGTATGGACACCATAATGGCTGCTTTTTTAAAAAAAAAACATCCTATTCCAGATTTCTCACTCTTACTCTATACTATAATAACCTCCACACTCCTGGAAATGCTTTCTCTTTGGATTGTGGATCGTAGCTGTGGGAATTCGCTTATTCAGCCACAATATTATTAATGAGTTGGGTGCTGTCATCATTCCAGCTTAGCCCATTCAAGATGTTTAGTAGGGTTGTGGTCAGGACGCTGAATTTTTTCCACACCAACCATAACAAACCATGCCTTAATGTAGCTCAGGAGCTTTCTGTGAAGGGGACATTGGCATGCTGGAACAGGGTTTCAGCCTCTTAGTTTCCATAAAATAATAATCATGTAATGCTAAAACATGCAAACACATTCTAGACAACTGTGTGCTTACCATGTTGTTCGCAGAAGACTTACTTGTGTGGGTGGGCTGGTAAGATGTCCACAAACATTTGGTCATATATGATGTCAGTGATTACATCTAAACACGTATTGGCCATTCAGATTCTGGTTTAGCTGTTAATGAAGTAAGAATGCTCACATTTTGAATAAGTAGGATGATATCAATGCAGTGATAAATACTATAAAGATACAATAACATGATGGTTCTTGCAGAACTCTTTCATAATATTAGCTTTTGCACTACTTTGTTCATCCCATGCTGTTTTGTTCAACCTAATAAACCTGGCTAAATCATGATAGGAGATGCACACAAACATATATATATATAAAGCTAAACAAAATAGCTGATTTTCTAAAGCTTTATGACTGTCCTTCCAAATAAAAGGAAAGGTGGATTATAATATGCTATTCTCACACTTGCAAATGTTTTTATTGACAGTATGTGTGTGTTTTGGGGAAGGCAGGTATTGGGTGCAGCATTATTAGGTTTTATTAAAAAATATTTACGCCGCATGTATCAAGTGATGGAATACGACCCCTGATCATGTGAGCAGAAAAAAAGGCACATGGATTCTGATAGTCATATGTGGTAATAAATGGGATAAGAATTGGATACATGCATTAGCATTTGTCATGTAAACAGACAGATCAGATTTTTACCTGATGTGAGTCACACTTCATTGAATAATCAACTATGCCGCATGACGTCAACTCCACCAACAGCGATATTTAATAATAATTAACACAACTGTGTATTTTAATATTTATTATACTTTGTCTGTAAACAAATTCAAAAAATGTAACTCACTATAACAAAAAAATATTTATAATTTAGCAAACAATGCGACATTCGTCCAGGCTGCAATCAGGAGCAATTAGGGGTTAAGGGGCTTGATCAGGGGCTCAACAGAGTTAAATTAGTGGTGCTTAAAATCAAACCCACAATCTTCCGGTTAGTACCCCAACACCTTAACCACTGTGCTATCGCCTCCACCACTGCTGGGCCTCTAAGTAAGGCTCTTAACCTCAATTGCTCAGTTGTATAAATGAAATAAATTCCTACATTACTGTATAGTAAGTATTTCTATATATCTATAAGCAGTGTATTGTTTTCTCCTCATCAGTCCGCATCCTCTAAGATTTTCAGTGCTGCTCTTGTCTCAGGTGTCCTATTTAACCTCCTTTATTATCCTCCTCCAGAATGAACTCTTTTGTTTGGTATTTTCTGCAGGTCATTGTGAGAAGCACCTCTTAGTGTCTGCTATAATTCAGCACGTAACTCAATCCGGGATGATTCTCCATTCATCACATCATGGGATGGTGAACACACAGTATCAGTCCCTCTTCAATGGCCCCGTTGGGACAATTTGTAAAAACTTTGTTGCTTAAATATTCACGAGTGTTAATAGACATTCACGAAATCTAGATCCACAGCTCCAAGTACAGAATGGGAAAGTAAATTATCAAAAAAAGGGGAGATAGAAGATGCAGATGAAAAAACAGCTAATGAAAATCCCAGGTTCCATTAATAATTCCAAAAAATCAATGACAGAAGACATGAGATAGATTTAGGATGCAGCGCGTAGGAGCGAATTTGCTCTCACATTGCCATTCTCAACCACACACATACGCACACACAGCAGCTTCTTGTGGATGATAAGCCTCACACACCAATAAGCATGTCTCATGTCTCAGTGTCATCACAGTCCAGTGAACACTTTAATGTGGGTGCCCTTACCACAAAGCACACACACACATGCATTCACGCACGCATACACATATGCGAACACACAAACGCATTCATGCCATTCAATCTTCAATTAAAGAACATCTGTAAACATATAGAATGCACAATTAGCTAGTGATACAGTGCAGGTTTATAAAAACACACATTAAGTGCTTTGACTGCTTGGCATTTTTACAAAAACAAACATAAAAGACCAACACACACACACACTCAGCAAACACACCTTCTATTCATTCATTCATCTTCTATACCCGCTTATTTCCTTATTTGGGGTTACGGGAATTTGCAGGAGCCTATTCCAGCCATCTCTGAAAGGGTGGGAGGGGTACACCCCGAATAGGTTGTCCGTCCATCACAAGGCCACACACACAGTCACGCTCACTTCTATGGACAATTTAGAATCACCAATCAATCTAACATATGTTTTTAAAACTGTGAAAGAAAACCGGAGTACCCGGAGTGAACCCACGCAGAGAAAAAAAGCAACTTCCCACATAAAGACTCGAACCCAGGCCTTCTTGCTGTGAGGCAACAATGCTAACCACTAAGCCATTATTATTTTTTAAAATTAAAGGTTAAGGCAGCAAAAAAAGATAATGAAGAAACGTAAGCAATTTTTTCTCTTTAGTTGCAGCCAGAAGCATTTCAAGGCAAAAGCATATATAATAATAATTTACAGATTTTTCTGGAAACTTGATCTCTCGTTTTCTTTCTCACTTAGTTTTTAATGGAAGCAACATTAAGACTGAAGACAGAAATATCAAACAATCAGCTTTTCTGACATGGCACAGTCCAATAAGCATACAGTACAGAATGAAAAAAGCTCACAGTGTGTCTCCAACATGGACACACAAAGAACAAACACACTGTGCGGTCAGTACTACTTCGAGCTAACAGACAGTGATCAGAGCTGCCTCTTCAGGTTATTCCAGGAAAAGAAAATGCATTACTTTTTTTTCAGAAGTCTGGGTCATCCTAATTACCTGCATTATCTTTTACACAAGAAGAAAGTGTTTATCAACGGAGGAATAAATATCCATGAAGGAGTGGCTTTATATAGTTCATAACTGATAATGGTATGATCCGAAAAAAAACCCATACAGACTTTATCTCTTATGGGGGTTGGTAGCACAGTGGTTAAGATATTGGACTGCTAACTGAAAGATCGCGGGTTTGATTTCCGGCAACGCCCACTGTTCCCACTGTTGGGCCGCTGAGCGAGGCCCTTAACCTTTATATGCTGAATTGTATGTAAAGAGCATCTGCCAAATGCCATAAATGGAACTGGAGGTGCTAATCAGCCTATAAACACATGAACCAGAGAAAAGAATAGTCAGAAAACAACTCACACGTCCATGTGGAAATCAAACCCATGACCCAAATGTGGTAGCTAGAAAGACCTGTAATTCCCTATTTCCTAGATGTCTGCCTTATATGTAGATGTATTTTCTTTTGTCATTTGGTATTTTTCTGCACAGGATTTTGTTTCTATTGTAGCAAATCCTCCAAAACAAAATTGCCAAATCCGCTCCAGCTCTCAGTTTTACAACTGAACAAACTCAACTCTCTCAGTTCTCTCAGTTCTATCAGTTCTCTTGGGTTCTCGTTGGACACTTTTGATGGTATTTGAGGGAAAGGACAGAACCCTGGCTTCACTGTACCTCTGTCTGTGAACCGTAGCCTTGCGATGGCCCACATTATTACTATCACCCCTGTGTGCCACAGCCTGCAGCCTATCCATGGAGACTCTGGGAATCAACCATAGCATGAGGCAAGCTGAGAGGGAGATGAGTCTAGACAGGGAGACTCATCATGTTTTACACACACACACACACACACACACACACACACACACACACCAGAGAGACACAAGGGTGTCAAGAATGCACAGTGCATCTAACTCCCAGCCTGCGCATTTCTCCATCCCTGCACCCTGTCAGCCTCAGGGCTCATACACATCCATGCTCTGGAATTCAGCATGTTAATCAGGCCCGGGCTGCAGCTGCGATGGGAATTTCTGCTCTTGGCCCACTCGCCTCTTCATTGTCTCAGCCTGTGGAGTTTCAGTCTGCTTTTATGATCCTTTAAATCAAACACTCCATTTCTGTTGTTCCTTTATGGTTCAGCAGTTATTTTGTTAGGGGAAAGGTAAAGCAGTTCACTAAGGCATTTTGCACGTCGTTATTAGAAAATAATCTCTGGACAGCCATGAAAAATTAAAAAAAACTGAAATTAAAAAGGAACATGAGGTGATACAAACAAACCTGAATCCGTTATAAACGTAAGCAGTGGGATTATTTTTAAAGATTTTAGTTTTGATTTTAAAACATGGAATTAAATACAGAAACTTAAATTTCTTATTTACACCAATTGCAAATAATAAAACAGCAGCTAACGCTATATACAGTATATAAATTAAAGATGCACGATATACCAATCATTTATCAGTGATATGGATGAAAATATTATTTTTTATATTTTTATGAATAAAATCCGATAAATTAAATCTATCAATCAGTCTAATTTATCTGAGATTCATCTGCTCTCCAAGTGTAAGCGACTGAAGCCAGTGTTGCCAGAGTTCCCACCCAAGTCAGACCGGAAATAAATGCGTTGGTCTGGTTGAAAATATTTGAGCTGCTACTGGATAAAACTGGCAGGTGTTTAGTTTAAGCTACAAACAATTAATTTTTGAATTTTAAAATTGATATTTTATTCGAGATTTACATTAATTGTATTGGTGTTTTACACAAAAATAAAATCATATAAAATAAAATGATAAAAACTGCTGATTATATAAACATTATAATATAAAAACAAAATCAAATCATTGTTTATCAGACTCGTCCATGAGAAGAACTTAATTTCAGTTATCCGTATTAGTTAAAAATGTTTATATTGTGCATCCCTAATATAGGGGCATGTACTTTAAACTTTGCCTGACTCACAATCTGTTGTTAACTAAGCACAAAAAAACACAATTTTAAATGTTAAAAACAAGCATTAATCAATAAGACACCTAAAATATGCCCCTTTTCTGCAGTACTAATATCTCAGATTCTTAAAGGTGAAAAATACTTTAACAGCTATTTTTGATTATAATAATGTCATTCTTTAAGCAAATTATTTTTACACTTTAGAACACACAGGGTTAAAACAAATGATCAGTAAAATTATATAACATATCATTATACATTAAATTTGAGAGTGTTTTTGTATGATCTGATTCAGGTTTAGTGACATAAAGCCTTTCTTATACTACAAAATGTGTTTATTTAGGCAACCCATTTCGTAGTAAGAAATACTTTTAACAATCTTATTGAGACATGCAAACTTAGCAGAAATCTTTCAAATATTTGCTTGAAAAAAGTATAATAAATTCAATCAGATTTGTAGATATATTCTACTTTGTATAAAATGAAGTCATTCACTAAACATCTACAAACAGTGAAGGAAAATTTCCCTAAGGTCATACAAAGACTGATGCGTAGGGGGCAGTATTGAGCCGAGAGACTGTTCTGGAGAAAATCCCTTTCGAATACCCCAGTAAACTGTCATCTTTCAACGTCAGCTGTATTAAGGCACTGCTTTATCCTAACAAGTCTTTTACACATTAGCTAATATGAACAATCCATCGCGAATAATCATGCTATCATTATTAATGCGTTAGGACATGAAAGTATATATATAAAAAAAAAGAAAAACCACCAAAGATTTATCCATACAATACACGTCATCTTCAAACACTTCAGCACGACCTCTCAAAATGATAGACAGTTAAAGTAGTTTTGCATTAATTAAGCTGAAGCTGCTGCCAATCAAACACACAAAAAAACACTTAAAGGCAAAAAAACACGATCTAGTTTGGGTACAATTATGCAGCAGTAGCAGCAGCAGTAGCTTTGGGTAATAAATGCAGTTTGATTGGAGGGAGAGAGAGAGAGAGAGAGAGAGAGAGAGAGAGAAGAGAGAGAGAAGAGAGAGAGAGAGAGAGAGAGGGAGAGAGAGAGAGAGAGAGAATCAGTGACAGCTCTGATGCTGTGATGTTGACTTGATTGGACACATGTCATTCTCTGTATCACTAAGACTTTCCCTTGACACCCTCTATGCTGACTGGGGCACATTTTAATCATATCTGGATCAATTAAAGTCCAGAGCAGCAGAAAACACCACATTCTCAGCTCTCACCTCCTCCCTCTAACACCATTCCAGCCAGTTTTCAAATCAAAACATGTAATTTAATAGCAGTGAAATTTTCAAGAGGAAAATAAGAAAAATGAGTTTAGACAGACATATAAAGTAAGTGAAAGATGATTTTACTGCTGTTGCTGCCATCCAGATGTTTAATTAATTATGTGACAAAGCATGTATTATTTAACGGTTGGGGGAAAAAGTCACAATTATCCTAAAAAAAAAAGTAGTTAAAAAAATGCAAACCTTTTAACACTGAAATAAAGCAAATATTCCTTCCATGTATATACAAAAATTATTAAATTATTATTATTATTTAAAAAATAAATGGTGTTTTTTAGCACAAATAATATCTAATATAAAAACAAATACTATCAAAAATGACTGAAAATATTAGCTTTGTTTTGGATAGAGAGAGAGAGCGAGAGAGATGGATGGATGGATGGATGGATGGATGGATGGGCAAACGGACATTGACAGAAAGACATAGATAGATAGATAGATAGATAGATAGATAGATAGATAGATAGACAGGGAGACAGGGAGACAGGGAGACAGAGACAGAGACAGACAGACAGACAGACAGGGACAGACAGATAGATAGATAGATAGATAGATAGATAGATAGACAGAGACAGACAGACAAACAGACAGACAGACAGACAGACAGACAGATAGATAGACAGACAGACAGACAGACAGACAGACAGATAGATAGATAGATAGATAGATAGATAGATAGATAGATAGATAGATAGATAGATAGATAGATAGATGAAATAATGGAGAGAGAGAGAAAGACAGATAGATAGACATTTGTGTTTGATATTCAGTGATTTATATTGTTATATGTTTGAGTTTGGTGTGTGTGTGTGTGTTTTTTTGTTAAAATCAAGATGGCAAATGACCACATCCTTTCTGGTATAACTGATGTATGATAGACAATAAATGTGTGCTTGCGCGTGTGTGTGAGTGCGTGTGTTTCTGTGTGTGTGTGTTTGCATGTCTGACAGCTCCATAGGGAGTCAGAGATGCAGGTGGTAGCTGCCTGGTGTTCTTTAGTCTGAATGCCCCGACGGTCCAGCCTAAGGCGACTCTCGCTGCAATAGTTATTGTTTTTCTGTGAGGCTGTTTGACAAATGCAGGTCATAGAACTCATCGAATTGAAGCCCCGCTGCAAATGGATGCTACCGATTCAATGGCCACCACCATATGAGGTAATTTGTATTAGACAATGTCTTTAAATGAAGCTGGAGGTCGACATTGTGACAGCACACACACCCACAGATGCACAAAGACACCACAACATGTACTGAGGGAGCATTTTTTTCAGATCTCAAATTAAATATGACTGGAATATTTAAATGACCGTTTGCCGAATACACTCCAGAACTCCAGTCATAACATTAACAGGATACCCGTGTCATTGGAAAACACACTGATTTGTAGCCTTAAATTACACTTCAGTTCTATTTTATTAGACTTTTTGCCATGTTGGATTAAGGAATATTGAAAATGTACTTGTACAAACCCCATTAGGAAATATTGTCTTGAAACAATTCTCTTAATGTTTTTATTATGATAGTCTCACCTACTGGTTGGACCTTGAGATCAGTGGACATGATTTTGCCAAGTACCTGGATATTTGTCACCCAATTATAAACTCTGATAACATCTGAATCCATTTTAAATCTTTCCCTTTTTTGTCCACAAAAAACTAAAAAACTATAAAAGTTATCTGATTGTCTGAGACTAAAACTTAATTAAAAATTAATAAAATTCCAACATTAAATAAACATAAAATGAGACAAACTATATTAAAATAATTGATGATAGTCTAGAAAAAACATTAGTGTATTGATTCTAATGGTCCAAAATAAACATTAATGAATTTAAACAGTGAATCATAAACAATCACTAATAAACAATTGAATGTAAAATGTTCTATAATGGTGAATTTCTAGAACCGCAATAGAGCAACATTAAATCACAATTCAATTCAAATTTACCAATCACAAGACAGATTTTTATAAACCATAAAATTAACCTAATATATATCAATATATATCATATATATATATATATATATATATATAGTATATATATATATATATATATATATATATATATATATATATATATATATATATATATATATATATATATATATATATATATATATATATATATATATATATATATATATATATATATATATGAATTTACTTTTTATTTATTCATGAACACCTAAATACATTTTACTGCACACACACACATCTATTCTTGGTCCTGAAGGTGAGGGAAATGTTCACACATTAACTAAACTGCACATACATGTTGGATACAATTGTTCAGAACAGCATGTAATGTATTACAGATGTCATTTAAGCATTTCAGGTTTTTTTAATTTAATAAATAAAAAAATAATACATCAGTTTAGTTTACAAGGAGGGAAAGATTAAAAAAATCGATTCAGTCGGGTTTAATCGACACACACCGATGACATCAGAAGATATGATTGGCTTAGTGTTATTATAACCTTTTTAACACAACATAAAGTGGACAAGTGAAAAGTGGTTTGTCTTATGTTAAGTTGTCTTAAGTTTTATGTTACAAAGTTTGTTAATTTTTCGTCATACCTTTTAGCATGCTCTTCAGATTTTAGCAGAACACAGAGAATTTGAATATAGTGATATAGTATAGTAAATTTTGATACCTTCACCTAAATAATAATGGTTATATACGTAACAAGTGCTTGTATGTGCATAATTTTGTGTGTGTGTGTGTGTGTGTTAGTCTGCCGGATGAACAGGCTCTAATAAGAAGCAGGATAGTGGTGGTGTGGGAGTCAGTGTGGTGTGAGGTCAGGGCAGGTTAACTATCAAAGATGAGTGCAAACCTATCCCTGTGGAACAGAGCGCTGGAAAAACATTAGCTACTGCCACAGCTTACTTCCTTAAAGTGGGAGGGCTGTGTATGTGTGTGTGTGTGTGTGTGTGTGTGTGTGTGTGTTTTAATTAATCCAAGACATTTTGTCTTTTTTTCCCCATTATTCCAAACAGCTCAAACCAAGGATCCAGTTCTATTGACATGGCCAAGTCAAATGAGTAACCCAAGTAACATGCAGATGTTTTTCATACATATGAAAAAAAAGTTCATTAACATTTATTAATCAGTATTGTCTGACTGATATTATTATGAGATAATATGATACTTTCATAACAGAAACTCCAATGCAAAATATCTGTTGCATATTGATGAACCAAAATCGTATTCTTGGGTCCAAACGGCAGATTTTTTCAAACAGAACTCTCTGTACATACTGTGGTGAGTTCATGAAAACATGATCTGTTAAGGTTGGTGTGAAAGACCTCAAGGGTCCTGATGAACGATCTGATCTAAATACCACAATGAACACCTCTTAGATGAACTGGAACATCACCCACACCCTATACCTCCTCAGCCAACAATAGTGCCCCAAATCACTAGTTCTTCTGTAGCTGAACAATCACAAGAAAAGTGCAACTTTTTATAACAGCAGAAGACCTAAATCGGATGTTTAAAATGGTTGTGATGGTTAATTTTACAAAACCATTAATGTTAAGAAAAAAATATATTTTTTGGTTGTAGCCTTGCAAATCTAAATACATTCCCTTAAGTAGGAGTTTTAACTGGTTAAAAAATATGCAGAAAAAAATACATTTACAGCATAAATCCTAATCCAGAGTAATTTACATTTATACAATTGGGGGTCCAGCAGTGGCAGCTTGGTTGTGATGGGAATCGAACTTAGTCCAACACCTGAACCACTATGCTACAACTTACCCCTACATGGTTGATGTAATAATGCATATATTGACGGAACCACAGAACTTCTCTTTTAAAGTCTTTGAGGTATCTCGAATGAAACAGATCGGCTACATTGTGATAGACAGTAAGAAATAAACCCGTGTGAAAGTTCAGCTTTTCGCTTGACTAAAATTGCTGCAACAACAACAATGTTGTCAGCGTCTTTTATAAAACACTGGTACTGTCAAGTTAGCATATTAAAACTGAGTTGTGTTTTCAAATATTATGAACTTGATTTGTTTTACAGGGATGCAAACAAATCCAATACCGTCAGGACGGCACGAGTCTTAGAAACGGAAAAACGGTTTACAACAATCTAGAAAAGAGCTTTGAAGGCTGTCTATTATCAATAAACAAACAAACAAATCTAATGCCTGTCGCTATGTGTGTATGTACAGTGCATTTGTTTATATATATGTGTGTATGTACAGTATGTGTACATGCATATTGTTTTGACATTAATATGATGAGACAGCTTTCTTTAGCATACTGGTACCGAAAAAAGAGTCAAAAGAGGTTCCGAAAGAAGTGTGTGTGGGACTTTGGACGTCTCCTTTTAACTATTTACCCAACATTCAGATTCTTCTAGATTACAGTTTACACCAAAGCTCTGTTCTTTGTAAAAATGCTGGATTACATATCAATTCGTCTATTTTCCATCCTTCTTACTTCACAGCTGAGGTCACAGCACATTTACATTTGCAGACACTCTTATCCAGAGAGTGACATACAATATTCTTTGTTATACAACTGAGGGTTAGGGGCCTTGCTCAGGAACCCAGTGGTGGTGGCATAGTGGAGCAGGGAATCAAACCCGGGTCCTCAAGTTAATAGTCCAACAACTTAACCACTGCGCTACCACTTCCCTGCAGGATCAATTATCTTACAGCAGCATTGGCACAGGGAGAGTTAAAAGCCTTGCTTAAGAACCCAACAGCAACAGTTGGGTAGTACTCAGGCAACTTACTAAATTTATCAAATTTTACCTGGAGCTTGATGTACCAGCAAAATCTGCTGTTATAGATGGGCCCCATTTATACACAAACTAAAAAACCCAAAGTTTTTTGTTCGGTTTTGCACTCGAGTGAACCGTAAACCTTTGTTAACTTTAAAGATTAGACTTCATGATAAAACTAGAATACGTTTTTTTTGGTTATTCTACAAAAATTCTTCTAGACCTATTATAGACGGGAAATAATTTAAACTTGCACTGATTGATGTTATCTAGGTAAGGATGAGTTTTCTTCTTAGTCTGCTCTTTTTTAAGGTTTCCATCCACCAATCTATTGTCTATAGTCGCTTATTTCTAATCAGGGTCACCGGGATCTGCTGGAGTTTATCTCAGCTGTCATTGGGTAAAATGCAGGAGTCACCATAGACAGGTCACCAGTCTATCGCAGGGTCACATACAGACAAAAAACCACACACACACTCACTATGGGCAATGTTTTTGGACTACGGCAGGAAACCTGTGTACCCTAAACACTAAACCACTGTGCTGCCCTGTTAAGGTTTCTTCCTTATATAATCTTAGGGAGTTATTAATTTCCACCATTGCCTATGGTGATATTTAGATATTTCTATAAATCTGCTTGGTGTTTTTTTAATAAAACCCATTTAACTTGAACTGAATTGAACATCTGCCTGAGTACCAGATTCATTGCTTGAAACATTCCATTGTAACGTTGTTACACAGGGTGTAATTTTTATCTCTGCCTTAGTTTTAGTCTTGGATCTAATGCCCCAGAAATCTTGACTATTTGTTTGACATCCAGAAAACTGAAGATGATTTTCAACAATTACTACAGTTAATGGATTCTACTGGATTTCTAGAAATCTTGCCTGTCACCCAACAAACTTTATCAGCACCACAGTAAATGCGGTAAATTTCTAGAATTTTTACAGTTACACAAAGTAAAATCCTAGAAGCACAGACTACACACATTTTCGAGTGACTTTTTGCTTTGCATGTGTTTTGCAAACAAGTATTTTTAGAGACTTGTGCAAAAAATTTGCACAATCTATGGTTATCTATGGTTGCACGCTGATCTTTTTTATTTAGCATTTTCATGCCCCTGAACGAAACTTTAATTGGTTGCTTTACATGTTTTTGCCAAAAATAGCTGTTATGCTGCCCAGACCTTCTGGTGTTAGCCTGAAGGGCTGGCTAGGCAGAAATACATCTAGCTTGGTCTCTGGGGAACTAAATCTACATCTGGATTTCTGTAACGCTGCTTTCTCATCGATATATTTTAATAAACACAAATCTTAACCCATTGTCAAACAAATAGAAATAGAATTTTAAAGTATTTGTATTAGTATTTGTATTTATAGAACATATATTATGTAAATATGAAATTATTAACATTAAATTTTTTCCCTTTAACTTTTATACATGATTGATTTTGTTTTAACAGTTTATAAACAATAAATATATGAAAAAGTTTATATGAAATAAACTCACAATGTCAGAATGAATAAATATGTGCATACAAAACCGTCAACTTGGAAGTTATTTACAGTCCGAGACTAAAGACTATATATGGAATGTATCATATGTTGGCAGGTTTAAGCTTTAACACCAGACTTGTTGTGGTAGTGTGTTAAATTGCACAGTTGTTATAAGTCATAAATAAATTGTTGGTTTGTGTACGAACGTGTGTTGACACTATTTGTCCTACAATCTGCAATGCATGTAGTAGTTCTGCAAAACCAGTCCATCATCTTCACTGCCTGCAGTTTCCAGACCATGTTGTTGACTCAAAGCTGCTGTCATCTACTGGAGAAGCATCTTTTTTGTGGTTTCCATTTATAATCATCCTTTTAATTTTAACATCTACAATCTCCAGTTTCAAACCTAAAACAATTTTGACTAGCCATTTAGTTTGTTATATAAAACTTTATAGTTTAAATCTAGTCAACTCATTGGTGAATGTGATTTCAATCAACCAATCATAATCATCTGATATCATCATGGTGTCGTTCAAACCCGCCTTTAATCCAATTTTGAATCTTTCCATTTTTTGTCCACAAAAAACTGAAAAACTTTAATAGTAAATGCTAAAAAATATCTGATATCTTCATTGGTTCTGGAACAATTTATTGATAATGATGATTCCTGGATTAACATTAAATCACAATATAAATTTAGACAAACTATATTAAAATAATTGATGGAAAAAAACTTCCATGAATTTACTTTTCATTTATTTTACTGCACACACATTTATTTTGTCCTGAAGGTGAGGGAAATTCGCACATTACCTAAACTGCACATATACAGTATGTTGGATACAATTGTTCTATAGAGCATGTAATGTATTACAGATGTCATTTAAACATTATTTATTTAATACATTTATAATATTACATTTTGGTTAACAAGAAGGGAAAGAATCGAAATTGGAATGAGGTGGGTTTGGTCGTTGACACACATTGATGACGTTAGATGGTTATGATTGGCTGATTGAAATGTTGATCCAGGATCACATCCTACTTGGCAAAATCACCTCCGCCAAAACACAGGTTCAACATAAAGTGCTTGAAAAGACACAACAGATAACTCATGTCTTTAAAGAACTACCAGTAGAGTTGTTGACTACACCTACAGTAGGTAGCCGAACCTGAACAGCGATCTCACCCTGCGTAGTGGAAAGTACGAAAGAAATTATGTTCTGATTTAAGTAAAATAAGGTTCCACAGTGGGTAGAAATGATGCTTCATATCTCCAGGGTGCTGATGTTTGATCCTGAGCTTGAATTACTGTCTGGGTAGAGTTTCACATGTTATCACTGTGTGCATGTGGGTTTCTCTGGGTTTCTCTGGTTTCCTTCCACCCCCACAAAACACAGCCATGGGTAGATCAGTTTTGCTAAATTGCAAGATGTGAAAAAAACTTTATGGCAACATTCCAGGTCATATTTCTACCTCACATCTTTGATTAGTTTACAGATAATAATGTGAAGCTTTACTGAAGATTATTTAAAAAATAATAATGAAAGACATTGTGCATTGTGTAAAAGAATTACAATAATAACAGTTAAAGACATTGCTCAGGGGCCCAACAGTGGTAACTTAGTGGTGCTGGGAATCAAACCCGGAACTTCCAATTAGCAATCCAACACCTCAACCACTGAGCTACCACTTTTTAACATCCTATTCTAGATTTAGCCTGCATTTACACTTTAGATAATCAGATCAGATCCTGTATCTAATATCTGTATTTACACTATACACGGCAAAACAACCCGATGTAGACGAACTGACTGGAAAAGGTAAGAAAAACAACACAATAATCAATTGAGGAAGATGAAATAATTTCGTGTCATATTTAAAAGTCAGCAAAACAATGATTTTAGGTGGAGAAAAAAAGAGGAGAGTCTTTGTTGCAGCCTGGACGATTATGGCATTGATCACTAAGTTATAAATATCTTTTTTTTTTTGATCGTACGTTAATTTCTTTCCTTATGTTTACAGACAAAACAGATTTTAGGTAAACAAAATTTATAAATATTAAAAAAATACACATTTGCTCTAAGTTATATATGGCTGTTGGTGTCCACCTGAGTTAACGTCATGCGCCACCATTGCTTATTCAGTGACGTTTGACCCTCATTAACAGGTGAAAATCTGATCTGTATGTTTACATGACAGATGCTAATGCACGTATCCGATTCATATCCCATTTAATTTCAATCGGATTTGCTTTTTTCCTGCTTAAACGTTGGGATCCAATTTGTACCACAATAAAGGAAAAAAAAGAAATTATGTCACTTACATTTTCACCCTTATCCAGAGCTTACATTTATCTTTTTCGTACAGCTGAACAACTGGGTGTTAAGCACCTTGCTTAGGGGTCCAGCAGTGGCAACTTGGTAGTGCAGGGAATCGAACCAGATAAGTGTTTTATAAAGATAAAAAGTGACACTATTGTTCTTTCTCCGTAACCTTGGCAAACCATGTTTTTCTGGAGCTTGTCTAGTGCACATAGTCATTGTTTAAGCTGGAAGAGTGTTTAGGCCTCTTTGTTCCAGTGGAAAAATAATGTAATGCTACAACATACAAAAACATTCTAGACAACTGTCTGCTTCCAACAATGTCACAACAGTGTGTGTGTGTAAAAACACACTTATGTGACTATGCTGATAAAACTCATAAACGTTTGGCCATTTAGTGTAAATCAAGTGGCAAGAGTTCTTTACCTGTAACTTTCTATTAACTATTAGTTATTTAGTTTAAACAATACATTAGAGAATATATTAAGTGCCTCTGAGAATTTTTCTTTTTTATAAAACCGGTTGTACCCGACATTTTTCGTTTTCTGTTTTATGTCAACCTATCATCCATTCCTTATTTCCCTCGACCAATACACATTAAAGAATCCTTCAGCGCTTTAATCCCATTGGGTATTACTTTTTTCAGTGATACGAATGACTAGTGAATTTTCCGGCCTGATTAGTTTATTGTTTTAGAGAACAGCTACTCCTGCTGAGATGATTAACCATGTGAAATTAATTTTAAGTCATGTTGAAACAAACTCCCTCCCTCCCTGTCACTCATTAACTCAATTAGGAGACCATGACATCACCCACAGAGGTAAGCAGGGACATAAACACTAAAGACAGTTGACACCTGTCTGAGGTCTTGCGCTAAAACTGGTCGATGCCACAGCAACATAATCTGCAATTTCACCGTCATCATATTGAAATAAGCAACTTTTAATAATGTGTCTCCGTTCTAATCGCTGGTGAACTGCAATTATGATTCCTGCTGGCAAAACTAAAATCTTGTAAAATGACATAATAAAAAAGACAACATGTTTAATTTTTCACTTCAGCTAGTAAGTTTGCTGGGTCAGTGATTATTCAGTTAGACCAATCACTTGTTGGCATCTATTAACAAAAACACAAAAACAAAGACAATAACCTCACTGTCCTGTTTGTATTACAGTGTGTTAAACAATTGTGTGTGTGTATGCAGCAGGCTACCAGACAACATTCTCGAAAAAGTCTGAAGATTGTTTTACACTATGGGCTGGCCATCTAGCGGTTAAGTTGTTGGACTGCTAATTGGAAAGACCAGGGTTCGATTTCCAACACCACCACTGGTTTCCACTGTTGGCCCCCTGAGCAAGGCGCTTAACCCTTAATTGCTCAGTTGTATAAAAGAGATAAATGTAAGTCACTCTGCATAAAGACGTCTGCCAAATACCATAATGTCTACATACAAGCTTTCTTACATTCAGAAGAACCAGCTCCAATATCCCATTCTCTGATTTATCAGTTGACTCTGATCGTGATGACACAGCTGTCAATTTTTTTGTTGTGAACTTGGAAGATATAATCCAAAGCACCACAAAATTAATTTCCTTTATTAGCTCACATGTTGTATCAGCAAGGTGAGACATAAGGAGGTCTGGAGTGCAGTCAGTGATCCAGTTCTCCTAAAGATGTTCAGTGTGTTTGAGGTCAGGAATCTGTGTGCTTGAGGTCATCCACACAACCATAACAAACTATGGAGTTCATGGAGATGCAACAGTGTTTAGGGTCCAGTAGAGAAAATCCAAATACTTTAGCATGTACAGACATTCTGGGGAAAGTCTAAGTTATTAGTGTGGTCACAAATGTTTGCCGCCAAATAAACAATGATAAATATCAATAATTATACACATCTATCAATGAGTAACGAGTAAGTTGTTGCTATGAAAATAATATAGTGCCCCACCGCAGAAACATCCAAATCAAGAAAAAAAATAAATAAATCACATTAAGATTTTAGCATTTATGCATTGAACTAAATTTTTGTTAGTCCTTAGACATTTCGTGATTGTTGGCATAAAAAAAGAAAAAATCTGATTTACTAGATACTCCAAGTCGTTGCTAACTGTGACACAGTTTTGGCATAGGAGTGCTATTGCATGGCACTGTTTTACTGTGTTAATAAACCCTATACACTTAGACCCAATATCAATTTTATTTTATACCCCATCCCCTTGGCCCTTGAAATGAGTGATAAGGGATAAGTGTACATGTGTACAACCAGTACATGTCATCATACATGCAGTAAAAAGCGAATTCCCTGTCACTAGACTTCGTATCTCCGCCCCACAACAAAAAGAGACACACCTGCCCCTTCACATGACCGTGTGAAACAGAGGGGTAGGGCTAAAGGGGTAGAAAAGGGATCGGCCTTAGTGACCACTCTTCTTTGTTGGTGTCTCTGTACGGTCGAACTAAAGGTCAAATGTCTTCAGGCATAATTTGGGTCACGAGCTAAGTGTCATTGTTCAATAAATTTTAGGTAACCAGACCTGCAACACTACCGGTAGAAAATCAGGCCAACATTGCAGCTTTAACTGACAAAGAGAGCATGTGACTGACATGTAAAGCAACCAATCACATTTCACTTTGTTTAGTGGTTCGCTGGCATGCAACCATAGATAGTTTATTCACGAAAGGACAAATTTGCCCAAACAATAGCACTTTTCTCAAAGACCTCTTTGTAAAACATCTACAAAATTGATTAAAAACACACGTAGACTTCTCTATATTTCAAATATCTAAAAACAAAAAATAACAACGATTATTATTTTATGAACATGACTTTTTAAACAAAGCAAAATTTATTAAGGTGCTGGAGACGTTTACGTTTAAAAACCTGACCAACAGGTTTCCTGGAAATCTGGGCGTTAACGTTTAAATCCGGAAATCCTTTTCAGTTTTCTGTGCCATATGCAGCAGACATTTAGTTAACAAGTCATGGCCTGAGCCACCCTGTTAACTAAACGTTAAGATGACATCTTAGCATCTTGATTAAAGACTAAATGATACGATTATCAAGAATATTTCTAAGAATAATACTATTTGTAATCACTATTTTTAATCATTAATTTCTGTTAATCATAAAAATATCTGTAAAATACAAGAAAAATTTAAGAATAACTAGTAGCTAATTTCAACTAAATATACTAGAAACACTAGTTTGGTGCTTCTGACCATTATATCCATTCTATTCCAGATCTACCCTCAATCTTACTACTGTAATAACCTCAACACTCCTGGAAACGAGTAAGGAGATCTGGGGTTAGTATTTTAATTTATCCCAAAGGTTTTCAGTGGGGTTGAGTTTACTGTTCATCCATCCATCCATTCGTCCATCGTTACTCTATACATGTACGGCATTTGGCAGACATCCTTATAAAGAGTGACTTATGTACAACTGAGCCCTTGCTCAGGGGTTCAGCATTGGTAACTTGGTGGTGCTGGGAATCAAACCCCAATCGTACAATTAGCAGTCAAACACATTAACCACTGTGCTCCACTTTCCCCCAATATATCTGCTTACTACTAATCAGGATCACAGAGATCCAAGTTTATCATAGCTCTCATTGGGTAAAAAGCAAGGGTCACCCTGGACAGATCACCAGTCTATTGCAGGGACACATACAGACAAACACACACACTCACACTCGTTATTATGGGCAATTTAGAATCACCAATCAATTTAACATACATGTTTTAGACTGTGGGAGGAAACCGGGGTACCCGGAGTAAACCCACACAAACATGGGGGGAACATGTAAACACCACATAGAGAGACCCCTGCAGGGGGATACAAACCTAAAACCTTCTTACTGAGAGGCAACAGTGCTAACTACTAAAGTACCATTCGACCCTAGAATCTTTTACACACAATATTTTCATGAAGCTCACAGACTTTGTGAACAAGTCCAATTAAGGAATAATGTAATTCCATAACATACAAAGACATAAGATGATTGTGTGATTCTTTAGGGCAGAAGTTTGGGGATAACTTACTAATGCGAATGTGTTGGTGAGAAGTCAAAAACATTGGTACAAAACATTTAAAATTCTCTAGAGTAACCTATATCTTTCTAATACTTCCCATCCACTAAAGTGTAAGTGCATGCATGTGACAGAGGGAAAGGCAAGAACAGAGAGAACTGAATGTTCCTTAAAAAGGCAAGAAATGACATGCAGTGCCTTCAAAGCACACAACCACTGGCGAAAAGAGGTTTGTGGGCAGCTGAATTCGGCTCCAGGCAAATAGGAACTGATTCCAGCAAGGCTTCAATTTCTGTCAGGGCTTGCTGTCTTTGTCTAGTTTCCTCTACTTCTTCCTTAAATGACCTTGTCAGAATATTATTTTCCAAGTGTGAGAAATCATGTGTCTCATTTTCTGTTAATGACTGACGCTACAGAATACAAAATGAGGGTAAGATTAAAGCAATTATTATATAATATGAATATTGTTCAAGTGTTTTATATAAATGACTGTGGCATTTGTTATAATCATAAAGACGTATCCAAAGCGACGTACAAACTGTATTCTCTGTGAATGAATACATTGATACTGGCTTACCATTTCTAGGTATTTTAGAAATGGTTAGGTCGTTACCTCTGGATAGTGACTCAGCTCTTCCAACATCTTACAATTGGCAGATGTCCTTATCCAGAGTGACTCACAATTATCTGTTTTATACAACTGAGCAATTGGGGGTTAAGGGCCTTGCTCAGAGACCCCACAGTGGCAATTTAGTGGAGCTGAGAATTGAACCCGGATCTTCCAATTAGCTGTCCAACACCTTAACCACTGAGCTTTCACTTCCTATTAATAGACAATTGATGCAAATTTGCATTCCAGAGCAAAGAAGAGTCCTGCTGTGTACTTACCTTTTACCCTGGTGGGACCAGTAAAGAAGTGGTTGAATGATTACTAAAAATAAGTCCAGGGAGTGATTTGTGCAGTTTTCTAAGGTAAGTGACACCATTTTTGCCTTTGTTGGAAACAACAATGTTTTAAATTTGATGCATACAACTACTAAAATCTAATGAAAAGCAAAGGACAAACAAACGAATTTAAAAGTGTATTAAAAGTGCATTAGATCGTCTAATACAACAGCATATATTTTTCATTTATGAAATAAGCCTTTTTTTCTTTGACTTTAGAAAATTGATAAATGGGTCTATACATTCAGAAAGTTGAGTGAGAAAACCTCATCAAAGCGACAGTAGTTTAACTCAAAACACAGGTGTAACATAAGTTCCATTCATTTGCTGTAGTACAGCACTGGGTGGTTAGCGCTGGTAGTGCTAGCATATCAGTTAACTCTTTTCAGCAGAGGAAGTGAGCAGTGGTGTTCAGTAAGAAGGCAGGAGACCCTGTTCGATGAAAGGCTGAGGGAAAAGAAAGACAAAGAGAGGAAAAACTGGTGCCTGCAGTGCCTTAAGGTCGGCCACACACAGTCCTGCTTTCCCTCATTTACGCCAGGTGCCGGCGCAGGAGAAACCTTGCCTTCCTGCTCTGTAATTCAAGCTGCTAAATGCACTTATACACACACGCATGCACATGAGCCCATACATTAACACAAACACAGACTGACACACAGCCAGGCCAGATGAGAGCTCCGCTGCTAACAAATCAACACACACCCTAGTGGACACATGAAACCTGCTTACACTGGCCTGGTGATAGAGGCCAAAGTCCAGCGTTAGGTGATGGCAGCCATGTTCTCCCCAGCCTCCTCCATCAAACACTGAGCCTCTGTTTTCACATGCACTTACTGGACATCGGCAGAAACAGAAATTTGGTGCGTGTTTGCTTAGCAGGTTTGTATGTTGTAGCCACAAGTTTCAGGAAATTATAAAAATAAGCTTTGTAAGTAAATAACGTATTTTATGTATATATGTGCAATGTACAGTGCCGCCAATGCAATGTACATTTAATAGCACAAGCACAAGAGTTAAAGAATTAGCTAAACTTTTCTACACTTACACTAAGTAAACTAGTGCAGCCAATCAACAAGCATGTTCTTTTGTCAAGTCTGGAGGTTTTTTTTTTTCCATCATTTTAGTTGTATACATACGGCAGGAACATTACTTTTTTCACTAAAACTAGGGAACCCAAACATTGTTCTAGCATAAAAATTGTACCTGTGCATAAGGCCTCTGCGCTCCATTAAGACGTGATACGGTTTGAGTGAAAAAACTTGAGTGTCCTACACAAAGCCCTGACCTCAACCCCAAAGAACACCTTTGGGTTGGCCTGGAACACAGACTGCACCCCAGACCTCCTCAACCAACAGCCTGAACTCACTAATACATTTGTCAAAGTAAAATAAACTATTAGGTATAACGAATATTGTGTGTGTGTGTGTGTATGTGTGTGTGTGTGTGTGTGTGTATGTGTGATGGCATTGAGATGTTACCCTGATTCTATGAATTAAAGATGTGCAATTCAAATTAAATATTAAATCTGGTTTCACCCAAACACTACAACACCAAGATAATATGGTAATACTTCACCAAAAGTATTCTGACACCTGACCATGACACTGTTTTTTAAACATCTTCTTATTGATTGAGTCTCACTCTGCTTCTTTAAACCTCCAAACTTCTGGTAAGGCTTGCTACATACCAAGATTGTGAATTGTTGCTGTGGGGACAGGTTTACAGTCTACCATCTGACATTGCTGAAAGTGCTATTAGTATCAAGAAAGCTCCACTCCTCAATTTCACTAATTTACCCTTACACGTATGCCATTTAGCATCTACTTCATTTAAGTGACTGGTGGTTATGGCTCTTGGTTGTTGATTATTGATGAGGGTTGGGGCTCAAGTGTGCCAAGCTGTCACTGTTGGATCTCTAAGCAAGGTCATTAATCCTCTCAATACTGATTTACTAGACTTAGAATATTATCAGTATAGTATCTATCTAGCCTAACCATTATATTTTTTACATTTATAGCAGGGTCAACTTTAATTTCTAATTGAGCAGTTGAAGGTAAAGGGTAAGGGGTAAAGGGTGGTGGTGCTGGGAATTAAACTTACGGTTTTCCAATTAGCAGTTTAACCATTGAGCTACCACTGCCCACTCAGGGGAAAGAACTGAGTTACCACTTCAAATTTGACCTCCACACTCATCTCTGAGATGTGCTATTGGAATCTTATGCAAGTCCATAGTTTTACAATTGAATTATGTACAGGTATTTTTGCTAAATACCTAATGCTATTTACAGACAAGCTTAAGTAAGCCAGCCAAAATTACATTTGCTCAAACCTGTTTATCCCTTAATTTATCTTTTTAAGCAGATTGAAATAAACAGATACAGTACAGTTAAAACTACCACTAGGGTTAGAAAAAAAGTTGAATTTTTCTTTGTCTGGTCTGGGAGTTAACTATTATCTCTGGCATTTAAAATGACACACTAGGAAATCAAAGATGTTTTTAAGGGTAAAAAATAGACTATTTGGTATGTTTATGAACTAATAATAAGTGATTGAAAGTTGACAAGAAACAAATACCATCGACTGAAGAAATGATTGATCACGCTAATGTCAGAATTGAAAAAAGTCAGGATTTATTTAAACCATTAAAAATGTAAAGTAAAATAGAAGCTCAAAAACGTACATATAATCATACAACCCCTAATACCCAAAAATCTAAATAAAAACTAAAATGCAATAATTTGTAATTCTCAATAGAACCTGGAATAAAATGTAATGTTTAAACTAAACATGTACCATTTTAAAAAGAAGACTAAACCTTAAAGCTGATGCCAGGAACACATCTCAAAAAAGTTAAGACGAAGTAAACAAAAGGCTAGGAAAGTAAGTGGCACTACAATGAAGACCTAAGAGACTTATTTGCAACTAATTAGCTTAATTGGCAACAGGTCAGTAACATAATTGGGTTTATAAAATGAAAATCTTAGAAAGTCAGAGTCTCTCAGAAATAAAGATGAGCAGAGGTTCACCAATTTATAAAAAAAAAATGCTTCTACAAATTGAGAAAAATTTAGAATAATGTTCCTCAAAATATAATTCCAAAACATTAAATATATCATTGTCTACAGTACATAATATTATCATAAAAGTCGGATCAGGGATCAAGGGATAAGACCGGAATGCAATACCAGATTTCCGTGATCTTTGAGTTCCCAGATAGCACTGCATTAAAAACAAGTATTACTTTGTGATTGACATTACTGCATGGACTCAGTAATACTTTCATGGACTCACTGTCTGTGAACAAACCAAAAATACAAGTTAAACCTCTATTATGCGAATTAGAAGCCATTTACGGATATGATCCAGAAATGCTGCCATTTTCTTTGGCCAACAATCATGTAAAATGATTTGTGGATAGTAGAAAACTGTTTTGTGATCAGACAAGTCGAAATTTTACATTGTTTTTCCAACCATAGGTGCCACGTCCCCCGGCTAAACGAGTGTGATTTTCCACATCTAAAATAGTATAGGGGTGCATTAGTGCTTGTTGAATTAGTGCCTTGAACATCTGCGAAGGTCATCAGTGCTGAAAAATATGACAAAAGGCCTTATCTAGAGCGACTTACATTAATCTCCTTTATACAACTGTGCATTTTTGGTTTAGAGGCAATGCCCAAGGGCCAAGAAACATGGTGTTTTTCCAATAAACAGTCCAACACCTTAATCATTAACCTCATGAACATTGTCATGTTAAAACACTGTATGGACCTAGTGAAACTAAATCTTAATGCTTCACCATAGGGCACATTGTAGACAATTTGGATGTCCAACTTTCTGCCAACATTCTGGGAAAGACATAGTTATGGGTGTTCCAGTCAGATGTCTACAAATTGTTGGCCATATAGTGTGTTGGCCGATACAGCTTCTGTATGCAACTAAAGGACATTCATAGTTAGGCATGATACTAAATATATATGTGCATATTAAAGCCCAACAGTACAAGCCCAACTTGGCTCAAGCAGATGACATGGTTAGAGCCTTGTGTATTTTAACCAACAAAAACAAGTCATTATCAGGTCAATCACCCAAGGTCAGCTGGCTGCACGGATCCCCAAAGCTAGCCTCATTGTCATTTAGCTAGATCTGTTAAAGCAGAATTTAATAGTCAGCCTGGGAAAGCAAAGCTAAACAGGGTCCATAGAGAAGCTTAAATAATTGAGAAGTCAGCAGATTGGATTTTGGCAGATTCGTTGTTTTACATTGATTGTGTGGAGTTAATCCTTTTTACTATCTGGCTCAGACACCAGCCACTCTCACTGGGGAAAACAGTTCACAACCTTGTGTCACATGACTAATGAGCCAGTAAAAAAAAAAAGGGTCGGCCCATCAACTCGGGACGCACAGCTAAATAAACTGTAACGATTAGCCATCTCACACTATGCACTAATGAATGATTCCAGTGTTGTGTGTTTTAAAATGTATCGGGGTCAAAATGTCAATAGAAGGACCTTAAGGCGGTTCAAACAAGTGCCAAATCGATGTTTTCTTTTTTATTTAAATATAATTCCCTCAGACATATCTGGCTGAATTTATTCTTAAAATCACTTGTCCAAAATCTTTGTTCTAACAACACAAACTGAAGGCAATTTCTGAATTTTGACTGTGTTATATCATTAATAAAATCTTTCACCAGGATGACATTTGGAAAGGCAAGTTAAGCTGTACAAGACAACAGCCGCTTTCTGTGAGGGAAGAAAATGGACCACTTATTGGTGGTATTATGCCTGTGCAATAAATAGAAAGTACATGACAGAGTTTGCACTGATTCCAGACCCCTGCTTGCTTGGGTGTGTGGTTATTGCCTGTTGGCTTAAATATTTACTGTGGGCCAATGCATTCGTGCCTGCACTACCTGAGATTTACAGGCTATGCTGGGTGCTGTCAAGATTATCATAGGTGATATATAGCAGGATGGAAGCTCGCTGTTCTAGAGGGTTTAAGGTATACATAATGACTTTCGCATTTTCACTCAGTCCTCAGTACACAATCGAGGGTCTTAAATAGAATTCAATCGGCTTTATGCTCCACATTTAAATAACATAATGGTAAAAGGAGATCACCAAAGCTGTAGAAATTAGATAAAGCATTCAGCACTCAAGCCATCATGACATATAAGAACTTGTTGACATTTTTATATTTAGCAAATAAAAATATGCTTATTAGCTGATTTTTCATTCTAAGAGAGATTTGTAGTGAATGTTCTCCTCGGCAGCATGCAGCCCATGCAGTGGCAGTGTTTACAAATATCGCATTACAATAGGTTCCTGACCTAAAACAACATTACCAGATGATTGGATATTCAATTATTTGACAAATATAAACATGGATGAATTGTTGCAGGAACTCATATTTACAAGGGATTTTCAGTATTATAATTATGACTATTATTATACAAAACCAATGCTAAATAAAAGGACAATACACGGTTCATTTAATTACAGCTTGTTGTTTGCAAGATAAACATACAGAGGAACAATGGAGGACAATAACATTCAATAAAACCTTTTAGAATTTTTTTAAATGATTAAATATTTGATTTACAATTTAATCAGCTGTTTTCTTCCATGTCCTAAGATACAGGTGATGATATTTTACACAAATTACACCTACACAAGTTACCAAACCAATAAAAAGTAAAGCATAAAATGTTAAACCATAAAAACCTCTTAATTACAACTCCTTTTTTATGTAGTGAAGTAACTGAACTGATTTAGTCAGTGTATATCTGGCTTTGGGGTCAGATTTCTTAAAGGGCAGCACATGAATTTATGAATATAAGAGGGCAGAGGTTAAGCTGATGAAACTAAGTTCAGATTTATAGAAATCTTCATGCATACTGAAGCTGCAAAGAATTTATTAAAGCTAATTTGTTCGAATGATTCACTACCTTTCACTGCGGCTCTGTTTGTTACCTTTTTTTCTTTTTATACCTCAAATTTTTTTTCTTTATACCTCTGTATTGTAACATGTATTAAAAATAGAGTGAATAAAATAAATTTTACCAGCTGGATTTGACTTTAGCAGATCCCCATGACTCAGAGGTACCAGTAACCAGTTTCCTGCCCCTTTTCTCGAATTCAAGGATCTTCGAGGATGGACTGGGACTTACTCTGTTACACTGACCCAGGGCTACAGTTTACATTACATTTGATCACATTACCATAAACTGTAACAATCATACATGCGGTGTCCCCTAGATGAGATTGGGTTCCTCTCAAAGTTTCTTCCTACTTCATCTCAGGGAGTTTTTTTTTGCCATAGTCGCCACTGGCTTGTTCGTTAGGGACAAAATTACACTTTTTCACTGTTACTGCATTCTGTGTAAAGCTGCTTTGAGACAATGTCTGTTGTTAAAAACACTATACATATAAATAAAAATTAAATGAATTGAATATGACTTACTATCAGCAGATGCCCATGACTCCCCATGGATGAATGAATGGATGAATATATTACTCATATCAATAATTGTGGTATTGCTAAATAATCTGGTGAAAAATATGTATTTAAAACTTATAGAATTGTGTAAGTTGGTGGGAAAGGTAAATAAAAAAGGGATGTTTAAATCTGTAGGTTAAAGTGCTTTTTTAGGTCACAGGCACAACACAAATAGTCATTAGGGTTTTTTTCCTCAGATCAACCTCTGACTCCAGTGTGTACCAGAAGTGATAATAATGACAAAACCTAAACCAAGGTCAGAGAAAACAAGAGAAAGAGAGAGAGAGAGAGAGAGAGAGAGAGAGAGAGAGAGAGAGAGAGAGAGATAGATCAACAAAATTAAACAGAGCCAAAGAGAGCACAAAAAAAACACTTTACGGTGTCAGACATTGGTTAATAACTCCCACTAACAGTAAAACCACAGGCAATAAAATCTGTGTAGATGAAAACAGCACTGCATTGCTTTGGATCTCGTTTGGGTTTGACTTAGGATATAGACTATGGCCGACTGAGGAGCGGCCCTAACTGTCACTTACCCATTTTTGACTTAATAGGGCTAAGGAATATGTGGTTTTGCTCTATTTTAGATAATTAACAGATATATAAAAATATAACCAATGAAATTCAAGCTGAGCAATTAAACAACAAAGAACTAAAATATATAAAAACATATTTACAGCAAAACAACATTTAAACTATGTGCTGTAAAAAACTCTCTTCTTTATTTGTTTAATTACATGTAAATTGAAGAACTTTGATTCCAAACAGCTCAATATTTTCTCCCAGTTCGAACTGTGCACCTGAAATACCATGGCAGACAATTTATCCCAGCATAAGCATAATAAATTCTTCCTGATACATCGAGCTTTCGTTTGTTTAGAAGCATCTGGATTGAAACAGAGCCAGGCATATGTGGCGTGTGGAAAATAACGGAACGAGTTAATTCAAGAAAAATATTATTATAAGGCTCATTTCCAATGAGGTGCCAAAGTTGCGGATGACCTGGAGGGAAACTGTGTGAAATGTCAAAAGGCCTGCATGTGTGTGTATGTGTTTGATGGTGTCTTAACCAAGAGACGCCTGTCCTCTCAGGTCACTTATCTAATTATATATCAGGCACTGGGGGACAGGATATTTAGCAGCAGTCAATAACACGTTTTATTCATTTAAATGACCTCAATAAGATAAAAATTAGATACGCTCTCATTTCTGACAATTGAACCTGCTGCTATACACACTGTGTTATTGATGATGACAAAGCTTACCTACAAAATGAAGCTTCCTGTATAAAGTGTCTACAAAGAATGTGTTCTATTTGGGACAAAAATTTGGACTAAGGCTAACACGGATTCAACTAAAACCCAATGTTAGTTAAATAACAACACCAGCGTTATTTTAGGCAGGAAAAACATTGCAACCCCCTGATGGAAGTCTGCGTTAAATATACATACTATAAGCATAACATAGATGTGGTGGTCTAAAAAGATCAGTCAAATGTGGCTGTAGCTGTAAAATAACAAACAATTCACAAACCAGTTTATTCTATATGTGTTCGAAGCATGAAAATGGGTTAACTATATGTATCTTAAGGACTTTTGGGTTGACTTTTTAGGGGTTTTTTGTTATTCCGAGCTCACTATCGCCACCAGATCCAGTCTGTATCAAGCCCAGTTGGTGGATTAGCACTTGGAGACAATAAGGCAGTTTTCCAGTGATGACCTTGTCCTCTAAACGGCAATCCGGACAAAACTACAGAAACTTTACTGCAGTATGGAATAACTTACTGGTTTGTCTGTTCAGACTGAGCCCGATTTCTACCAAGGTTTTTTCTCCATTCTGTCACTGATGTAGTTTTGGTTCCTTGCCGCTGTCGCCTCTGGCTTGCTTAGTTGCGGGCTGTAAATTAACAGATATTAATTAAAGTGAGTGTTCACTCTATGGTCTTTTTTTGTTGTGATTCTATAAAGCTAATTTGACAAAACCGTGATTGTTAAAAAGCGCTAAATAAATAAAGGTGACTTGATAAATAAATGTTTTTTCTGGTTTGAAGTGATTTGTACCTAACAAACAGCGGAAAGATAACTGGTTATGGGCACCCAAAGCTTATTTATGAGGAGTGTGTAAAGCAAAGCCAGGCCATAAATAACAGTTATTGAGGTACACGGCTTCTAATGAAGGTACACACTATCAACAACCAAAAAACAAGGCATTATAAACAACCAATACAGTGCAAGCACATACTCATACAACTGATACAGACTGACAATTATATGTGGGATATTGTTCTGATAGCCAAAAGTCACATTCAAACTTACATAAATTTAATAAGTGCATAAATTTGCATGCTTGCAGAAACAGAACGGACAACATTGATAATAACATTTTTACTCCACCTACACATCAATATGGACACCTGAGTGGGAACAGATTTTTCAGTTCGGTTTTCTGTAAGATTCTATCTTACTGTCGCAAAAATATTGGGGTTTTTTGCCGTTCCTGCCTGAAAAATTCAAGTCAAGTAATGCTCCTGCCCGCAAAATCCTGTAGTTAAACGTGAAAGTTTTATTTTCACTGCTTCTTTTGGCTTCTCTGTTATTTGTTTAAGTTGCAAAAACAAATAAAAAATAAACAGAAATAAAACTAATATTTTTCAATGTATTTGGTTTATCAGTGTGTCAGTGTCTAAAAAGGTGAGACTGGGACACTTAGCAGTTTACAAAAGATGAAGGCACATTAAAATTCACTATAATGCTGTAGTTTATGCTAAAGTGCTATAGTGTAGCATTTTCTAATAACATTGATCATCTTAGCAATAAATAAATAAGAGGTACATTAACTGATGCAATTAGTTGCAGTATAGTACAGACACCCCCATACCCAAACACACACTTATGTACACATACACACACACACACACACCCCAGTCATTTTCTGTCAAACTGTCTGTCCCCTGAAGCCAAATGGGTTGTTTTTCCTGTTGACAGTATAGCATTAAAATATTACGCACAGTTTAGAAGCATGCGCCATAAAATCTCCTCTCACACCCAGTGTTGTGCATTCAAAAGGTTAATTTAAGGTCACTGAGTCAAACTAAGTGCCAGCCATTTTTCTGGGTTTGACTTTGAACTGCTGACTTGTTCCTCAGTAAGCAACAATGAAAGTATTCCTGCAGAGGATCTGTAGATAAAGCCTGCTCTGACATAGACAGGATAGACAACCACACCTACTAACACCTGCGATAGCAGATGAGGAAAGATAAGGCTAAAGATATACTGCCAGATGATCAGAAGGGGCCGACGGCGAGTGCTGCTCCAGAATACCCCCAAGCCTGAACATACAGAGGAATCTAAAATACAGAAAACCAAATTTATTTATGGGTTAAGAGACAGTAAAGGCAACACTTTCAGCTGTTTCTGCTGTGACTTATGACTTAGCTATTCAGTCTGTAAAAGACAGCGAATACGTTAGGCTGAACATAAAAATAAGCTTATTTAGGGCTATTCTGGAAACACTGGACTTCCTATAAGAGCCAACGTCAGTATCGGGCATTCACCAATCCTGACAGCCAGATACACTTAAATCTTATTTTCTTGAAATGGTATAAACAGCAAAAATGTAGGGGTGTTATCAACCCTCTGTCATGTTTACGTTAAAGGAATTCCTAACCCTCTAGGAAGAAAGAAAAATTAAATGAATACAAAGAAAGCGTAACTCATTTAGACACTTCCGTTTTCACGCTTCTGGGCTTATGAAACATGTACAGGCTATTTTCTTTTTTAAAGGTCAACAAAGCCTGCTATAATCAGTCATAGTACAGACACCCCCACAACTGTGCAGAGTTCAGTTTTTATGCTCCAGGTACAGTGCTTCTTGGGATCTGGTTAAATAGGCATAAACTTATAGTATAAATCCAGAGGTGTCCAAACTCGGTCCTGCAGAGTTCAGCTCCAACTCCAACACACTAACCTGTTGATTAGTTGGTTTAGACCAACTTTTTTTACTAATTCAATTCAATTTTTTAATAGTGCTCATTGTCACAAAGCCGTGTTGCAGAAATAAATTCATCCAGGATATAAATGATAAATGTACAAGCCAGAGTCAGTAATGGCAAAGAAAAACTTCCTGGGACGATACTCCAAAAAGGGTGAAAAGTGTACAGTAATTAAATTTTCTTCCCTTCTATATCGCATTATTATATGGTATATTTACATGGTCTGTTTGCTTAAGTTAACAACTGTTCACTGCATCAACAAAAAGACCATGTGCATTCCAGAATAGGGCAGCATGGTGGTTTAGTGATTAGCACTGTTGCCTCACATCAAGAAGATTTTCTGAATTTTACATGTTCTCCCTGTGTTTGTGTGTGTTTACTCCAGGTACTCATACGAGTGAGTGTGGGTGTGTGTGTTGTCATGTTTGTGTTCTGGGTTATTTATAAAACACACATGGCTTATTTGAAGAGAAACTCTTTATAAAGTTTAGAAACATTTTTAAAACACTGCCCTTTAACAACCTGTAGCTCACTCAGAATCACGCATACAGCGCATGCTCTAGCTCTTGAAGGAGACAAGTTACAGTCAAGCCCGAATCTATTCATACCCCTGGCAAATTCTGACTTAAGTTACTTTTATTCAACCAGCATTTTTTTTTTGGTCGGAAGCCAAAAGTGACACCTGTGCTGGGCAGGAGGATAGTGAAAGAGGTAAAAAAGAATCCAAGAATCACCACCAGGGCCATCCTGATGAATCTGGGCTCTGCTGGTTGCAACATCTCAAGGCAGACAGTCCAACGGACACTGCACACCACTGGGTTCCACGGACGCAGACCAAGGAGGACATCATTTCTCCAGATAAGGCACACAAAAGCTCGCTTGGCCTTTGCAAATGCTTATCTGGACAAAGAAGAAGACTTCTGGGCGCTAAATGGCTCAAATGGTTAAGGTGCTGAGTTTGTTAATCTGAAGACCAGAAACACCTGGGTTCAAGCCCCACCTCTGGCAAAGTCAACCACTGTTGGGTCCTTGAGCAAGACCCTTAACCCCTCCTGCTCCAGGGGCGCTGTATCATAGCTGACCCTGCACTCTGACCCCAACTTACTAAGATGGGATATGCGAAAAATGCATTTCATTGGCTCTGTACATGTACCTTGCACAATGAATTGAATATACTTATACTTCTGGTTTTATGGTCAGATGAAACAAAATTGAATTGTTTGGCCACAATGATGTAGCCTTCATTTGGTGTAAAAAAGGAGAAGCCTTCAACCCTAAGAACACCATCCCCACTGTCAAACATGGTGGTGGGAACCTAATGTTTTGGGGGTGTTTTTTCAGCCGGTGGACCAGGGAACCTAATCACAGTAAACGGCACCATGAAAAAGGAACAATACATCAAAATTCTCAACAACAACATCAGGCAGTCTGCAGAGAAACTTGGCCTTGGGCACCAGTGGACATTTCAGCACGACAACGACCCAAAACACACAGCAAAAGTGGTGAAGAAATGGTTAGCAGACAAAAACATTAACGTTTTGCAGTGGCCCAGCCAGAGTCCTGACTTAAATCCAATTGAGAATCTGTGGAGGGAGCTAAAGATCAGGGTGATGACAAGGAGACCCTGAAACCTGAAAGAGTTGGAGCTCATCGCTAAAGATGAATGGGCAAAAATACCAGTGGAGACATGCAAAAAGCTGGTCAGCCATTATAGGAAGCGTTTGATTGCTGTAATTGCCAATAAAGGCTTTTCTATTGATTATTGATAAGGGTATGAATAATTTTGGACATGTAAATACAAGCTGAGAAATATTTTTTTTTCACAATGATGCCTCTTGTACATCGTCTTATTATCTTTTGGAAGAAGCCAGTGTCATTTCCGGTCAAAAAAAATTGCTGGTTGAATAAAAGTAACTTTAAGTCAGAATTTGCCAGGGGTATGAATAATTTCGGGCTTGACCGTATATATATATATATATATATATATATATATATATATATATATATATATATATATATATATACTTATATTATTACATGTGTGTGGCCCTGTGATAGACTGGTGACCTGTTCAGGTTTTTACAATGGGTATTGTTTTGAAGCAGCTTTACAGAACATAAGTAAGAATGAAGTTATCAAAAACATCCCTTAAAAACATACTTAGTGATCAAGCCTGGGGCCACTGTGGCAAAGAAAAAACTCCCAAAGATGGTTCGAGAAAGAAATCTTGAGAGAAACCAGATTTAAAAGGGAACTCATCCTCATTTGGGTGTCTCTTTACCGAAGAGTGTGTTTTATAAATTATTTATTTTATTATATTATGATAAATGTCCTATTTATAATCATATACAGTCAGAAATCTTTAAAAGGTATAATCCATTTGGAGCCAGCAATCTCTGGATACCTAAGATCCTCACAGGGTCTCTTCTCACTAAAGGTCTACCATTGCTGGCACAATCTCTTAATACCTTGGGATGGGTATAAAAGGGAAACAGGTGGAGAGGAATTAGCATAGCTGCTGTTCATAATATTAGCAGGCACTATCTGATAATGTGCCTTTAATCAGATGTACTGGAGCATAAGATTATGGGATACAGTATCTCACAAAAGTGTGTACACCACTCTAGTTTAGCAAACATTTTAGGATAACTTCTCAAAGAACAATACTATATAAATGAAACTTGTGCAGCGTGTATAACAGTATATTTTACTGTCGTCTGAAAATAACTCAACATACACCCTTATGTTGTAAGTATACCCTTAGTAATAACCCCCGTACATTGCTTAACCATGCAAAGTCATATGTCCTATACATCATGTTCATGTGTTTGTCAGGTGGATATGACAATACAAATTTGATTTTTCAAATCACCCATACTGACCACTGAATGATTAACATGGCACCTCATGGCAAAGAACTCTCAGAGGATTTGAGAAATAGAATTGTACTCTCCACAAATATAGGTTATGCTACAGGAAGACCGGTAATACCCTGAAAATAAGTTAAAGTACAGTGGGCAGGGTTAAACAGAGGTTTTCGAAGACATGTTTCACTCAAAACAGGCCTTGCAAGGGTCAATCAAAGAAGTCCTTGTGCTTTGCTTCAGGTGCAGAAGCTGCCAGCATCACCTTAAAGGATGCAGAAGCAGAAGGTTAGCTTGTCAGTGCTCAGACTGCTCAGACACAGAAACAAGTTGGTTTTCATGGCCAACATCCCAGAAGAAAGCCTCTTCTGAAGCTGTCTCACAAGGAAACCCGCAAACAGTTTGCTGAAGACAACCTGCCCAAAAGCATAAAATACTGGAAACATATAGTCTGATGAGACTCTGATGAGACTAAAACAACCTTGTTTCAGACAGTGTCCAGCATGTGTGGCGATGCCCTGGTGACAAGTCTGGTGATGGTAGCATCATGGTCTGGGGCTGCATAGGTGTTGCCAGTACTGGGGGGCAGCGGTTCATTGAGGGGAAACATGGATTCCATCATGTACTGTGACATTCTGACACCCTCTCTCAAAATACTGGACATTATAATGACCCAAAACACACCGCCAAGATGACAACTGCCTTGCTGAGGAAGCTGATGAAGTGGCTAAGTATGTCTTCGGATTTGAACCCTACTGAGCAACTGTGGGGCATCTTTAAATGGAAAGTGGTGAAGCGTCAAGTGTCTAACATCCAGCAGCTCTGTGATATCATTATGAAAGAGTGGAAGAGGATTGCGGCAACAACATGTGCAGCTCTGCTGAATTCCATGCCAAGGAGGATTAAAGCCAAGCGAGAAAACAATGGTGCTCACACAAAATATTGACACTTTGAAAACTGACATGTTCACTTAGGGCGTACTCTCGTTTGTTGCCAGTTATTTTGACAATAATGGCTGTATGTTGAGTTATTTTCAGAGGACAGTAAATCCATACTGTTATACAAACTGCACATTGACTTTTCTAAAATATATCCAAGTTCATTTCGAATAGTATTGTCCTTTGAGTAGATAAACTAAAATGTTTGCTAACTTTTGTGAGATATTGTATGTTATGTGCATGTCTGGCTAAAGAGATATGTCTTTAATCTATGTTTAAACTCCGTGACTATGTCTGAACCCTGAACATTGTCAGGAAGGTCATTCCAAAGTTTGGGAGATAAATATAAAAATGATCTACCTCCTTTTGTGGACTTGTGCTATTCTGGGGACTACCAGAAGTCTGGAAGATTGAGAACTCAAGGAGCTTGATGGATTGTAGCATGCTAAAAGACTAGTTAGGTACATGGTAGCCAAAACCTTTAGTGCCCTATACGTAAGTAACAATATTTTGTGATTAATCCTAAATTTAACAGGCAGCCAGTGCAGGGATGATAATTTGGGGTTCGTATTTTTTAGAACTCTGGCAGCTGCATTTTGGACAAGCTGTAGCTTGTTTACCAAAAATGTAGGACAACCACCCAGTAATGCATTAAAATAGTCTAGTCTGGAGGTTATGAATGCATGAACCAGCTTTTCTGCATCAGATACAGACAAAATGTGTCTGATCTTGGCAATATTTCTAAGGTGAAAGAAGGCTGTTTTAGTAATATTGTAATATACCTGTCTAGGGTGACCTCTGCCTTTCACCCAATGACAGCTGGGATAGACTCCAGCAGATCCCAGTGACTTTGATTAGGAATAAGCGGGTATAGATGATGGATGGATGGCTGCAGTAGGAGGCAGGTTGGTTTTTGAAAGCATAGAGAGAGGAACCAAAAAGATTTGTGGCTGAATTTCTGCAAGTAGATTAATAGCATCCTCAAAGTGGTTACTGTGCCATCATGCTGGAGGTTAATGTATCAAATCTGCCTCTAAGCAAATATTTATGGGGGCAAAGTGGTGGCTCAGTGGTTAAGGTGTTGGACTGATACCTGGAATACCATGGCTCAATTTCCAGCACCACCAAGCCACCACTGCCGTTTTATATTCAATTGAAAAAATATATATAATACATAAGTGTTTTACATAAGTAAGTTGTCAATTTAAGTCAAGTCCCCCTTAGTTTCTGTAGCGCTTTTAGCAAAGTTTGTGTTTTACAGTTTTTTTAGAGTTTGTGTCAAAAGCAGCTTTACAGAATCAAATAATAGAAATAGGGTGTTAATACAAGGACAATAGTAAACACTCACCAAAACACACAGTTCAGTTTAATTAATATCTGTAAATTAAGAGTCCCCAACTAAGCAAGTCAGAAAAAAACCTTGGAAGAAATCAGACTCAGTTGGTGGGTCCGTTCTTCTCTGACCTGCAGGTTGTTCCATTACTACAGTAAAATTAGACTGTGCAGATGACTCTTGTCTGGAAGACAAGGTCCTTACTGGGGAGTGCTTCAATAACTTCTATACTTGGGTTAGACGCTTTGATTCACTCATTAATTATAAGAGATAGCACAATACATAAACATACACGAACATTGCCTTTAGATCCCTGAAGCCACATGAAGGTACATTAGATTGCAGTATGACGCAATGCCTTCCTGCTTTGAATACGCCCTCAAGTATTACTCACCTCATTGCCTTAAACTGCAATTATTGGAAAGCCAGATTCCAAAAGACTACACCAGCTGTATTTGGACACACTCATTTGCATGCTAATGGTCAAAATTAGGAAAGCAAGACTTTTGCTGTCAACCATTCTATTACTGACAGTGATCTCCAAGATAAGTTGCACTTAAACAGTTCATGTCCACTTTCTATACCCACTTATTCCAGACTATCTCAGCTGTCACACTGGACAGGCCACCAGTCCATCACAGGGACACATACAGACAAAACAACCACACACATACACACACACACACACACACACACACAAGAAGAACATGTAAACTCCACACAGAATGATCCCTGCAGAGAATACGAACCTGAGACCTTTTTACTGTGAGTAAACCGTGCTCCTACTCCACCCAAATATTTTAAATATCAACACAGTCCAGAGCACACACTGCCATTTTTCTGCACGTTTCATTCTATGTTTTTGTTGATTTTCTTTGCCTTGTTTCTAAAGGTTTGACTATTTGGCCACATGAAGACGATTTCTGGCAAGACTTCTCCCGACAGTGGATTGGTTTCCACTGGTTTTCGCCAGTTCTTTGTTGAAAGCAGTGCTAGGCTTTTTCTGACGTTGAAGGGAACTAAGCATTATGTGTCTTTCATCTGCTGCATCAAGTTTTCATGGATGACCATTACACCTGCAGTCCTTAGAATTACCCCATGTCTTTGTGCTTTTACAAAATAGCTTGAACATAAAAATCCCAGTCAGCCTTAAAATATTTGTTTGGTAAAGACTTTGCAAATGCGATATAATTACCTTGTGTCTTGTTACTTTGCCATGATGTATGGGGTGTGTCATGAAATTGTCTTGAACAATATCACCTTTTAAAGCAGAGTTTGGCTGTTGCTCACCCAGTTTTACGCCTTCTTATGTTTTAGTTAATGACTGTGTTTCAACCTACTTGTAATACCAGACTTGAGAGAAAGGTGCATTTATTGAAGGAACAGATAGGGTCAAGAAAATAGCACTTAGCAGGCTGGAGATGAAAAGCAGAAATCGGAGGAAGATAGTGGAGTGGGATAGATGACGTAGGGACACTTGAGCGGAAGGAATAGAGCAGGAGCTGGAGACATTAAAAAAGAGCACGATGATAGAAGACTGTGAACAGCTAGGCTGAGGCTGTGAACATACACAAAGATAGTCTAGCTTATTGGTAGGTGAGATCAGACAGTGCCAGAGTGTGCAGGGTGGACATAAATAGGGAAGGTGCATAATTGTAAATGGGTTTTATGTGGGACTAATTAATGCTCTGGTAATCTTGTGCATCTGGTGGAAGGATTGTGTGAAGTTGGTGTACCGTGACACTACCTATGAAATTGACTTTGTCAATAGTTAATCATACAGTACACTTGAATCTGATCAAAAAAAAAAAGTTAGATTTAGATCTTTTTTTTTCTTGCTTTCTTAATAAATTAATAAATTGATAAACACTAATAAATTTGATTAAAAATGACACATTCTTACTTTACAGTATTTCTACACACCTGTCCAAAATTTTTGCATAATACTAAAATTACTAAAATGCATTTTTGGTTTTATGAAGTTTTAGTTCTGTTCATTGGTGCAGGCAATAAATAAGCAAAAAGCAGCACCAGTGGAAAAAAACCCTGGTTGGTGTTAGACCTAATACACTGCAATTATTCCAGCATTGTACAATATGTACATTGTATTTGTGAACCTACTCAACCCTGTTTTATAAACAGCTCCAAAGAATTCTCACTACATTTTGGAGTATTGCTGTTGAAATTTGTTACAAGAACATTGGTGAGATTTGCACAGTTGGTGTTCCAGAGCCTAAAGGTGTAGGATTTGAGCAAATGATCTTGCCTTTTGCACAGGTGCATTGCCATCCTGGAAAATATTGTATGTTTACAGAACACAAGGACATAACTAAACACGGTGTGCTTGCATATTTGTGCACACCATAAACCACTGGTTAGTTAGTTGGTTATTTAGTAATTTTAAAGACCAGGTTCAATATCAGCATTAAATATGAAAATATCTTATCGGGGTCAAATTTAAATTTTAAATGTACGCTGGAACTATTTTATATATCATTATATCAATTGTAAAACAGAGTTAGTTTAACATTACAAAACAGAAAACAAACCGTCAGTTTTTTTACTGATAAAAATGATAAAACCCAAATTAATTTTCATTAGTGTATTAAACAATACTTATTGTGTGCAAAGTCCTTAGGTTACACATGCATTGTACAGTATGCATTACATATTTATATGACTTTATGCACAAAATAAAAATTCTTTTGTTTATTTAAAAAATTAAACACACTACAGTTTATCTTTATAGGAATTGGTAGCGCAGCTAATTATAAAAATTGCCGGTTTGATTCCCAGCCTTACCACGCTACCACTGTTGGGCCCCTGAGCAAGGCTCCAACCCCCAATTGCTCAGTTGTATAAAAAAGATAAATGTAAATCACTCTGGATAAGACTGTCTGCCAAATGCCGTAAATGTAAATGTATGAATTTGCATTGCTATTCATATATTTTGAAAATTAAGAAGAAAGATACCAATCAGGAGAAACATAGTTTATTCATTATACCAACAAACTTTGGTATTTTAGCAGTGTTCACATTTGGAAATGCATTTTGTCAACGGGCGGATTTTTTTAGCTTCCATTTTGAGAACCAACTGAACTGAACAAGGTCACACTGATTCAGCTATGACACTATATGGATAAAAGCATTGAATCACCTGACTATTACATCTGTATGTGTTTTCTGTTTCATAACTAAAGATTAAAACCTATACTTCAAGGTAATTGTAATTTTGCCAAGTAGGATGTGTTTCTGAATATCAATCAACCAATCAATCCATCAACCCATTTCTTAATTTTCCCTCCTTATAAACGAAAACTTAATATTATAAATGTATTTATTAAATAAAAATAAAACATGAAATACTTAAATGACATCTGTAATACATTCCATGCTGTGTTGAACAATTGTATCCAACATGTATGTGCAGTTTAGTTTATGTGTGAACATTTCCCTCACCTTCAGGAGCAAAAATAGATGTGTCTGTGCAGTAAAATGTATTTAGGTGTGTGCATGAAGAAAAAGTAAATTCATAGATTTTTTTCCAATTTATAATTATAAAAATCTGTCTTGTGATCAGTAAATTTCTAAAGGTTGTTAAACCCTGTTTTATGGTAAAAATGTTGCTCTATAGCGGTTCTATGGGTTCACCATTTCAGAACGTTTAACATTCAATTGTTTATGAATTACTGTTTAAATTCATAAATGTTTATTTTGGGTCATTAGAATCAATAAAGTGTATACTCACTAATGTTTTCCTGGACTATCATCAATTATTTTATTATAGTTTGTCTAACTTTATGTTGTGATTCAATGTTAATCCGGAAATTGTCATTATCAGTACATTTTTCAGTCTCAGACAATCAGATATTGTTCAGCATTTACTCAGTTGAATTTTTTTTAGTTTTTTTGTGGACAAAAAAAAGGCAAGATTGAGGTGGGTTTGATTGACATGCTGATGACATCAGATGGTTATGATTGCCTGAATCAACAATGAATTAGTAATTCAGAATCACATCCTACTTGGCAAAATCACACCCACTTTCTTGAAAAAGTCTTTTCATTAGATCGAGAATGTGTGGTTGTGTGGATTTGCTCTTTCAGAGATAACAGTATTAGTGAGTTTAATCACTAATGTCAGGTAAGTGGTGCTTTAAGAATACTACACTTTTTCCCACACTACCATGGAGCTTGAGGACTTTGTGCACAATGTTGGAACAGTCTTGATGCTTATACAGTTTATAAGACATTTATTCATCTTCTATACCCGCTTATTCCCTAATTCGGTGTGATGGGGATCTGCTGGAGTCCATCCCAGCTGTCTCTGAAAGGGCGAAAGGCAGAAGGGGTACACCCTGGACAGGTTGCCAATCCTTCACAGGGCCCCACACACACTCACTTGTATGGGCAATTTAGAATCACCAATCAATTTATACATACATTTTTGGACTGTGGGAGGAAACCTACGCAAGCACGGTGAGAACATGCAAACTCCACACAGACAGCCCTGAACCAGACCGGCCTTTTTGCTGTGTGGCAACAGTGCTTACCACTAAGCCACTGTGCTGCCTCAGTTATTTAGACATCCTAGACAGTTTTGGCTTTGCAGGTATGATATCCGCAAACCAGGTCAGTGGGTCCCAAAGACTGATTAAAAAGAGCCCTTTTGGGTTTCGGGCTTCTAACAAATAAAAAGCACACATTTGCTAAAGTACATCTAAACTGAAACGGGGGCTACATTTAACTATTAAACAATATACATGAAAGCTGTGATAATAATGCTTGAACTATTTGATGAGATTCTCCTTTTAAATAAAGCTTTTTAGTTACTTTGTACCTTCAAGAGCATGGTTTAGTTAAATAAATAGAATGTTCTCCATTTGAACATGCACAGCTGATTTGTTCGGGAAACATATATTTACACAAGGATAGAGCTTCTGCTGTCTGTCTCTCACTGTGTTTCAAACTAAAACACGATGAAGCACAACACACACACACAGAGGTGACTACATCAAACGTTCACCCATCCATACACATTTAAACACACACCCTTGCCCACACACACACACATCCATACAAGCATGTAAGCTTACACTATACATTCCTCTTTCCTCTACAAATTCTAACTCCACTTCCATAGCTAAACCTATTAAAGTGATAGAAATGCAATGCTGATCATAACAAAAACAAAATAAAATACATGAAAGTCCATACATCACATTTTTAAACATCTCAACAACACAAAATTTTTTCAGCTATTTTTCTAAATATTTTCATTTTCAATGCCATGTTCACAGAGAATATGACTTCATGCATTGTGAGATTTTTCATCTTAATCTTCAGCTTCCCTGGCAGGATGCTGTGGACTGAGGTTGGTGGCTTCAGGGCTTTTAACTGTACATCTTTTCTACTACCATAGATGGATGTTGTGCTACTTCTGTGAAAGTTTTGTACAAACAAATTTAGAAAAAGTCTTTCAGTCTCAGTAAACCAGATGTCCTGAGCTGCATTTTTTCTCTACTGAATATCCAGGACGCTTGACTTCAGGTTGTACCATTTTCAAACCCTGAGCCTTGTGTTTTTGGCTCGTTATCCATTGCAGGTTTTTGCTGGGAACTCTCAGTTCTGAGGCATGTAATAAAGGGAGCAGTGGGTGGCAGGAAGTCGACCCACATTTGGTTGTCCCTGTCCATGCTGGCTTTCACGATGCAAAATAAGAGCTCTGCATGGAGTAAAGTCGGTCAATGGGGTTACCAACACGTGCCTGCAGTGAGCCTGCTTCTGAAGACGCCATGAAGCAGTCACTAAGGCTGGTCAGAGAGGTGTCACTGTCGATGTCATGAAATATGGAGTCATTTCCTGTTTAAAATGACAAAAGGTTAATGAATTAATCCTTCATGGACTTTTTTTGTAAGTCTACCAAACACAGTATTTTTAATCATTGTAATTATTCTATAAAAACAACACACATTCAAATGTTGTACTAATCAAATGTGTCTAACCAAAAAAGTGCACTGGGTTATGTTGACATCTGTGCTAATCTTCTGTTTTTGATACTTTCCTTGTGGGCACAGTTAAGCTTAATACCCAGTTCCAATCCTAATGACACCATTACACAAGACAATGACAGGTTGATGGGCTATGGTTTTTTAATGAGCTGGCAATGGTGCCTGTTTCCTGTTGTTATGCCATAAACCCTGAGCTGGAGTGTGATGAAACTGGGGATTGGGGCCCTGCCATTAAAAAAAGAGTGGATGACAAGGCACCTGGGACCTCTTCGGTGTCTATCTGTGAGCGAACATACATGAGTAACACTCATCATGGAGTTAATAATATTGAGAACAATGGATATAAAAGTATTGCAGAAACTTCTGTTTTTTTATATTAACAAAAAATGGGATTGGATATTGGATATTGTTTCCAAATTAATCTATATACTTTTTGTCTAAAATGTCACCCATCATGATCCAATGTTGTCTTTGAGTGTCAATAGGACTCAACACAACATATTATCCTCAATAGATGAGATGATTATTGTTGTGGAAACTAAGAAGGACAGGCCATTGAATGAATCACAGATTATACTGGATTCAAACACACTGGCCTGCAAAAGCGGCTTTTATTTATTTGTTGTTCAAAAATATTTTGATATCAGTAATAGTGAAGAGCTCAATGATACTAAAAACATGGTAAAATACTAACCGTATGGGTTCATGTGGTCTCCGGGCATCTGAGGTGGGGTGAGGCCTTGTTGGAAAGCATCTGCAGTGTAACCGTTTTCCATGGCAACCATCTGCTGCTGTGCAGAAGCCAGTGGTGTGTAGGAGTTCATCATGTTCTCCATCCTATTAGACATCACCTCTAAAAGCAAATAGAAAAATGACATAAAAAGGTGTTGAAATGCATTAAAACCAGAAGAACATATATATATATATATAAGGCTGTCTGATATTCATTCATCACTAGAATGTTCTGTTTCATGCTTCTTGATTCTGAGTATTTGATTTTGAAAACTTATTTTTATAGTGGACATTGTCTCAAGGCAGCTTTACAATGCAGTAAGAATAAAAGATTGTTCTTTATAAGTGAAGTTTGTTTCTAATGAACAAGTCGGTGGCAACTGTAGCAAGAAAAAACTGAGATTTACATTAACATTTGTAGCATTTGCCAGACATACTTATTCAGAGAGACTTACATCTATTTCATTTATACAACTGAAAAATTGGGGATTAACAGACTTAACAGAGGCCCAAGAGTGGTAATTTTGGTGGCGCTGGGAATGGAACCCTAATCATCCAATTAGAAGTACAATACAGTAAATAAGTGTATTTTACTATTCCAAATGACCAGGTCAGCTCTTCTATAAAATGATATATATTTTTAGGGTCAGTTCTGTAAGAAAGATCACTGTCCACCTAAATGATATGAATGATTCAACTCATGACAGAAAGAAAAAGTACAGTACCAGTACGTCTACAGAACATCACAGAACTGCTAAATGTAAAACAAAAAGTAAAACAACTCGGGTGGATATGATGATTTTACAGTTCTGGTTCTTGACATCAATTCAGTGCTGTGTCGCTTTATTTATTTTATTTATTTATTTATTTATGTTTACAGCCGAGTTTGTGATAAAGCCTCATAACTGGATGCACCATGAGGATAGTCTAACATTGGTCTATAAAATAAAAGTATTATTACTCTTGGTTTATAGCTGAAGATGATTCAATGATTTTCAGATTATGAGTCCAGCCGAGAAGGTACAAGGGGGTCTGCTCAGCAGTAAAATGTCAATATTAGCTTTGGGATTCCCCCAAAGTAAAGAAAAAGAACTGTACTCATGTTGTACAACAGAAATGCACACCTTTTACCTTCACTCCCCAAGGATCTTAAATCTAAATGTACTTTATGCTGATATCTTCAATTATATTTGACTTTAGAGTGATAACAAGATGGCCAACAGGACCAGTGTGGCTTTATTAATTCATTCTGCACTTTTATTTGTAATAAGTCAAATGCATTTGATATCATTAAATAATTAAAGCACTAAAATCAGACTCTTTGTAATTCGGTAGGCAGAAAAGCTGTTGTATCAATGGGTTATAAAGGTACTATGGGAAGTGGTAGTTCAGTGCTTAAAGTGTTGGACTGCTAACCGAAAGATTGTGGGTTTAATTCTCAGTAACCACAAAGTTACCACTGTTGGGCCCCTGGTCAAGGCCCTTAACCCCAATCGCCCAGTTGTATAAATTACATAAATGTCAGTCACTCTGGATAAGGGCATCAGAAGTTATGTAAATTTATATGTATATAGTGACAGGGTGCAACAATATTTACTCGTTATGGGCTACTAAATATGGAGCTAATTAATTAAATGGGGAATTTGGACCTAAAATTACTTCATGTGGAAAAAATATGATATGTAAAAGCACTAAGGCAGTCAAAAAATGGGGATTAAAGGAATTTACATTTAAATCATTTGGCAAACCCCCTTATCCAGAGCGACTTACATTTATCTCCTTTATACAACCAAGCAATTGGAGGTTAGGGGCTCAGGGGCCCAACAGTGGCAACTTGGTGGTGCTGGGATTCGAACCCCGATCTTCCAAATGGCAGTATTCGAATCTGCCACCTTCATAGACATTCCTGCAAACTCGTAGTTGAACAACGTTTGACTTCTGAGCTAGCAAAGCTTAGCATTTTTATTTGAGGTTAAACACTTAAACAATTTTGTTTACACGCAGTGAGAATTACCAATCATATAAGCATATTCTGGTGTGATCCCAGTTGAGAAATCACCAGAGACATAGTAATTAAGACAATCTGATCACTTTGCTAGTGAGATACAAATACTGAATCACTTGCTGTAAATTAAAAAAAAAAACTGATTATGTTTAGTCACAGTTTACACTGAGGTTCATATTGGGACACTTTACCTTGGCCCAACCTTTGGGAGTTTTGCTGCTCTTGTTGCTGCTGCTGTCTTCGAGCCAACTTCTTCATCTGAAAAAACACAGATAAAGGCACAATCAGAAAACTTCACGACATTATGAACTCTTTTTCTTTTACTTTTATAACAAAAAAAATGATGCTCCTTGATGTTTACCTCTACTTGAACTATACAGTCATCTATCTGAATATATTATTTTATCCAGGGACTTTTGAAGATAGCATCAGACCAAGAAGGTGGGTTTCAGACACTAACGTAAGAATGCAATGGATGTGAGCGCATCACTCTTTTCCCTTGCAGGGAGTTTTTTGCGGAATGCAGCAAGAGGTTAAGCCTAAGGCAGATTACGGTTAAGATTTGCTGTCTCTATCCTCACTAGTGTTCTCTCTCTTTTGGCAGCGCTTGTGGAGGGCTTTTCTTTAGCACCGTGGATGGAGGATTACCCGCAGATCGTGTTATTATCTGCTCTTAGACTGTACATCACTAGGTTCATGTGGGTAGTACATTGTTCTGAATGGTAAAAGTATGTTCTTTGAGGACTCACCTTGGCTCTTTGGTTCTGGAACCACACTTGAACCACACGTACACTGAGGCCTGTTTCAGCAGCCAAAGTTTCCCTCACCTGAAATTAAAGACCTTACAATGATTAACCTTTAAAAAACTGTAATCTGAATGTATATAGCTATGTGTAAAACTATTCTTTTAATTAGAATTTGATCACATCATATCACCAACATCACCAACTATTTTATACCTCGTCCCCTTCCCATTGGCCCTTGACACGGAGTAAAAAGAGGTTGAGATGAAACCCACTACTACAGCAGTACACGCCATCATACATGCAGTAACAACTAATTCACTGCCTCTAGACTTTTTTCTGACAGTATTGTCTGTCAAGTCATCAGGTAACATTAACAGACATAATATATGTTGCGAGGCGATCATACAGCATTAGCATTTTTTTACAGTTACAATTTGGTGGTGCTTAGAATTGAACCCCGATTTTCCAATTAGCAGCCCAACACCTTAACCACTGCACTACCACCTACTAGGGGAAAGGGGTAGTGCTAATAGGTAGCGTTAAGAGACCTTAACCTTTACTCCTAACCTTTGACCCTAACCTTTTTAAATTGTAAATGAGTTGACTGACTGTAGTGAAGTTTCAGTAGTACTTGATTAAATAAAAAATGACCATTTTAATCACTGTTATGAACTGCAATCTACATTAGTGTAAACTCTAACATGAGGCAGACATTATATAGTGTGGTGGGCATCTACCCAAAATATTTGTCTCACCTTTCGGCAGGGTTTGGAGGACACCTCGAAGGAAGCCTTGAAGGCTCGTCTCTGCTGAGTGGTGAGGATGGTACGTGGTCGTTTAGGTCTCCTTGGATCCTTGCCATCATCCCCTTTGCCCGGGCCTCCAGAGCATTTTTCCGGCTTGATATCCAGCTCCTCGTCCTCGCTCTTCTCTGGGGAAAGATCCGTCATTCACAGGAATCAGCACATTTGTCTATGAATTTTAGACAGGCTATTGATGAATTGACATTTTTGTTCTGTTACATTTTCAGGAGGTTCACACACAGAACATCCATAATAAAAAAGAGACACCATGTGGTTTTAATACTTTTATCAATTTATTGCTGAAAAAAATAGACCACATCCCCTTACAAGGCTACACCCGCGTTTTGTAAAGCACTATGAAATATGCACATTTGTCACTGGACTGGCCATTGTGTCATTTATAATTAATAACCTGCAGCTTTGGCTGTTTTACACTAAATAAATCTTTGATAAGATGCCTGCACATGCTATACTGTGAGAATAAGCATGTGGAAGTTTCACATATGGGAAAAGATGTGAAATAGATACACAAAAACATACAAAGTCAGTAGAAGTCTAATCGATACTTATGACCATAAACAGTAAAAACAATATGCGAAATAGTTCAACTAATCCAAAAGTGTTATTTAATAAAGACTAGAAAGAGGAATACACTAATGTCTAATAGCCTTCGTGTTAAACTTTGAAGTTGGGTCTTGATCTCACAAGTGATAAAATCTTTCCGCCAGTGTGATGGCAAGTATACATTAATCCTTTTCACTTTATGGCTTTAAAAATAAAAAATTATCTTACTAAATCAAACAGCCACAATGTCTCGATTAGATGGTAATAATTACGCATGATCCTCAGGCGGTCAATCAAAGCCTTCCCCTTCTTTTCCAGTAGGTCGTACTAATGTGCCATTTAAATAAAATGACTCCTGGCTCTCCTACTGTAATTACAGCCAAGCAGGGGATTGGCTTTATTGTTCAGTGGATGGAGGTTTCATATAATAAGACAAAGCAGCTTTTGTGTGATAGAATAATAATCATAATTAGAAAAGGGGCTAAACTCCATGACATGGCAGAGTTCAAAAGTTAAGATCCCATGTAAATCCCAAAGTGACAGTTTCCTGAATTAAAGGGCTGCTGCAATTTGGTGCAGCGGCCCTTTAAGACCCTTTGCGGCATAGATTGCGAGGGCCAATTAGATGGGGTTATACAGTATATAAATTGTATTTATTTATTTTACTTTTTTTAACGCTATGCCAGCATCGGGGCTATTTTCATTGCTGTTACACTCATACTTCACACTCACTTAATTTTACATACATGTTTTTGAACTATAGAAGGAGTAGCCAGAGTAAACCCACGTAAGCACGGCGAGAACATGCAAACTGCACACAGTAAGGCTTAATTAAACCAGGGATCTTCTTACAGTATATAAATAGAACAATACATTTTAAAGTTTTCTGCTGCCTTCATTTGCTTACCCGAATCAGATTCATCAGGGCTGACAGATCCAAGTAGATCTTTCTCCTTTTCGTAGTCACTCTTGCACAAAAGCTGTCCATCTTTCAGTACAAATTCGTCGCCTTTGCGCAGCTGTGGTCGCACACACAACAGCAAAAGCAGTTGAGGTGATAGACACACTCTAACGCCCGCATTACAAACTCCGTTGGTGCTATCTTCTCCAAGCATCCACTGCATTTAGTAGCAAATAATCTGAGGAGACAGAAACAATAGCAGGTTTTGGTGATAAAGACAAGAGACAAGAGTGTGATTCATTGATTTGTGCCTAAATATTGTTTGCCACTGTCCAGAGTTTAGGGAATGCTAGTTTGCAGTGGTTAGGAATGTCTCGCTACATGTGGTTGTCCATCACAGCACAGTGATTAAGGGAGAGGTGGGTGTGTGGCTGGGACCCTGGGTGATCTCTTTTGACAACGGCTCATCTGTTAAAGCACGCTGGATAACCTCTCAACGCCTCAGCAGAGCCCAATCGGAAGAAATGCATGCTTGTCGCCCCACTCCGAATGCACCAGCAAACCTCAATCAGCACCACAAATCACTGGCTTTACCACATTCAGCGCTGTGATTATATAGGCCTTACCACCACTGGAACAATACCACTCCCGAGTCATGTCTTGGATTATGTGACCAGTTAGCAAAAGAGCCTTTTATATACACCAGAATCAACATCCTTTACCCCCGAGTACCGGAAAAAAGGAACTTTTTTGTCATTTATTTTTACTAGACACCAATTGATGATTTGTCCAATAGTTTATTGCACCATAAATGTAAAATACCTCTTTGTTTTTCCATAGTTGCTGCATGGCAGGCTTATCTCCTATTGCTAGGTAAAAGGATCTCACCCATGCCCTTTGATCAAATGACAAAAACCCAGCTGTTGACGTTGCCTTCATTTCCTTTGTGCTCAGATAATAACTTTTGGTTACAGTCGAAGCTGAGATAGACCATCCGTGTGCATAAGTGTGAAGGCATACAGCCAGAGCTAAAGGATTTGAATGGGCGCGAATGCTGTCCAGGCCATCCTAGCTGATTTATTAGCTCCGGCTCATTTGTTTGCTTGGGCTGGTGAGACAGCTGCTGCCTGCGAGTCTATATCTGAGCTTTGCATCAACGCCACTGTGCACTATTACGGAGAAAAAAAGACAATCGGCATCATCTCCTAATACTGGACAGGGTTAGCCGACAGTGATGAATATGGGTAAATATGAGGCCACACAAGGGGGAAGCCTTTGTAATGGTAATAGCTTTGTAAAATGCTGATATAGATATTGATATTCTATGCTCAGGGCACACCGAGTTTGGTGGGCAGCTGTACTGATATTTGTGAAAGGATAACTGGGTATTATTGTTCTGGGTTTTATCCTGCTTGTCTTTTGTGGTAATTACTCCTATGTGTAAAGATAATCATTGTTTAAATGTGAAATGTTCTGTTATTCTTGTTAGCAGCGTTCCGTTAAATATTTTAAATATTTAATGTGTATAAAGAATTTAGTGTTTCATTTGTGTTTTATAAAACACCTGTGACAGCTTTTAGAGCACAACTGTACAAACACAAGAATTGACGGGAATAAAAAAAGAAGATAATCTTTGATTTATTGTTAAACATTAAGAAGATTAAGGAGATTTTACTTAACAGAGAATAACATTAATACATTTTAAAAAGCAGCAAATTCAGCAATTCTATTTAGGGTTTAAAGAATTTTGTGCTACCCGGAGGCGTAAACAAAATGAGGAAGCACATGTGACCCACACAAAATGAGAGATGGAGCGAGAAAAATGAAAGAAAGAGATTTGGGATTTTTATATTCAATTAAACTTATTAATTATTAAATTATATTTAATGATTCAATTATAAGACTTATCATTGACAAAATCAGGAAGGCAGGATAAATGATGCAGGAATCATTCTGTAATTTGGCCCCTGTTACCTGTAATACGTTTTTATTCCAAACTGGAGTTTTTCGAATTATTATCGATTATATATTTTCATAAGTTGTTTTATGAAATGATAATCTATCATGTTAAACCCGTCAGTCTCATAGATGATGAATCTGTCATGATTTAGTCCACACGTCCAATTTAAATGTTTATTCAGTGATGCAAATCCTTGTCTAAGAGATCAAGCTTGGAAAATAGGGATAAACTGGAAATTACCATTTCGAGCTGCCGTGGCACTTCCTGGATTCGCTTGCTCACCTCTCCGCTCCACGCTCCTGAGATACTCATTGTCTAAATAAAAACTTCTTTTTCATCCCTCTTCATCTTTTACCCTCCTGCACTAATCTTGTAAGCCATTATTTTTCTGTTTCCCCTCTCTGTCACTTTGCTTTATTTTTGCTGCTGTAATTCCCATTCGTTCCTTCAGAAGTCTTCCTGTCCAGCTTTGTCCAGGAATCTAATCCTGACTTCTTTGGCTGTCGTCAGCCCCGCCCCCCCCAAGTTCGACATTCTCAGCAGGACCTCAGATGGAATAGCTATGCATGATGCCTCTGCTATAGCAACCACACCCTGGCAGGAAAGGCGATGGCTAACTTTTCGGATGGCCAGAGAAAGCTTTTCACAAGGCTGGCAGCAAAAGTAAATCCTTCTTGGAGGAACAAGAGGAATTAGCAGGGAGCAGTGGAGTAGGGATTTAACCCTACCCCTTTTTTCCTTTTGAAAAGCACAGTCACTTCAACTCCCACTGCTATCCACAATCAAACAGGGCAAAGGCAGGGGGTTTCAGAGAGAGACAGAGAAAGGGAGAGAGACAGAGAGTGAGAGAGAAAAAGAGAAAAAGAGAGAGAGAGCCAATGAATGACACAAGCACTGGATTGTGGAGGAGCCCCTAATCCCATTTTAATACCTTTCCAAGTTCAGCGCCAAAAGAATGCTCTTTAAAAACAACGCCACAGTGTGAGCAGACCAAGACCTAATGGGGGAGACACCACTATCAATCCCCCGTAACATTACCTGATTAACAGCCAGAGGCCTGAGTTAGCGATAGATTACAGCAATCCAAAGCAGTCCAGACCTCCTGTAAGCATGGCTGCTACAAGCATTGCTACAAAGCAAACGTAGAACACAACAGCATAAACAAGGTCAGTGTTGTCTCAGATGCCGTGCCTGGTCTGGAGAGGATTTCTGTCCTGTGGTTTAAGATAAAAGCCATAACGGAGAGAAGAAAGACAGGACTCCAGTGGAGCTGCTGCTTTTGGGGCTGGACACAGGCCCACATCTGGGCCTTTTTAAGTTACTCCGCTCTACAAACTCAATAAGTGCATACACTGCTACTGGACAAGTCATGTCTGAAAGAAGTCCTTACCTCAGTTTCGGGTGTAAAATGTCAACAATAATTTATTTTTCAAAATGGAAAGTACATGTTGAATCGTAGATATCAATTTGTGGTCATTAAATCAGTATATTTACGATATTTGGCAGAAGTTCTTATCCAGAGCGACACTGAGTCACAACTGAAAAATTGGGGGTTAAGGACCTTGCTTAGGGGCCTAACAGTGGCAACTTTGTGGTGCTGGAAAGCAAACCTGGATCTTCTAATTAGCGGTCCAACACCTTAATCTCTATGCCACCACTTTCCAAATAACAAAAAATTAATAAGGGATGGATGGAATGATGGACAGGCAGAGAAAGGTTGTCTAAGGGCCAGCATTGAGGATGCAAATTAACAGACAAAGGTCTCACATTTGGTTTAACAGGTGCAGGTTAGGCAGTGAAGCCTAACACACACACACACACACACACACAATCATTTGTGCTAACATACTGCGTCCTGCATCTATTATCAACAAGTATAGTGAAACTTGGGGAAAACAATATTTTAATATGAAAATTATATTATTCCTATACATATAAACATACACATACATTATTTAATCATCAAGAAAACCTGAACGCATTTTAGGTTTTGGAAGTGGTAGCACATTAAGGTGTTGAACTTCTAATTGGAAGATCGGGGTTCGATTTTCATTACAACCAAGTTACCACTGTTGGTCCACTAAGCAAGGATCATAACACCCAACTGCTCAGTTGGAGTCGCTGCTGAAGCAAAAAAAAAAAATTTACATGCTTTGCTAAACTAAAAGATGTCTGTAAAAAAAGAAGCTAACTACAAGATCTTCGAACCCTCCATCTTGCCAAAACCTGGCTCTCACCTTCCAGTTCCTCTTTCTTTAAACCTTTAAACAGCAAAGCAGCCCACTTACAGGAGTATGTGGTCTTCCCTTTGAACAGATTATTAGCAACTTAAAGTGTGACAACATCTTAAAGCTTTCACCACATGTTGCCAATGATTTCTCCACCACAAAAACCTTCATCTCTATGCCTCTGCCTTGGTGATAAGGATCACAGACCAGAGGGAGATAAAAAGACAAGCCCGGAGGGCAGTAGGGGGGAGGAGGAGAAGTGGCAAGCAAGCCTGGATAATTGGGGTTCATTTAGGAACACATGCTTTTCTCCTCCACCTATTCTCCTGTTGTTTTCTGTGGAACAGGCATGAGGGGGAGGTCAAAACACTTTAAGCGGAATGACTTCTTATGTCATCACATCTTCATCAAAGACAACGAAAGTATAAGGATTACCCAGGAGGACAGCTGTAAATGATTGATTTTAACACTATTTCTTTGGCTTCACCAGCCGAGATCACTTTGTGTTCTCAGTGCATGCTAATAATTAAGACCTGGGAATTTAGAGGCATTTAGGAATTTTGGGGAAAAAAATACAATAAAACTTTTGAGTCAGTTCTAGTTTCAGAGCTGCTTGTGTTGGAGTTTTAATATAGTCTGTAATGTTACTGAATAAAATTTTAGGAAATCGTTGAGTATCTGTTATTTTTGTGAAACAGTCAAGAGTTTAGTTTTCCATTACACAAAAGAGAAGGTTACACAGCAGCAAGAAATGGGTGAAATGTATGTTTATTGGTGTGCGTTGTTACTTTTTTATATGATTTAATTGTTCGCATTTATGTTCTAATAAAGATAGGGCGGTTAAAGTCTCAGCCTCAGACGTCACTTATACTGACCGCTGGCTGAACGTCTGATGCATACAGCACAATTAGCTGGAAACACTTAGGGTCAACAACAACCTAAAAGCTGTCTGATCGAAGAAATAAGCTGTTGTAGTAATTAAGATCAATAAAATACTGGATACTTAAAAGTATGCCAGGTTCACTGTACAAACTGTTTAAAAGACGTTCAAGAGTTTTGTTTGAGGCACTTAGTGACATCCCTTAACATAAAACAAAACGTCATTGGTTGCCTTATCTGTCACTCATACGTCCTTTTAACCATTTAAAGCCGCCAAAGTTTCCAGATTTTCTGCTGTCAGTCTGACGGTCTGGCTACACAAGACTGGGAAGGTTTTATTTATGGCCCTACTATCAATACTATATAATATATACAATATACTTATAAAATATTTATTTGCAGCAACATCTTTAATAAAATAAGTTAATTTATTGCAATTTAATATGCTTTGCATTTTAAAAAAGACCTTAACTAGGGGTGGAAAGTTAATTATATTTAAACACTCACATTTTAATTCATTTTTTTTATGTTTTAGCTGCTAGGGCTGTTATTTTAACATCTTGACAACCATGATTGATGTGATGATTTTTAACACATTATTTTTTATATCATCAATATCAATATCATCATCAATTTTATATCAAAAATATCTTTTAATACCCATTCGCATTACTTACTAATGTCTATTTTTGTTGTATTTGATTTACAAATAAAGAATTACCGTATGTTGGATATAACCAGCTCTAGCATACTTGAATAGTTATAGTCTCTAATAAAATGGTCTCAGTTGATTTACGGCACTGAGCATTCAGGCTTAATCTGTGAATAAAGCTAGTTTAAAAAAAATTCTTTGCATTATGTAGTAGAAGTAATAAGACTTCCTGCACTCTAATGTTAAGAGCTATTTTGAAAGGCCACATTATCAATGCAGTAGATCATAACTAAGTCCTTAAACTTTAACCACACTCTAAATAATGCTGTTTCATTAAAGTAAAGAACATACTATATTAATTAAAGCAAAAAAAACACTTCTGTTTAATAATCCATAAGGAAATTTGGCCTCCAATAATGCTTTGTATCAGCGTTTCTCTTTAGTGTAGTGCGATTACAATATAAAGTAATGAACCCAAATAACGAGTTGCCATGTCTTTCCTCCAGTCCCCAGGGCAAGCTTGAGTCAGCTCTAAGATCGGCTTAATCGCCTCCCCTTCTTTACTAAATTAGCATAGTAATGAGCTTTAAATTGAGGCACTTTGTTTTTTAATTAAACTCCCAGCAGGTAAAAGTAAAATGCATTAGAGAGGAGAATGGGCACAATCACTAATGGTCCAGAGTTGCCATCTTCATCAGAACAATCTTTGGGCTCTCTCTTGTGTTCCTCCTGAGAAACACTAAGAAAGGTCTCAGTAGACACTTCCCATTCCTCACTTTGACACTCTTCATGTGTTAAAGAAATATCTACCAAATTATGCGCCCACTGTTTCCATAGATTGTGGGATGTTGATGACGACCCTTGTGGCTCACAAAATGTGATTGAAACCTCAACTAGTGTCTTGCCATGAGTCATCTTCTTTGAGAATGTGCTTCAACCATTCTTTCACTGTGATAAATACACTTGATTTGTCTCTACAGTCCTTCTCAGTTGTAGCCAGGTTGTCTTTTATGTTGTAGAATTATTTAAAGCATTATTGTAGGTCGTTGCATGGTTACCTGGTCATATTTAGACTATTTTAGCATAGTTTTTCCTTGTTTTTTTATTTATAATTTGTGTCTTACAGTGAATAGCTTATTGGAATAACAGTGCAATTATACGGAGAACGTTATAGAGACCTGTTGCATTGACACTTAACAAAACGTTCAAGAATATGTCTACCTTATGTCAGTAAATGATCTGTTAAGAGTTTGAAACTATCCAAAATTACATTTACAATAATGCCACACTTTATGTTTCACTGGGCTACTAGAAACCCACACTAAACATTAACAGTGTCAACATCTCCTTCCATTTAGAAGTAATAGATGCACAAAAAGTAAAAAGTGTGAAAGAGAGAGAGAGAGAGAGAGAGAGAGAGAGAGAGAGAATTATCTTGTAAAAGAAACACCTTTGATAAAATCATACCAATATTTTTTATATTTAAACAAAGCTATTGTTCACCTTAAACAATGGTAGTTGAGAGAGATGAGAAAATGACAACACTAAAATGAAAAGGACAGCAGGGTGGCCTGTGGTGGAGATGAGCATACAGCTAAGTGGAGAGATCAGACAGACAGGTACACAGAATGTGTTTGATCAGCTGGACTTCCCTACTAAGCCTGCTCAATGCTGCACGACAGTTCCTATATACGAGGTGACAGTATTGAAAAGGAGAAAAAAAGAGAGGGAGAAAGAGGAGACTGTGTGGGTGTGAGGTGGTGATTGTTAAAGAATAACATGGATGCTGGAGAGGACTGATATCTAAATCTTTTTTTACATTGTACAAGAAGCAAACAATTCCCTAAGGTAAAATGTAAATTTATAAATTGACTACACAATTTTCTGAGCATATAAACAAAATGCCACAAATGGCATTTAATGTTGACCAATATTATTTTCTTTTGATATTGTCCCCATTTCTGGCATATAATTTAAAGACATATTCTGCTCTGCACAACCCAACTACGTTCATACATTAGAGGGTAGAGGAGCCTGAGTTATAGTTGCCTTTCGTCAGCCTGCTCTGTTTCTCATCACCCTCCTCCGGTCTTGTAACTTTAGCCTGCAGTAATGCCCATCTCCTTTACCGCCCTGCTGGAGACTAGACATCTTTACATGTGCACTCCATATAAGAGAGACAGGGAGGGAGGGTGAGAGGAAAAAGGTAATTATTTTTAGACTGTAGGGCTGAGTATAAGTCACTAGAATAGCAATAAGAAAACAAAAATAAAAATGATTATAATAGGAATATAAAATTAAAAACAACAGTGTTTTAAAAGCACACAGTCATTTTGGAGAAAAAAAAACTCAAAGAAAGATTCGGATAGTAAAGCACTTAAAACTCACCAGTACTATACCTGTTTTATAATGCTAATAATTCTACAGCCCTTCCAGGCCAATATAAATGATATCCAACAGGCTTATGTCGTTTGCTAGCAACTGAAGGTTCAAGTAGACATAACTGGGCCATTGAAATAGCTAAGCATGATTAAACAAAGTATAATAACTATCAGATGTTTGCTATAAGCTATAATTTTTTGAAGATTCTAAATCTTATCAACAGGACAGTGTTCAGATTTTCTGGTCTCTTCATGTGATCTCATGCATTTGTCTAATAAAAATTATAAAATAATTATGATGTATATATATTATACATAGACTATATATGTATAATATATACCCATAGACTATATATATATATAGTCTATGGGTATATATTATACATATATAGTATGTATATTATATATATACATATATAGCATAGACTATATATATATATATATATATATATATAGTATATATATATATATATATATATATATATATATATATATATATATATATATATATATATATATAGTCTATACCCACTTGTTTCAAATCTGGGTCACAGGTTTTGCTGGAGTCTTTCCGAGCTGTCATTGGGCGAAAGGGGTCACTCTGGACAGGACACCAGAAAAACCAGAGTAAACACACACAAACACGGAGAGAACTTATAAACTCTACACAGAAAGACCCCTGCACAGGATACAAAACTTTCTTGCTTTGAGGCAACAATACTAACCACTAAACCACCAAATCATCTTTTAAATCATCTTTCAGCTATCTGTTGCCAGAGAAAACTGCTTCGACACATTCAGAATCAACAGCACACTCATCTATAGCTTTAAATAAATAGCGATGAAACTGTAGCTTTAACCAATTAGAATTCGAATTGGCATCACTGGTCAATCTAGCAGGCATACAGTAACAATGGCTGACAATGGCTTACATTTGCAGATACGTTTATTTGAAAAGCACTTTTCAAGAAAATTTGGACATCATGAGGTAAAGTCAACCAACCTCAGTCCAAAAAAAGAGTATGCAATTTTCACTTGCTACTACAAGCAGACAGATTCGACTTTCAGCATTCTGCATAATGGCATTCATTTTCACTACCCTGTTATACAGTGTTTCTGTATAATATTAATGCTTTTTCTAGCTGTAGCATTATAAGGACAGTATTAAAAAAAATCACTAGAATCCTTGTTGTGAAATGCACAGCCCACCACAGACATATATAGCATGAGAGAGAGAGAGAGAGAGAGAGAGAAAGATATGAGGGACTTTCAGCACAGAATTGGTTAAAAAGCAACATTTCAAGCAAGAAACTTTATAATTACTATTGACCCCAGAAGCCTTTGTCTGAAAAATAAAACAAATAGTAATATAAGGTGTTTTTCAGTCAGGGCTCTGCAAATATGCAAAGACGAGATCTGGTAAGGAACATCACATGCAGGTTTCTTTTCACCGAGTGCTAATCTGTGTGCTTGAACAATATTAAGATGGCTTTGGGGCCGCTTGTGACCCAGCTGTCACTAATGAAAAATTCCTCAGCTTCATACAAGGCCAAAGAAGCCTGGCTCCTTCTCCAACCGCTACCATACCCTGTCCATCTTGAGAAGTTTACCCTGGATGAATAGATAGTGGATTACATTGAAAAGAGACAGGAGAAGAGGCTTGAGAATAAGCTGCCACCCTCTTCATCTGTGTCTATTGATATTTGAAAGAGGAGGAGTGTTTACTGAAGTTTTAATTAGCAGGGATGACCCTGTCATTATTTGGATGCTACTACAATAAAGCGGGGGGTTCTGTTTACCTGACAGAGATTAAGGCTAAGCTTAAAATCAAGGGCCACTATAGCAGCAGCAGATTAAGCGATGTAAAGATGAGTCCAGAGTCGTCTGTTTGCTCGGCTTTCTAATCTCCCTCCTTCGACTCTCTCACTAATCGAGAAGGGTTCTACAGCTGTCACATCAGACTGGAAAGGAAGAAATTACATTAGATTCATTTATTTTTTTTATTTTTTCATTTATTCAAAATTTATTGCCCATCTAGTTACCAAGCAGTGATTATATAAATATCATGCCAGCTGAGATAAACCAACACAGACATGAAAGGAGTTCTGCCATGTCTGACAGTTCTTCATATAAGCCTCAATCTGAGCTGTAATATAAGCGTGACACTGTAGATGACTGCAAAAAAGAGGAATATGCAGTTGTAAAAGGCAATTTTCACTTTATCTACATTTTTCGACTTGGTAACAGCAGCCCCATTTAGCATGGTATATTTCAGTAAGCTTGACAAGCACATTCCAAACTTGTGGACCCCCTTCCTTAGCTTTCTTGTCTCTGTCTGGCTGAGAAGTGGCAAATGCCCATTTAATAGACCTGTTTAAAGTCGGTAGCTAGCTGTGAAACGGCAGACTCGATAGAGTTATAAAGTCAACAGACACACTCTTGACCCCTCGAAGCTCCTTGCTGCTGAAGGGGCCATTTTAGTTCTTTGGGCTAAATAGATATGAATGTAGAGAGAAAACTTGGCACTTGGAAAACAGGCTTTGCAGGACTGAAACTTCTACTATGTCAGAAGTTTTATGTATTTAAAAAAACACCACATGTAGAAAGTAAATTAATTTTTAACATATATAACTTACAAAAGTCTTCCTGTAACATTTAACAAATTGGAGTCACTTGTAAATGTTTTTTTAGTCCATCTTCTTTGGTCTTTATTTTTTAGACCATTGGCTTTAAATCCATAGACACTTTTTTTGCAAAGTTTGAACCCTCTGTCAGACGCAAACAGGATTTGGGCCGAATGGCAGAATTCACAATGAACAACAAGTCCAAAAACAGCCTTAAATCAATAATGATCCGCCTATTTTTAATAGTGGGAAACAATTTCAGTTTTTTTGGAATATTAATAATCATGGAAAACTATTAAACAACCAATATTATAAATTCTCTAAAACAGAATAGTTTTAGAGAACTAAAGTTAAAAATGAGATAAATTTGTGTGGAGCCTCGTCGCCATGGCAGCACCAGCAGGCAGGCTGGGTGATGAATGAGCTGAAGTAGTAGCTTTCTCTGCAGTGTGGGGAGAGCACACATTGGCCTATGACGGATGTGCCAGACCTAGCATGCACATATTGTCACCGTGGTATCTGGGAAACTGGGATTTAACAGCTACAGGCAAAAATTAGTAACATTTGTTTTAGGGGTTTGGGTTAAAGTTCACCGAGACCTCTCTCTGAATTAGAGGAACACTAATAACACAATTAGATTATGATCCACTGAATGTAATTTCATATAGCTACATGATGGTGTATACTTCCTATACTTAAAACAGTTGGGTTAAAAAATTACTCAACTGATAACCCAATGGTGGGTTGATATAGCACCGACCTATTGTTGGGTTATTTCAACCCATTTCTTTGGTTAGTAAGTTTACCCAGTAAATTACGTTATAAAATAACAAATTTATTGGGTTATTTTTTACTTTAATTTGTAATTTTTTTTTGCTTCTGATGCTATAATGCTACATTGATACAACATTTATTTTAAAAATTAACTTTTATTTTTAAAACTTTATATATAAAATGTTTAATATTTTGTCATGGCTATAAAACAAGCATTGGTGTCGTTAGTCACAGATATAAAACGGACCAAAAGCAGTCAACGAGTTAAAGTTATAGGCTTATAATGGCTTATAATCTTTTTGTGAAGAAAGAAATAGCACATATATGCATAAATTGTATGACATTAACTTACCGTGTATCTTCTGTGATAGTTTTGCTGGTTGAGCGATAAAATTTATAATTGAATCCAACTGGCTGCGTTGTTATTAAAACAAACCAATGAAACTTTGAACTACACAGACATAATAACCCAATTGGTTTAATGCATATATTGGGTACGGTGAATAATCCAATGTTTTTTAGAACGTAGAAAAGCTAGAAATCAGGTCTAGTTCTAGTGCAGGAGGTCCTTTTTTAAGGAAAATGAAAGTTAGATACCTGTTAATCGAATTTATCTTTTACAGCATTTAACAGCATTTCTTTCAGTTGCAGAATTTATAAAAATTTTGTTGCTCGAGATTGTTGAGGCTTTGGAAAAGCTTGGGGTATGACTGCTTCAGAATATAACTCTTTACAATGTTTTATATTATTTCAGCCTGACCTAATTCAAAGATTAAAAAAAATATGATTTTACCCTGACATGTTTCCTCGCAATAAAAAATGGCATGAAGAATCTGGGGATGTTAGGAAAAGAAATGAAAAAACCAACAACCTTTCTCTGTTCACAGGATGTATTAGAACCCAGAGGTTGAGGATTACCACCAGGATTAGCAAACAGAAAGTATATTTGAATTTGTGATCTGTAGCTCACTCAAAAGAACTCGGTCACAGATTAGATGGTGTTGTGCTGAAAGGCGTCTTTTATTGTGCAATGGAGTTACACTAGCCAAACAAAGATGTCTGTAGTGTGTGGGGTTGGTGCAAAAGAATGTGGGCATGTCACCATGGCAACAATGGCAAAAAACGAGAGGAGTGATGCTGGAATGCGCGAAAGATACGGGGACAACACCCTCTTCCCATACACCCCAACCCCCTATACACACACATACAGCAGGCAAAACTCCCTTGCAAAGATCACACACTGCAGTCATTACTACCGATAGCTATTTGTTTAAAGACAACAAAATAAATAAATTGTTTCATATTTTTGTGTTTTTTAAGATGCAAGTCCTAGTAAAAGAATCCAGCGCATCAAGTCACGTGAACTATATATACGGAGGCTGAGAGACTCTTTTAGTGGAAACTTGGGCTGTTCTTTTTGTTACGTGAACATGTTTGACTTTCAAGCACAGTATATCTGACTTCAAAATGGCTTTTAGATTATCTGGTATTAGAAATAAAACAAGCAGAAAACATGACACAGTAAATGGGACCAGTAACAATAACAATATAACCACCCTGGAACAGCTTTCTAGCGAAATGTTGTGCATTAAGCTTTATTTTAGTTGTGTTTTTTGGGCTGCAAGATCCAGGAATAAGACCTGAAACTGGCAGAAATGTTTATGTTAAACTGTTAATTTCTAAGCATACACAAGACAATGCGTTGGAATAGTGTAACCATCTTCTGTCTTGAAAAGAACTGTGTGCTAGTAAAAAAAATGCCCCACAGTTGGCTTTGATAGGACGATGTGAAAGTCCCTGCTGGCACAAACTGGCAGAGAAGCAAGGACTCAGGGATATCACATGTCACATGGGACGGGGCACGTGCCAAGCCAAAAGACCACCCGTCCAGTTAGCTTTAAACCAGAGGCTCTCTCATTCAGCCAGAATGTCATCCATTACACACATGCACACACACCGAACCAAAAAGAACAGGTTTGTGTAAAAAAATGCTATAACAAATACAGCATTGTATTTAGCTTATTTATATTTTTTATGCACAAACATAAAAAAATTCTCTGAAACTGTTCCAGATTTCCAGCTTTTTAAATGCTAAAAATAAAATGGCTTTTTAACTATTAAGTCTTATTATCCAATGAATATACATATATAAACTATTGAATCAGGTTATATATATATGTATGTATGTATATGGGGTTATGTTAGGGATGCACCGATACATTTTGTTAAAGAGTAGCGATAATTTTTTCCGTAGTTGTTTTTGCAGATACCAATAGTTTTTTTTCTTTTTTTGGTGGGATTATTTGTATGTCTCTCTTGCCATGTTGTCTTGATGTGCAAGGGTTTTATTTCAGATATTTTTTCTGATTGCTTGCAATATATAAGTACTTGTTTTTGTACTTTGATATTTTTTGCACAGTTTCATCATTCATTTTCAAATAATTGTACACCGCTGAGCCTGACATACAATCATCCAGACAAGACCACAGAAACTACTGCAGCATGGAATAACTTGTTGGTTTGTCTGGTCAGAGGAGAACTAACCCACCGACTGAACCTGGTTTCTCCCAAGGTTTTTTTTCTTCTATTTGTCACTGATGTGGTTTTGGTTTCTTGCCGCTGTCGCCTCTGTTTGCTAACATTTGCTCTGCTATGTTTGGGACTCCTAATTTACAGATATTAAGTCAGGTGTTTTAGTGAGTGTTCACTATTGTCTTATTTGATTCTGTAAAGCTGCTTTGACACAATTTCTATTGTTAAAAAGGGCTACAGAAAGAAAGGTAACTTGACTCGACTTGACTTGACATACTGTCGCTGCTGCCAGAGTCTATGTGCATTGAAAATTTTGTCATCACGAGAGGTTTCAGTCTTTAGTCTTTAGACTGTTTTTATGTGTACGAGTACATGAGCTCAGTATCGGGCCCAATAAAAATATAGTAGATAGACACAATCTACTCTTTACAACCATAGCAACCAGAGGATCAGAACACAGAACCTGTTGAGCATTGAGGTGGGCTGTAACAATGTTTCATTCTCTTCTTTTCTTTCTCATTAAGGCATTTTTTGTCCTCAAAACTGGCCAACAATAAATTTGTTTTGTACACCATTTTGTGTAATCTATAGAGACTGATGTGTGTAAAAAAAAACTAGTGCAGTTTATGAAATACTTCAACCAGTCTGTCTGGCCTGTCCAATTTCAACAATCAACATCCTCATTCTAATCTTTTTACTGAGGCTTAGCTTATTATGCAAATCTGCATTACTTAATGTATTGGGTAACTTGTATATGATTGAATGACTGAATTATTACAGCTAGTATTGTATATGTGTTTTAAGAAAGTGGAAGTGTGTGAGTTTTCATGAGACACTTAAATATAGTCTACAGGTAAAAAACAAACAAGCAGAAGCGTTAGCATAAAAAAATACTTTTTAAAATAATTAATTATTTAAATTTATTTTAAATTTATTATTTAAATAATAATTATATGTTTTATGTGGCTATACATTTAATGTATTTTTACAAGCAAAATAAACAGGTGCCAAATTACCTTTATTGGCGTTTTAGATGAGAAATTCAGAGGTATTTCTTGGCTCTGGTCCTGAAGTACTGTATGTACTATGACCTACATGCCAAATAAAATCATGAGTCAACTCCTCCCTGTGGTTGACACCCACATGTTAATTTGCGATTTCACAGCCCAGTACTGTGGACCCTGTGCTGTCCTACCAGCTGGCTGGAGCATATTGGGCATGCATGTCAATGTGTGTGTAAACACACTGGTACTGATCAGATGATCAGATGTGTGGCCTTTATTGTTACACACAGACAGCACACTCCCTTCACTGCATCGGATAGCTCTTTGAACAAGGAAGGTTGTATATATTATGTGATTTGCCAGCCTATGGGTGAGGGAGTGTGCATTGACAGAGCAATTTTACACACTCTGGCAGTGCATTGTGTGAACAGGAGTGGGCTTTTCTCTAGACACACAGCCGGTGAAAAAGGCAGCTGGTTGTACAATGCGGAGGCAGCACTCCAGGACACACAATGAGTAATGACGAGGAGAATCAGGGGACATTGAAAAACACTCCCATTCCTCTATTCAAAACACACACACACACACACACACACACACACACACACACACACACACACACACACACACACACACACGCACACTTTTATGTAGCAAACATATACACCAGGATAAAATGGCAGGTCTATAGACATATATGTATATAGTGTGAATTAAGCAAATATGTGGTGTGTGTGGAATGGAATTTAACAACAAACCTGCTAACCAAAGTGTGAAATTTTGGCACGTGAAGAACAAATACATATTATAGGAAAAGTGCAAGTATCTGAGTGACAAAGGGACTTTCCACACTTCCAAGCTGAACCCCTGAAGCCTTTCAGATGTTTTTGACCCAAGTAAAAATGTCCAGCTTACTTTATACAAAAAAAATTAAATAGGACCTGAACATGTAAAATCGTGAAAAGACATTAAGGAAAAAATAACTGATTAATTAATGGTTCAGCTCCAGCTGAGAGGCTTACATGGGGCAGATGAGACCCTCGAGCACATCCCACCAGCCGCCTTCTGTCCCCAGGGACACCATCATCCGCTAAACCAACAATAATCAACAGAAAGACAGAGCCTTAGGCTCATATCCCAAACCTCACACCCCACATCCATCCCCCAGGTGCATGTCAGCAGGGACCACTACACCAAGACACAACTGAAAGTCTGCCCTAATGCATCACTCACCCTAAAGCCAGTCTGATATGCCCTGGCACCACTTTCATGCAATTTCATGAGGGCTGAGTGTAAAAGGGCATCTCAATTTAGTAATACTTTTGTGATTTCTTGTTTTTGCCCTCTTGCTTTCTGCCTTTGAGGCCAATAACCTATATGGGTGGCAAATCACCACTACACTTCTCACACTCTATATATCTATCTATCTATCTATCTCTCTCTCTCTCTCTCTGTCTCTCTCTCTCTCTCTCTCTCTCTCTCTCTGTCTCTCGCGCCCTCTCTCAAAATCGCAATTAATTCGTTTTAAGACACAATATGGAGGACAAGAGCCATGTGTTTCTGATTAACCCTTTAACCAACACTGCAAAATATACATTCAACCCAGGGCTTGACGCTTAAGTTCATAAATTCTTATGCAGCAGAACAATAAACAAGGCAACAAAAAAATTATTACATTTGGGAACAGGCTTTAAAAAATATTTTTGTTAAAAACAAAAGCAGAACTTTTAGATTGGAAAAGTGTATGTGAAGTGCATAATATAGTGACACCTCAGTGGGGCTAACAACAAACAACAGTTTAACTCATAATGACTTAAGTGTATTTTAATAGAACATAAAGCATATTTAAAAATGTGTATATATATAAAACAATCCATTAATGGCAAAACAGCCTAACTGCACTCACCAATCTTCTTAACAGGAAAAGGGTCAAATTTAAAGAGGCATTGTTTTCAAATAACAGCGGTATTATGTCTACATAAGAGTAAAGTAGAAGCTAGCTATAAGTGGAGGTTTTCTATGGTGAGTGTAATGCAATTATTGCCAATGTGCTTTATCATGGGCCAAAAAGGGATGACACAGGGCTAACAGCTAATATGATAAAAGCTGCCGGTATCGGGCTGGCAGTCAAGGATTTAAAACTTAACGTTTTATGACAAGCTAATAACATGGCATGCAAAAGTCAGGGCTGTAAATTGGTTAGTTAGGAACATGATGGATGAGACGCACACTAACCATATTTCCAATAGTGCCTCTTGATTTCTAGACTTGCAAATAATGAATTTAATTTAATTTGTCTGTGACTCATCTAATTAAGGAGGCAAAAATATGACCTTTTTGTACCCTCCCCTACAAGAGGGGAATATAAACATTAAAAACAAACAGAAATAAGGTGAAATACAAAGACTAATAACTCAAATAATTGTTCAGTGGTGATTAAATGATATATTTTTGTCTATATTACTGTCAATGTCTTAAATCTATCTATCTATCTATCTATCTATCTATCTATCTATCTATCTATCTATCTATCTATCCAAAAAAGACATTTGTACCCAATTGTATATATTTTATAAATACCTGATTCTTTTGTTTGATCTATAAGCCCATTCATCATCTTTAAACATTCACCTCTACTTTGGAAAGCAACTTCAGTTCCCATCATGAGCCAGCCTGTCCTCACCAGGTATGCTGACCTTATACTAATTGACCAGGCATGCGAGAGGATGACCAGAGAAAAATCCTAACAAAAACAGAAACCACAAACTGGCCCTCTTACATTTGGATACCCTGTTGTTACAGAGCTGTTTTTCTTTTCCCAACATTATTTATTTTCATTTGTCCTTGATTTGCTTGAGTTGTGTTAAGCTTTACAAACTTTATGGCAAAATTCCTTTTTTAACCAGCTAGTGTTCTCTCCGAGGGGTTTAAAGACCTGCACTTGAGAAACCTTTACCTAAGTCACTCAATCAAACCAACCAAAACTTGCCCCAATGCTACTTATGTTTAGTATTAAGCGTGAGCCTGCAGATCCAATTACCTGGAAAACACGCTTTAGTTTATCTCTCTGCTGGCAATTATCTAAATTGCCAACATATCATTAAAGTATCGAGCTGTGTGTATTATTGTGCCAGTGTACTGTGTGCATTTGCTCAAACTTCTAATAGTGCCCAAAGGGAGGAAGCTGTTGTGGTGATTAGACCTCTGTAGACTAAATCAAAATGGCCTGGTAACCATTTAAAAAAAATCGAGATGCATTTGAAAATATCACTTATGCAGCTCACTCAAAAAGAAAAACCGCTGCGTTTCAATTGATAATAAATATTTGTTTTTTTCTACTGTTAGTGTATGTACTTAAGGAATACTTAACAAATCAGATCTTGTGAAATAATCAGAAGCTTAATTAAAAACCAAAAAAAATTAGATTGTAACACACAATGACCATCAGTAAATTTTAAGACTCTGAATTTACTGCAGTGTTTAGTGGTAGTTAGTCCAAACAGTGAAATAGATTATAAAAAGAATTAACCCACCAGGTACAGCCATTGGGCCATTCAGCCACTATGACAGGAAGACAGTTAGATTAGAAAGGGAGACAGGCAGACAGACAGATACAAAGCTGTATTCCCTGTGTCCATTATCTGGCTACAAAGCTTTCAGGTCAGTGAATCTGATTTAATTCCCCCAGATCAAAAGTCAAGTGTCACCCAGAAAAGTGAACACAGAAAAGAAAGGAACTGATAGAAGTAAAAATTGAAAGAGTTGAACAGTGCTGGGGAATAAATTCAACAACCACTGAATAATTATGAATTATGAATTTTAGACGTACAGGGAGTTAATTTAAAAAAAACGACATTGATGAGTGGTGTGTGTGTGTGTGTGTGTGTGTGTGTGTGTGTGTGTGTGTGTGTGTGTGTGTGTGTGTGTTAGTGCACAAGAGCACAGGAGATAGCTTATTTCCCAGGGGGCTCCCCAAAGCCATTGTGTGAGTATGAAGAGATCAGAGCAATATTCTGTCTGTTAGCAACCATATGACGTACTGACCCAGCCTGTCAGCCTGCCCCAGCAAGCGCACCTGCTATCATCATTGTTAATTTGTTAAACAAATCAATAGAGCTCTCTATTGGTTCTCCCTCCCTTTCCTCTCTCCTTTCCTCCTTCCTTCTCTTTCTTCCCTCATCTCTATTCACAGATGTCAATATTGTGCGTCAGAAGACAAGAGAGAGAGCAACTGTCTACAACAAACCATCGGCTAGCAATCAGAAGAACAAATACAATTAAATTAAAGTCATGCAGTCGTCATATCATAGAAAAGTTTTTAAAATTCTGTTATAAAATTATGAAACATAATTTAAAAACGTTTCTCAAAGATCCTGCTAAACATAGCATTTAACAACTAGAAATATCACGGTGAACTGCACTTTAGTCAAAACATAATAAATCACAGGCTAAATCGTTTCTTTTCTTCAAGACAGTTTTCTCTCACAAATGTAATCATATTCTTCAGATATGGCAGCGAGATCAAATTAGTGCTAAAAGTAGCTTTGGGGAAAGTGGGTAAGATAGAAATAGGGAAACATTGGAATAGCAAAGAACACTGAAAGAGAAAAAAAACTGAGAAACTAGAAAAAATGGTCGGAATGCAGCAGAATGACAAAGTGGATAAGTCAAAGGTTGGCAAAAAGAAGAAACACAACATATAAGCTTCGGGTAGATAATACCAGCTATAGTTATAGAATATGAATCAAGACAGAAAACGAGAATAAGACAATACTCGTTTCTCCTAAGCCCATAGCTTGTGATTCTGAATCTCCAGAAAGCAGTAAGCAAGATTTCCAATTTTTGCAGAAAACCAAATCTTCTAAGCATGACTGGTGTCCCAGCATGGTGTGTGTCACTGAGTAGAGGGGAAGATGTGGGCATGGCGGTGGGCACCAGAGGCCCTGCCGGGAGACCCTTGAGCCCACATCTGTTTCCATTTTGCCACCAGCCAGCAACAACAAGAAGCCTGTCCGCCAGAAGCAACCAAAAGCCTCTGATTCTTTTTGGCTTGCTTTAATTGTCAGCCCTAATTATGCAGTCGGCTGTGCTTTAATCACGACAGAATTATAAAGTAAAATAAAATATCTTAAGCAAAGAAAAGGATTGTATATGAAGAAGCAGGGAAAATAAAACACGCTAAATGTATCCCTCCTCAGTCAAGCGCAATTCAGTAGTACTAGGATAAATATGTAGAAATCTTTGCTTGAATATCTTCCCGAGTTAACCTAGAATAATGGTATAAAAATTAGAAAATGGCTTTACCTTCAATTACTCCAGATGCAGGCCTGCTTTCTTTAAATCATAAACACTAATATAAGAGTACGCAGGTATAGACGATGGATAGATTTTGGTGCCATGCCTTTTGAAAAAATGTAATATTTAAATAATGCTTAGTAAATTCTTTAACAAGGAAAAATATATTTTTATTATTACTGTAAAATGGAAAACTTTTGCATATTTATTTAGAAAACAATATCCTTTTTTTCAAATAAAAACTGAGAGCAAAAAGATGCTTTGACAGGCAGTAATCCTACCACTATGTGGTGCCTTTGTTGTTTTGGCTGAAGCTATTTTGTGGTTAGTCTTTTTCTCCCCCGCTCTCATTGTATTACAGTGTAATAGATGGCAGCCTCATGCAGCAGGGGATTGAAAAAAAGCCCCACTCCAAAAAAAAACATTTAAATGCAGCAGCTCTGAATAAGTTTAAAGGTTGACTTTTACCTCAAGGTGTTAAAATAGCCATCAACAAAGAGGCTTTCAATTACACCTAGTTAATCCTTCAAGCAATGGCAGGTATATATCAGGTGAGAACAGGTTAAGTCACACACACGTCCACACACACACACACACACACAATGCTGACGGGCAGGGACATTGCGACTCTTTGATGTGTAGCTAGCTTGAGAAGCACACGTGTACTGCTGTGACGTGCCCGACATATCATCTCACACATGGTATGTGCACTGCCGGCCCCGCGTTGAACTCCACACACACAGAGACACAGACACACGCAAACACAGATGCACACTAACTCTTACTCATTTTAAACCAACAGTTACTCATTTTCTTACCCAAATTGGACACACTGAGGTTGGAAATATCGAATAAACATTCATATAAATTTTGTAAGATTTCCTACAAATATTGTTTTGAAATGGTAAGGAATTTTTTTTTATTCTTTCACCGTCTGCTAAAATGGAAATTAACAATTTTCATTTTTTTAGTTGTGAAAAACTAATCCAACACCCCCCCCCCCCCCCACTCCCCCTGTTGTTCAAGCATGCCATCAGATTAGCCTGATCTCTGGTTTCAATGCTAATTGTGCTCATCCACTCAAGAAGATGACAGACTCTCAAGTAAGAAAAGGCTCAGGCTTGGGTGGTTTACCTCTCATCCATCATCATCTAACAGATTCCTTACGAGCGCCCTTAACATTCGCCATATTAGAGCTACTGAGCTAACCCGTAACGCTAACACTACTACCTCAGTAGCTAATACCACACAACCTGTGCGTTTTGTTGCTTCATAATTATATTTTTGCAGATATAATGCTGTTCTATCCCTAATTTTACCAGTTTAATCCAAACAGATTTCTTACAAGTACTTGTTAAGTACTTGCATCGGGTTTTCATGTGATCTGAAAATGATTTTATAAATGTATTAACCATGTTTAATTATTAATCGACATTAACTGCTTTTTAACCCTGATATTGTAAAAATTAGGCTGTGTAAATCTTGATAGGTAAAATGTAACAATTGTTTAGTAAAAACAGCAAGAATGGATTGGCATTATTTCTTATTTAAAAATAAACCTGATAAATTATATTAACTGTCTATTCTTTTCAAAATACATTTTAGACGTAGCATATGGTTTTTATAGTCTATAATATTTTTGTGACAAAACTGATTAAAACTTTCAATAAAAATGTGAACAACAAAATTTAAAGTAAGAGGAGAGACAATGAAAGCTCTGATGTGCCCATCCGCTGACAGATTCCCATGTTTTTTATTTAAGGCCTGCTCTGGAGCGCTTAACTGCATTAATGACGTTATAAAGAATTATGAGTTGAAATCGAATTTGCCTCGCCACTTGAGCACCACTAAAATGCCAAACAATAAACTACCAGATTGCAAATTAGATCAGTAAAAATATCAAACACATTGCGGTGGTGATGAGAGGAGGGGGGCTTCCATAATTGCATTTAGTGTCTGGACCCGAGGGAACATAGACACTAAAGATCATCAGGGCTCAGCTCATGAACCTGCTATTGACAGAGCAGTAAAAATCGACGGGCTAACTAAATAAACATTCCCGGCTTTATTAAATATTCAACAGCTCAGATTTGACTAAACTGTCGACGTTTTGCTTGTTTAGGTCTCAGTGGAGTCGCTACTCTCGCTGCCGCACACCGGGGCACTTTTACCTCCTTCCATTCCTCCTCAAACCTTCCATCCCTAACCAAACCCCCCTCCCCCCAAATACCCCCCACCCAACACACACGACCGCATGCTTTTTAACTATCCTTGATTTTTGACAGCAATAAATGATGTGAAACCTGAGGCTCCGACTGAGGACAGAATAGAAATAGGGACAAGCCTGCTAAGGGAAAGCAATACAGCAGAGACAGCAAATGACCAATACTCATCACACTGGCACTAAGGCAAAGATCAGTGACATTAAATAAACATCCCCAATACCTTGCGATGAAAAAGATGGAAGATCAGTCACACAAACACACGATTTACCCGGCAATGTGTGGTGCCTCAAGGAAACTCGATTGATGTGCACATTGTAAAGGCGCCAAGACTTAGTTTGAAGGATGTTTGTGGTGTTGCATTGCCTGCTGATCACAGTGATGCCATAGCACTTAGATTAAATAAGCTATTGGCACCTATGCAGCACCTAGCAGCTTAGTTATTTCCATGGTGGTGTTTACACATAGCATGGCTAACAGACCTAAGGAAAGACCCCCCCAATTTAATTTTGACTCCAGAAATGCACCAAATGCATTAGCCAGCCAGTTTACATATAAACCATTTCCTGGTTCTGAAGATGGACTAAAGAAAAAATCTGAAGTCTTGTGGCTCTCGGCTTCTGTGCCTTCACTCACCTGCTTCCCTGTGAGGGGGTAACAGCCCTTATGCAAATGAGCAGTGACAGCGTTATTGTGGAATGAATATCAATGGAGTAATTACAGCACATGCAGCCCTCCTTTCCCCACCGCTCCTGCCTGTCTTCATCTCTCATTCTGGCTGCAGATCTCCCTCGGGGTAAAAAAAAAGGACGGCCACCACACTCTCTGGATCCAAAGCTAATAATGGAGGCTCTGGTGTGGGCACTGCGGGAGGCAGCCTGCGGGTCCAGAGACGCAGACGAGGCTAAACGCATCTAAGTACCCCAGTGGAGTATCACAGCATAGGTCAAATGATTAATAAAGATTGTGTGTGTGTGTGTGTGTGTGTGTGTGTGTGTGTGTGTGAGAGAGAGAGAGAGAGAGAGAGAGAGAGAGAGAGAAAATTTTATTCTGTAAGCTAAGTTCACAAAGTCAAAAGAAAACAACAGCTCATGCATACGTTTTAACACCATACCTTTAAACTACATTTAGAGCATTTGGCAGACGTCCTTATCGAGAGCGACTTACATTTATCTTTTTTACACAATTGAGCAATTAGGGTTTAAGGGCCTTGCTTAGGGGCCCAATAGTGATACCCTAGTGGTGCTGGGAATCAAACCCTGATCTCCCAAATAGCATTCGCAAGTGTGCTAACACTTTCCCCAACTTGTGCTAATCAGATATTTACAGAAATTTACAGACCCTAATTAATGATTCATCACCTTCTCTATGATAATTTTATGATTTAAAATAAACAGAGATTCATTATTTTTAAAATTAGTTTTATTATTCTGTTTCACACTGCCTAAAAATATCTATAACTGTGTATCACATTTTTGTATTTGCGCTTGTGTAATCCTTTAATGCCCCTCATTATATCAAACAAGCTTTTAGAAATCATGTTAAAATATTTCTGGTGGTTGGCCAAATACTTTTGGAATGTTAGCATCAGTGAAATTATGTTCAGATTTGTCTGTTTGGGCTCAAACAAAAAGCCCTCGTAATGCCATTAATCCTTGCAAAACAAAGCTGTGTAAAGTGTTAAGAGAGGTAATCTGTCATCTTTGCTGCCTTTCTACAGGTGACAAATATGTAGGGCGATAAGTTAAAATAAGAGAAAACAAGAGAAGGAAAAGAAGGAAGGTCCAAAGTTAGTAGAAAAAAGGTGGGTAGTAACGAATTACATTTACTTCGTTACATTTACTTGAGTATATTTAAAAATGAGCACTTTTACTGTTAATCAAGTAAATTTTTTAGAAAAGATATTTTTTGGGCATTTTGCATTTATTTATAGGACGGAGATAAAATGGGGGAGATCAAGTCACAGGACTGAGATTGGCTTTTATAATCAGAACAGAGAGACTTTGGAGGAAAGGGATGTGAAAACTTGTCAAGTAGTTTGAAACTAAGGTTTTTTGATTCCTGTCAATCAGATCAGAACTAACTAATAACTAGTAACTAACTAATTGAGTAATTTTTTCTTCTGATACTTTTTTTACTCTTACTTAAGTAAATATTTCCCTAAGTACTTGTACTTTTACTTGAGGACAGATTTTGGATACTCTACTCACCTCTGTTTTTTTTGCAACCTCAAAGCAGTTGAATTCTTTGGTAGCCCCCTTAGGGTGAAAACGGACATAACTGTGTGTGGAATGTTCTACCACTAGACAGTATCATCTGTGTGGGGAGGATCCAACAAACACCTTCCCTGTAACACTCTCAGATAACTCTTAATTACTGTTTTGGTTGACTTTAAAATCCATGTGACTAAAAACTGCTGGGGTGTGTGTGTGTGTGTGTTCGATGATTTCTACAGACAATTCTGCATTAAAAATAATCACAGATTGCTGTTCTTAATAAAAAATGCTAGAAAACAATAATAATCAGATTCATGTGTGAAATATCATAACCTCGGTGGAGGAGAGCACAGGACTGAGTTCCAGTCAAACACACATTTCAACGCAGCATCTACACACCTCATAGATCAGTAAGAATGAGACCTGGCTTCTATCCTATAATTAACTCACAAGTAATAAATATTTATTAAAACGTGCGTGTTGAGAGCGTGTCGAGCTCCTTATCTATCAATCAGCACCAGTCCGCTCTCTAAAAGAGAGTGTTTACTCCTTATTACGCAAAAAAGTTATTCTAGCAAAGTATGTCTTCTGTATCAACTCAGGATTTCTTAGGTTGGTGTGGCCTAATAAATCAATAATAGTTTTCTCTAAGTAATTATTTTTCAATACTTCTAAGGCGAACCCCATAAAATTACGCTTTATTATCATTATTATTTTATCATTATTATTTTATTATTAAAAAAACCCTACAAACTGGAGGCCTTAAATTTAAAAAAATCAGGTGCTAAAGAAATACAGTATTTTTGTATGTTCTTTGTAGCTACCCTAACCACGATGATGAACTGTAATGCTGCCATTTTTTGCGACCGAGTCCAGGGCACTGATGCTGCTGGTAGATTATATGCATGGGTTGCGATGGAATCAGGGCTTTAGTACAAAGACAAGGAATGCCCATAACTTCAAAAAGCTAAAATAAATTGCATAATAATTAACAATTGTAATTTTTATTATTAATAACTTACCAAAAACTTAATTACTGTTAATAAACTTTACATATATTTCTATTACTTGTGGGGACGACCAACAGGCCGTTAATTTAAAATTTCCAGTATTTTAATACTGTATTCTTACAATATTAACATAGAAAAATAAACAATAAATATAAATAATATACTTCTAAGTATAAAATAAGCCTCTTGGATCATTTCTAAGTGTTTGTTTGTGTTACCCGATTAATTGCTCAGTTGTCTGAAGAGATAAATGTAAGTCGCTCTGGATAAGGGCATCTACCAAATGTGTGTGTGTGTGTGTGTGTGTGTGTGTAAATGAATAAATTGGTTAAGTTGTTGGACTAACTACTACTGGAATTTACTACCGCTGGGCCCTCCCTTAACCACCAATTGCTACATATAAAAATAAATGTAGGTTGCTTTGGATAAGAGCATCTGCCAGAATGCCAGAAATGTTAAAGTAAATGTAAAATCAAAATGTATTACATCACCCTGAAACAGGATCCATTACAAGACCCCATTACATTACAAAAAAAAAATACTGAATTTAAAACTGTATTTGTATTCTCTGCCTATAGAAAATAGACACTATAAATGTCCCCTTACACATCACTGTTTTAGCTGTGCTTTTATTCAGCGGTCAGTGTGAATCTTCCTCATTAAAAGTACATTGTTTTTGACACTTTTCGGGTTCTGTGCAAGAAGCTGGCACGGTAATCATAAATCGAATCCCCAAACTAATCACCTATTAGACAACTCAGGTGTCCCTGGAAAGATGATGAAGACCTTTAATTTCAACTCACAATATTGAGAAAGTCTTGATGAAATTCTCTTCTTTGGCTTTTCCATGTCTGTGCCATGTTTGATCAATACAACAGTAGTCAGAATGGCACCTCTAGCATTCTAAAATGTCATCAGCGTGGCAGAATTACGAAGCACCGTTGTGCAGCCAGACTCAACACCTGAATGCGTATGAGGCACTGCGATTCCACTGAGGCTTTGAAATGTCAGCGGCTTCTGCAATTACTCACCAGCCTCTGGTGGTTTGCAACTGCGGGGCAACTTTCTCTTTGGAGGAAGGACAGCTGAGACATGATAAACATCCTGAAGAATGTTTGCTTACTTGAAAGCAAGCTCAATCTAACTTTCACAAAGTCAGCACAGATTATTCAGGTGACAATCTTTACTTATTTCATCTGCAACAGGAAATATTATAGGTATGCATAAGTGATGGAATAATAACGTGAACAGAAACGTGTAACAGGACATGCTGCTCTAATAAGGGACACAAGGACAGAATTGTTTATCATTAGAGATCCCAGTGAATAATTCAAAGCAGATCCTACACCCCAAAACTGTTAAAAAAAATCCCAAAAGCCTGCAGCAAAAAACATATTCTCTTACACACACTCATGGACTTTGATAAACCATGATCTTTCCTTCTTTTATTTTTTGCCTCGTCCCCTCCATTTTCCCTACACTTAAGCCAAATGTTGTTGTACCTTTCTGTTTTATTTATCTCATCAATGATCTTAATAAGATAATACAGTTTTTTGCCGTTTTACTGTCACATGTTTTTCTGCTTACAAATATCAAAGACAAAAAAGGGGGTAAATAATTACTGTAAATAACAAAGGAGCAGAGCTGGAAAAAATACAGCAAGAAAATGCAACTTGAGACTCAGACGATCATTGATTGCAGGGGCAAAGTAAAAGTTTCCATTTGTGGTTGCCAAGGCACCGTTAAATGTTATGGGCACATCAGGGCCTGCTGGTCACTGCTGAGGGGAGAATGACATCTAACAATAAGCAGAACCACTCTTGGACTGCATGGACCCATGCTTCAAAAGACTTTGGTTCCTGCACAGAGAAACATCAAACACCACAACATGGCAGAATCGCTGTCAGCGTTATATCAGCATTACAGCCAAAAAGAAGAGCTGAAGACATTTTTTACTCCAAAAAATACAGAAACATCACAAAGAAAATAAAATCCTGCATTTGAGCGATCCTGTTTATGAACTTGTAGATTGCCTGCAGCGCTGTGTGATTAGCTAATGACCGTCACTAACAGGACCTGGAATCTGTGATATAGCATTATATGCAAGTTAGTATTCATAGCGCTACTAATTCAATTTTATAGCTTTTCTGAAGTATCTCAAATAAGATTTTTAAGCATGATAAATCAAAACGATGATGTCAACGTCTCAGAACCATCCAGAAACCCTTATTTTCTTGCATTTCTCTGTTTTTACCACACTACCTTTACTTGCAAAGCAATAGGAAGGACGTGGTGATTAATCAGTATCACATTAGCGTCACCTTAATGAACAGAAAATGTAGCTTCTCACCTGAATTTAGTGGCTAAACTCACTAATTCACTAAGGCTAAACGAGCAAAACTCCAAAGTCACATTCCAAAATCTAGGGTACAGCATTTACAGAAGTGTGGAGGTTAATACAAGAGTAAAAGGGAAGCTAGATCTGGAATAGCATGTCCAAAAACACACTTGTGTAAGGGTTAGGTTTTTAAATACAACATTGGACTTTTTTCCATTGTGTATAGCTTGATAGATAGATAGATAGATAGATAGATAGATAGATAGATAGATAGATAGATAGATAGACAGACACACAGGGTCACAAATACTCACATATCTTTATATGTATGTATATATGTGACCCTGTGTGTGTTTCACCTTCTCTGAGATGTTGTAAATTAAAAATCTATAATGAAATAATGCGTAGCAGTGCATGCACCAAGTCTCTTTTTGAAAAATACATGTGGAGAAAAAGAAAAACACATGTTACAAAACCTATATTTCATGCATGACTTTGTAAAATGTTAATAAGGATTAGAAACATGCTTCAACTAATGTTCTTTTCCCTTGTGGGGCCAGGACAGATTTTTACTCAGGTTTCTAAAACAAAGACATAACGTTAGAGGTGGAGCCAAAGGGGCAGCACAGACAGCCGGCATCTAGCAAAAACTGAACACACACACACACACACACACAAATAAATATTAAAAATTTATTTATCAGCTTTAAACTTTTTAAATGGCTATAAATATATTATTGGTGTCCTCTATTGTAGGCAAATCTGTGATCTATAGTTGAATGACAGAAAGCTGCTTACCAGTTGAGCAATAACAACAGAAAAACGCCATGAAAAGAATCTTGGGAGTGAAATAATAGACCTCTATTCAAGCCTTCATGCTCCATTTGATAGCACAACACTGCAGCACTTAACACTAAAGGAAGATCTGTTTTTTCTGTTGGACATGCTGTCATTATAGTGATTATGACATTTTAACCATGATTTTTTGACTCATTCAGAGGTGTAAATCTAACCAAATAACTGTGTTACAGTATTTGCCCTTTAATTGTATTTATCAACATTTACTTTGACTTTTACTCCACTACGTTTTCTAAATAAAATGTATAATCTTACTCTGAAGCACTTCGTTAGTATTGATGTGTCATTCATTTTAAATGAATGCTTAACATGACTTGGGAACAAGAAATCATCAAAGATAGCAATCTGTTCATTTTGTATTGATTGCACATGCTTAACATCCTATCTTCTCTACAGGAAACATTAGTTTATCAACCCGGGTCCTGAGTTGTCATTAGTTGGAATGGAACTTACATATTACATATATTCTATTGTGACTTTAACTTTTCAGTAAAATAACTTATTTACCTAAACATTCCTTTTAGGTAATTTCGCCTCAGAATTATTTGATCACTGTTTAAAAAAGGTGCGGAGGGCATGAGATAAATCCTTTTTTTGCATGAACTGATAGAGAAACTACAGAAAGTGAAAGACATAAACTAAAAGGGACATCCTAGATACTGGCTAATAAAACCTGGCAAAATTGTCATATTTTACAAGACTTTTGAAATGATATTATATATTATATATTTTTTTATACTAAAACTTACCAAAAAATCTTACAGTTCTTACACTAAAAGCATAAACAATTATAAAAAAAAGCATCTTTATAAACTCAGACAATCAATTTCTTTAAACTAACCACACTCAAAAACCACATGTACACAGTGAGAAAAATATGGTGCTAAGCAAGTTAACATTGTCAGCACACTTGCCTAGCATGCTGATTGAGATGTTTTTTTCAGACATGCTTGTAGCCACAGGTGGCTTGGCACGGTGGCCTTTCCTCTACTGTGCGCAGACAGAGAGACCTGAAAGGCGGACTGAGAGGAGCCTGCCACATGCTGTACTTTGTAGCCTGGGTCATGGCACCACCGCCATTCCAGCTGAGATCCGAGTGACACACACTGTTTCTAGTTTCATGTTCAGGGTCTGTGGGGGTCAAGACAGCTTTCCCCCTGCTAACAGAACACTCCTAACGGCTGAAAACACACAGAGGCCCACCTCAGGAGAAGGGGATGCTCACACCCGACAGAAACAGCAGGAATGGAAAGCCATGCTGTGGGGAGATGGATTGATGTGTGCATATACCACTTATTTAAATTAAATGCTTAATGCCTTTTTGTAGCTATTTTTATGTTTAAATCTGAGATACAATTGGTTTCTGACAAAAAAAAATATAGGCATAAAGAACACTGTTTAAATGCAAACACTTATAACACTTATAGCTTTCTGTAATGTATCCATTTGTTTTTTCTAGTCCAGTTTGAGGCTGATCGGCAGTACATCCTCAAAAAATTGAACGAGGGTAGGTTAATATATGTATATTTGAAGCTAAAATAAAGGAAAAGATATAGAATAAACATTGCAATAATGGAAGCATTTCACTTCCATTTAAAAATTATTTATTTATTTATTTATTCCTTTGAGTAGGGAAAATCACAGATTACAGGACTAGTAAACTGAGAATCCAAAACTATGGCTGACATCACACACACCAACATCTACACACAGTCATACAGCTCTCACTGCACAAATAAAATTTCTTAACTTAATTATTCAAAATTTACAAAAATTAAAAAATGTATGCTGCTATTAGTAGTATGATCATTGACTGGTCTGTGTGTTTCACTCTTTTCAAATCTCCAGCCAAGCACATTTGTAAATCAAACATTTGTGAAGTTGTAAAATTGCTTATCAATGGCACAAGGCCTCCTTTCTCCTCCTTCTTCAACTCATCCTCCTCTTATCCTCCCATCACTCTGCCTCATGTTGACTCCTCCACTGCTCCTAACCTCTCCATCTTCCAAATATTTCCCCTTTCTCCTTTTTGAAGCTGCCATGGGTCAGTCCATACACAGTACAAATCATTTTAGTCACTCATGGGGGGGGGGGGTGGCTCTGCCCCGCTGAGACTGGGAGACATTGAAACTCAATGCACTCCAGATTTGCACTTTCATTTGTTTTTTCTAGTCCAGTTTGAGATGGGCTGATCGGCAGTACATCCTCAAACCCTGCCAAGAAAAGAACCTGAGAGTTGGGGCTTGAAGAGGTTGGGGGTTCTGGGTTTCCACTGATCTATAGTTGTTTTTCGAGTTTATTTAAACCTTTTAATACCAAAACCATGTTAGAGGAATAGTTAGACTTCCTGACAGCTTGCTGAGGTCCAGGCTTGGGATGCACTAAGCGGGGAAAGTTATATGATTCCAAGGGCCCATACACTTTTGTGGGCCCCAGAGAGCTGTTTGATTAGTAGTAACAGTATAGAAATATATATGGTGCCCCTGCTTATTCTATTATGAAGTAAATAGTAAAATAGTAAAAATAAATTGCTATATGCTTGTTTAACAAGTTTAAGAGCACCTAACCAAATGCTTACATTTATCTTACATACCTTATTCATGTAAAACCACTATAATAGGAATTAAACCTGAAAAATATATTTTTGAAAACGTGATTTGTCTAAGATGAACAGGTCACTAGGTTCTTTCACTGTGTTTGCTGTATGATGTGCTGCAGTCTGCTAAAGAGAGGAGCTAAAACTGCCCAGCTGCTGTAATCACATTGGTTTCAGTGCATCTGATCCTCAATATAACAGACTTCCAGCCAGCTGAATGAGTAAATAAAGAGCTGTTGGGTGCTTCAGCTGAAGAAAGATTACTTTTAGTGTAGAGAGAAAGAGTGCAGCACAGAAGACAAGATGAAGAGGACTGTGTACACAAAAATGGGGGGGGGTATTTATTTTGTTAAATCTATTCTTGAATACTGCTCTTCCCATTTAGATACTGACAGACTCTATATACAGAAATGTTTATCCAGAGGTAAATATTTCATAAACATTTTATGTCATTGGCTTAAAATGACTAAAAATTTCACAATATATATTTGAATAATATTTCAGTAATTATAGTGGTCATGTTGGTGTCTTTAACCTTTTTCTATTTTTCCCAAGATCTTTGTTTCATACAGATAAATAAATGTGTGTGTGTGTGTGTGTGTGTGTACTACTGCGTAAAAGTCAGATTTTGAGAATGTGAGCATGTGTGTGTGCGTATATGTGTGGGTGTATATCTAAAACGATCTTTCTCATGCTCACTTGGCCATGAGAGAGGGCTTAGATAGAAAAACCATTGCAGTTCTATTCCGGAGTATTTTCCAGTTCCACCCTTTTCTTGCCTTCTCCCGACACGAATAAAGGGATTAGAGCCTACAGCTTCCGCCAGACCCTCCACTCAGGACAAAGCAGACGAGGGCTTAGTTAGAGAGCCTAGGATACACAAGCAGGTCTCTGCCACTTAGACCAGTCACTACTGCAGCAGAGACCCTAATCTCATTAGGGTATGGAAAGGAGAAAGAGAGAGAGAGAGACAGAGAGAGAGAGAGAGAGAGAGAGAGAGAGACGGAGGAGAGAGGATGGAGAGAGAGAGAGAGAGAGAGAGAGAGAGACGAGAGAAGAGAGAGAGAGAGAGAGACAGAGAGACAGAAAGACAGAGAGAGAGAGAGAGAGAGAGAGAGAGGGAGACAGAGAGAAAGAGTTTTAAAAAAATCAAGCTTCATATTCAACACCCCAGGCATTCTCCAGACTGATACTGCAATTTAAAGCCCACATACAAGCTGTAAAAATAACATGCTGTAAATAAATGAAAACACACCGAGTGGACGGATGGCAAAAGTCTGTCCATGTGTGTGCGTTTGTGTAAGACCCTCTGTTTTGGCAAACGTGCCTCTGAGCGAAGAGTGTGCTGGAGCTGTTAAGTGGCTTGTGAGGACGTGACAAGACAGTGCCGAAGCAAGCCCTGTGCTTGAAGATACACCCAAACCCTTGTGAGTGCCACCGCAGGTTCTGTTTGAATGTATAAGCAGAGTGTGAAAGCAAGACTTAGCCAGGTTGCTTGGCCTGGCGTAACTTGTTACCCATGTGCAAGGCTTTTCTAGCAACCCTATGAAAAGTCAGTGTGTGGGGGAAAATGTACTGAAAGCTTGAGCGTTAGCATCGCAGCAGCTTCAACCACAGCTAGAGATGGAATGTTGAGTCTTACTTGTCAGAAGCCCTTTACATTCTACAGTACCTTCTGAGAAAAACGTCTAAAAGAAAATCATGCCCATGATCATATGAGGAGAATGCAAAACAACTAGGCATATTTAAGCTCTAGAAATAAAACATACAATACAATGTTTTAAATAGCCAACTTTGCAAATCAAAAAACAACATAAGCATCAAATACATAGTGGAAAAACCTATATTTTCATCAATTTTCTATCAGATAAAATAAAAAAACAGCCACTCCTAATACAGGAAATGCCGCAGAATAGTAATAAAGTGAAAAGAGTGAGTAAAGGTTTTCTTTGCATTCTTTTTTTAAACGTACATGATTTATGCTAGACCATATTTTAGGTGTACAACTATTTACTGTACAGTTTTCCCAAGCCACATTCCAGCATTTGCATTTTAAGAATATTGTTTTAATCAGTAAAAATGTTAATGTAATTGTTAATGTATCTATCTAGTTTATAAATCATAGTATTGGGTTTGTCTGTTTTATGTGTTTTAAATCTTCCTTCAAAGACAGTTTTATTAAATGACTGTAAATAAATTTTGGTAAAAACAATTAGCTTGGAAATGTATGTGGAATCTATTTATTTCAAAAAAATGAATGTACCAATCCTGATTATCATTGCATCAAGAATATCAGAAATTATTGCAAACATGTCTACAAGATTAATTTAAACGGTAACCCGAATATATTTATAGGCAAAACAAAAATAATTTATTAAACCTTTTCTTCTTCAAATGCCACTCGAGATACAGTAAGATGAACAAAAACATAAATAAATAAAAATTAAAGAAATGACCCCAAAAGCAAAAGCTGTATAATGGAAGTCTATACAAGAAATCTGGTTAAAGAGAAGAAGTACAATTACATTATTTTAATGATGCTGAGAAACACTGGGCTGAGCCTCATCTGCAACTTAGATTAACATCAATCTACAAGAACATCAACACACTCATTACATTGTTTACTTCTAATACTCTGCTGTAAAAATTCAACAGCATTGTCCATTTTGCCCTCCTCACTGTTGGGCATGTATGTGTCATTTTCCTGGCAGTTTTTGGTTATATTATAAAAAAGAACTTGTCCAGTCAAATGAGAAAGCTGCTAAAAACAACATCAAGAAATCACATTAGACATTAAGAGTATTGTTGTGTGTGTGTACTGTGTGTGTGTGTGTGTGTGTGTGTGTGTAGTTGTGTCCTGGTGTTTTGGGAGAATCTAAAAAGCCACAGCACTGGTAATCCAACAAACACACAGCCTGACCTAAATCCATCCTAGTCAGCGCTTACACTGTCCCTTGCGCCAAGCAGGGCTAATTAAAAACAACACATGGCAGGAGGACACCCCCTCAGCATTAAAATACATCTATCAGCACAACAGGGAACAGCATTCACAACTTCACACTTTTGGAAAAATTTCTTGTGGACCGAACAAGTTCAGCCCAACCAACAGCAGGAACATTATCAGATAATACAATAGGATAGATCAGTTTTAAACATGAAAATTTTGAAGTGGCAAAACAACACACCTGCCATTGTTTTATGCAATTTGTGCAAAATATTAAAAAGGAACCATATTTGTATGACTGGGCTGCAGAAAAAATGCTCTGGAATACAAACCAATATCACAAGAAGGAATCTACATTTTCTTTTAATTCTCAGTAAATTATTATTATTATTATTATTATTATTATTATTATGTCTCCATAAAATAACGTAAAATGGAAAAATATTATCAGCTTAAATATTTATATTAACAACCAAAATAACTTACAAAATGTGAATTAACCCATTTTTTATGTTAAAAAATAATAGTCAATTTCGGGTGGATTTAGTTAATATATACACCACCTTTTACTGATGATAGGAACACGTTTTATTTATAAGTTATAGATGTAAATGGTATTTACGGTAATAAGGTGCTTGGTTTAGATAGAATGCGATGGGAACGATAATAATTGGTCATTTTTATTAGCGCACGCATGGCGCAGGGGAGGAGTCAGTAATTGGTGGTATTAGCGTAACTATCACTTACAGTGCTAATTAATCATGCAGCTAATCACCACCACCTTTTTAGCTGAAATATCAGCCTATTTAGGCCTATTTTTCGGCCGGCAAAACCAAGGGGATTACAATTAACTATAAATATATAAATAATAATAATAATAATAACAATAATAATAATAATAATAATAATAATAATTTGACATTTTTGAATGCGTGTCATTATTTCAAAGTAACTTTTCTCGGGTAACTTTTCTGTAGTACAGATAAGCTGAAATTTTGGGCTGCGACTATAAATCCTGTGGGTCCCCGGCACTGTTAAGAGGAGTCTGAGAGTGTGAGGTGTGAAAATGACCGTTTACCCACTGTTGTGATTTATGGTGCTCATGATTACAGGGCATGAATCAGTTTGATGCTGGAATGTCATTAGGCAGCGTTCCAACTAAACGGCCAAGACGCTTCGCTCTAAGCCACGGGCGCTCTGCGGGATGACAAGCCTACAACCTAAATGAATGTAATAAAAGTCAAAAAGGTGCCAATTACATTTCAAAGTAGTCCGTAAGTGCGGATAAAATAAACAAATACGGGGCTGCTACATTAGTGAGACGCGTGTGTATGTGTTCCTGAGAGATCCCACTGGTTCTGACAAGGCGTGTCAGGCGCGCGCTTGGGTGTGTGTGTGTGTGTGTGGTGTGTGTGTGTGACTGAGAGAGGGGGGGGTATTTTGGTGTTACACCGCTGTCCTAAAAAACGCTTTAACTTCAGGTCTATAAAATAGTCTTCAGATATTAAAGCAGACATTGGCGTCATCCACGTAAGCAAATACTGTCTTATACACCGACACACACACACACACACGCAGAGAGAGAGAGAGAGAGAGAGAGAGCACTAGCAGCCTGCTCTAGAATCCCTCAGGACGTGTCTTCGCTCTGCTACCATCTCCAGGGCGATGGACAGCAAAGCTTCAACTATGAAATTCCTCTTGTTACCGCTCGCTGCTCACGGCCATGTTAGCCATGCCAGACGAATGATCCACTACAAAGCAATGCTGTACGTGAAGTCTATTGTTTGTTTCGTGGTACTAAGAAGAGAGTTCCTCGTAAATCCGATAAATGCCCTGCAATATATTAAACCTTCGGAATCCACATTTAATTTAACGAATACCTATACACCAGGCGGCTCTCCTTTATCACCGTTTGCCCACCTTTTTTTTACTGCCCACCACGTTTTGCTTTATGAAATGAAATAACTATTGCTCATTTTGGCGATATTGAAACACAATGTGATCTATTAGGCACAAAACTTATTAGGCGCTAATAAAAAGTAATACAGACAGGCCTGACGCTTCAGATGTATACAGTTTGGTGTTTCCCTACGTAGGTACAGCTATTGCTATTCAAACTATTAGTTCTGAAAGGGTAAAATGTTCATGGTAGACAGGAAAGGTTGGGAGTGAGAGGACAATTGTCTTTGCTGTCCTTATTTCTTTCTTTAAATATGGCTGTCACCAAACCTAATTATAGGCAGCATGGGCGAAAAATCTCGGTTACACCCACATAAGCACACCAGAGTGTTAACGGGAATCACAACGAGTTGAAAATTTCAATTGTAAAGTTATTCATCTGTCAGAAATTATTTTCACATAATTGTAAAGAACTTGCGTCTATGAAATACGCATGCAACAATGGTCCGAATATTAATAATAATAATAATAATAATAAATATATGGCTAAATTAGTGACACTGAGTTTTTCATTTAATTTTTTTTTTCGTCTTTAGCTTGTCTAAATTAATAAGTTATAATGAAATAGTAACGTAACATAATATGTGTTCTACGATAATTAAAGAAATTGTGAGGGTTATGTCTAGTATTAACATACAAAAAAAACAAAAAACGTTTAAGATAATTATTAGACATTAAAAGCAACTACTAAATTTAATTATCAAAAAAATGTAATTATCAAGTAAAACCGCAGTTTAAAGATAACAATTAGATAAAATGTACAAATCGATTTTTGGAAGAACGTTTGAACTATATAAACAAATGTAGAAATTCTTAATTTTTACTTTAGTGACGGACAATTGTTTGACACATGAAAATATATAAACAAAGAACTCTAAATAAAATATTTTTCCCTGTAAATCCATCGCCCAGGATTACCCAAGAACACTCAAGAACCAAGAGCCAAGCATTCACACTAAGAATTTTAGGAACAATTTCGACGCAAAAGTATGTCTGCAGTTCTGTGGAAAATATGTTAAATATAATCAAATCCACGCACTGTCATTTATGTCAGTGAAGATATTATTGGATCTATTACAATAATCTTGTCATCTTTTAAATAACAGACGCTCTAACTAGTGGGTTAAAGTTTCAAGAAAGTTTGTATAGGCGATTTCCTGGTCTATGGCTGTGGACAAATTGTTTACTAGTGATCAAGTGGTCAAATAATCAGGATTCAGCAAGAGACTATTACTATAGTAATATTCATTATTAATATTAATGAACTACGTTTATATGAAATGCACGTACAAAATATTAACCCGACTAATTTTCACAAACAAAAAAGACCTCTGCAACGACCATGATTTAAGTACGCCAATTCAGCCTATTGAGCTGAAAGCCAAATTAGCAGACTGATAAAAAAAATAAGGCTAAAATACGCACATAAACAGAACCCACGATACTTCTGTTACCAACTGAATGGGTGTTTTTAGATATTTTAAGGCATCTGCTCTTACTGTTGGTAGTCGTGTTTGCAGTAGAGTTTTCTTTCTCGAAAGTAGCAGCTGGTAGTGAGCGGCTGCTGACACACCGCGCACTGCAAACACTCTTCGTGCCACGAGGACTCGTTGACGCGCATCAGGAAGCGGTCGGCAATGGGCCGCTGGCAACCCTCACACACCGCCTGCTGATGGCAGTCCGAGCCTGCACACAAACACAGTTCATTTTAATATGCTGTTCATGGTAAATACGATTCTATGAATTAGAAATCGACGCAAGTTATATTAGGAATATAAGTAGGTCTAAATTAAATTAATCAAAATATTTTAAGAAAGATTTAACAAGCTTTTTTACAATAGCTTTGTCGTTAATTTTCTGCAAAGTCAGAAATGTTAATATTACCACAAATAAATTAGTGGCCAAAACGGTGTTTTAAGTTTAGTTAAATTAAGTTAATCAGAAATAAAATGCAGCAGGATAATTGCAACATGTAAGCCTATATATTGCCTCAGATATCTGTAAATGTCATGATAACATGAAACAATATTAAAATAAATTCAACTATCATTTTATTAAGCATAAGATTGGGTACGAGGATGAGTCTGAACAGTCTGTAAGATAACTGCACACTAATAAGCTGACTGCTTAAAGACAGACGCATTTTGCATATTTTGTAAAGCAGCGCTTGTCGTTTGACGCGCTTGATGGCGGGGTTCAGTTTCATAAACCAAAGTTTTACCTAGCATAACTCCAAGAGTGGCTGGTCCCGCCCGAAGCGAATGGTCTTCAATTTTGATTCCGTCCAACATACTTGAACGCCGAGTCTCCTGTTTTTGCTTATAAGCGCCTCGGATGTGGCTCAGGACCTGTTGCAACATCCGCAAAAATATTACACTTACCATAAGTTTAATTTTTTAATGTAAGTTTACATACTCAGCGCTATTGTGCATGCAAATAAAATAGCTAACTTTTCAAAGTTCTTAGTACAGTCAGCTACGTCAACATCACTGCGGCACCGCTAAAACGAAAAAGCGTATGGATCCACGTTGATAATCACCTGTTAATTAGTGCTGCTGGTTGTTAGCAGCGATTTTAGCACGAAGTTTGTGAGTACTGTATCTCTGCCGCGTTATGGCGAACTGCAATAGGAGGATCCTCCCGTTCTGTACTTCGCACACAAAGTTGCCTCGACACACCAAAAATATGGAAGCAGCGAAAAAATGCTAGTCAATATCTAAAAAATTCCAAGGAAATCTGCTTGAGATGTCACAGAAGGAACAGTGTGCCATTTAGATTTCTAGCGCTGAGGAGAGCCCTAAACTGAGGTAGAAGTGAGGGAATATGCCCTCCCCTTAGTGGCCGCGTCACTCTTCAGCCTATTTACTGCCGTCAGGACGCGATTGGTGCCGAGTGGAAACTAAAGCCGGTCCGCCTCCAATTGCGCCACCACAGCCAGCGAAAAACCGAGAAAACGCTAAAATGTGCGGGCAATGGGAAGAAAGTTACACATAAAAAATTGAAAATCCTGGAATCACAAAAGAATGCTGTCGGGATCTGGGCGTAAAAAATATACGAAACTTTTTTAAAAATAGATTTTAACATAATGACATATACAACCGTAACTACACACACTATATATACATTATATAGCCTATATAAAAAAGATGATAGATAGATAGATAGATAGATAGATAGATAGATAGATAGATAGATAGATAGATAGATATGACATATCATATTCTATAGATATGATAGCTAGATTTAGAAATAATTTATTTAGAAATAAAAACGGTCAACCGAGTGATACTGGAATGCTACTAATAATAATCACTTGCTAGTTAACCATAATCATAATAAGTAATCTGACCGAAATTTTAAACCACTATTGATTGGGGCATTTTTATGGCATTTGGGAAACCCTATTTTCTTTTTTAAAAAGAATTCTAAAAGCTTGCTCCGCTTTTAGGTAGTGAAGCATCGCATGGGCCATTCACTGGTTTTCAGCCATTGAGTGAATTATGGAGCCCCGATCCTTCTGACCTTCTCTCTCAGATGCACCTGGCGATCAAGACTGATAAACGTAGCCCGCGAGGTGCAGGTGGGAGGGGTATTTATTTAAAATATGTGACCTGCCTTGAAAAACATACATATCTTAATAATTTATCTTACATAAAACAGCAAATAAATACAAATAATGTAAAATAGATACAATATATTGGGCGCAACAATTTATTAATTATAACTTGAAATACATCCGCTGATAGTTTTCATAAAATAAACAAAATGAATATCTTGCAGTAAAAGTTGCAAAAAAGTGTCATCGCAATTTTAATTAGTAGGCTGTTAATTAAACAATTTAATTTCCAGAAACATGCTCGTATGTGAAGTACATTAATTAACAAAATTTACAGCCTAATCCAAAAAAAAAAATCCTGAACCAAGAGTTTGTAAGTTCGAATACGGCGTGAACAAAATTAATTTAATACAAAACATGATTTTCAGCTAAATTTATTTCAAATTTTAATACATTTTTAAAAAAATCTAACTGAAAAGATTAAATGAAACAGACAATCATATATTTGGGGTATAAATTATTTTTAAATAAGAACTGTTAAACACCACGCGAGGTTTTCTTGTTCATCATGATGTTTATTTGAAATAAGTTAAAGTATCTGAACAGAAATTATATAACCAATAATATACAACTCTCTATTGACATTGAACAAGCTATACGTTACAATAAATGTACAATTTACTTCAATGTTAAAATATTCTTATATCCTGATTCACGTATTTCATCGTATTTGCCACATTATTCTATCATCAGTTTCTGTTACACAGCACTCCTTACATTCAACCCACTGGAGTACACTGAAGCGTGTTACACTGTCAGTTCCACTGGAGAATCACGCACTCCTCTAATCTCGGTATACTCGTTACACTCTTACACGTTACGGTCTGTCCATTGCACTCCTCCTGCTCTTTACGGAAAATGCTTATTATATTTCGCTTTTTAAATTTGAACCTAAAAAAACAGACATGCTAAAATGGTCCAAATAAATAAATAAATAAGCACGGCTATTTATCGTAGTGCGTAAATCCAGGGCTTCCAACGTTCTAAATTAAAGCGCCAAAAAAAACCCAACCTGTCATCACATGAAATGATGCTCAGACGTTGTTTAAATGAATTATTTGGCTTAAAGGATTCAAACGCAAAAAAAATGTCCATTATAGTAGCATGTATTTTTACACATGTATGCGTTTAGCCTTCTTCCGCCAGTCATAGGAAAGATTGAATCCTGTTTATTTGAAATCCTACTATTCCTACAATGTTTAAACGTTTGTTGCAGTTTATAGTATTTACTGTAATGGCATTTATTACAATATCAATGCAATATACACAACTTAAAAATTAATTTAAGTAATATATTAAGAATTTCGATTAAAAAATAACACAACTGGAAAATATACCAGACAACATTCAGAATAATTAATGTATGTCTCTTTAAATCGTCTCATAAATTCCATACAGAATAGCAACATCGTTAAATAATTTAAAGACGTAAAACAAATTAATATTAGTATGATCACTATTATTATTATTGATAATAATAATTATTACTACTAGCAGTAGTTATTATTAGTAGTAGTAGTATGCGAAACACTTCTCAACCATAAGTAAAATCGTCGAGGCCTGTAATAGTCTACACAATAACATTCCTGTTTGTTAAGCAGGTAAAACAAATATATATAACATACATGACACAACCATATCAGAAGGTAAAGAGCTCGGTTACCTTGCTGACATAAGTTCACTGGGTGTCCATTGTAACGCGTGTGAAATAACCACAGAGCCGCTCCATTATCTAAAAGGCAATGGAGCTGTCTGGTCTGTACACTACGCCCTCTGGCGTTTAAAAGATTGTTTGGGGTTTCAAAGCATTGAAGCCCAAACGTACACACAAGCATCTCTCTAGTAGATATTCGTGTATACGCGACCAGATTCAACCAGTATGCGTATGTGCATTATGGCTTAAATAATAGTCCATTTAGCCGCTGTGTTCATGAAAGAATTTAGTGCGAGTTTTCAATAATTTGATATCGTTAATTCCGTGCCAAAGAAAGAATTTAAAGACAAGTCGAAAAACATATTGTCACAATCCGTACCGAATTACTAGCGACGCCATCTACAATGTGACTTGCATGTAGAGGTAGAGCCAAATGCCTGTGTGTTGGAACCCAATCAATGGTTTACGAAGTGTTTCATAAAGACAGGCCTCAATGGATCAACAGAAAAACAATCAAAGTAAGCGTCTTACAATGGTTTGGCTTTTGTGACACTTTGGCCTCACAGCTTGTATCCCTATAATATGAGCGCTCTCATTTTGATGGTACAGCGTAAACGAAGCGCACTGAAACGTCATACAACCTGCCGGTCCGAGAACGACATTATTAAAACCCCTTTCTATTGTGCGCCCTACCCAACACAAAATGAGCTATACTTAAGCTGCAGGTGTGTGGCACGTGCGGCAATGACACCAGCGCACGCACGCGCGCACGCACGGATGGACAGGGGTGTAGAGAGAAGGGATAGAACGAGATACCTTGCACTCAGTTTACACTTCAATTTGCCCAGTTTTGATACAACAAGGTGGTTCCTTTGAAGAAACTGGACGGTTAAGCGACAAGGTAAGAACAGCATCACGCATGTAGACTGGCATTTAATGATTTCTAACATGATCTCATGATAATAAATGTGAACAATTTGCACAAATCAATATTTTGTTAAACGTCATCGTGCGACAGCTCTAGTTGTGAATAAGATCTCGCAAATTTTTATTTCAATATAAATAAATTGCCTTTAATTAAATGAGTTATAAATCCAATCGACAATTAGCGCATAGACACTTGTATACACATGATATTTATCGGTTTCACTAGTCGCATTTGCATATTATAGAAAAATATATTTCAGATATATCATTCGTTAATATTTTAGTATTTATTGAGATATTATTTAAAATTATACATTTAATATCCGTGTTTATTTTTATTAAAATTATTTGTAAAAAAAAAAAATACCGTTGTGTAAATGGCCGTACATGTTCGAACTACAATGCCATACTACTACTGCTAATACTTTAACAACAACAACAACAATAATAATATAATAATTATAATATTAATAACAATAATAATAAATTATTATTATTAATGATAATAAAAATAATGTTTAAATAGCAAAACAGTATCTTAGCTGGAGAGCAAATATATTCATCTTTTTAGTTATATGTATTCATTTATTCGTTTATTTGTGTAATTAAATTCTTTGCTAGTTATTCAAGTATACTTATCCTCATTTACATTCAGACCTGTTTCTAAATAGACACTCGAAATACAAAGTAGTATAAAGCAATAACTTTGAATAACGCATTTAATAAATCTTTAAAAAGAACGCAAAGCAGACTCGCGCAGACATACAGCAATTTACAATGTCACTAACTTTGATGTCCGAACACACTTTGATCTTTTAATGAGTGTTTCCTCTGAAGCTTTGTACCCGTTCAACTACTTCTAAAGCTCAGGCTTTAAATGTGTTTTAGCGAATCTACCTGGACTCCAACCCCGTTAAACAGATTTGTATTTCCGGCATAACTTTCAAGGACAAGGGTTTTTAAGAACAACATTTTTAATTGTTAAACTTGCCATGCTACTACTATTAAATAATAATAACAATAAAATTATTATTTAAATTTTTTCTTCCTCTTCTTCTTATTGTTGTTGTTTTGTTGTGTGTATTATTGTCGTTTACTACTCCCATGTATCTACTTTTTTGTTGTTGACTTGGTGTAGTTGTCGCCCTCTTGTGAAAAAAACATTTATTATTTTTCCCCAGCCCCGTTTTAGTAGATCGCTCAACAATGACCTATGACCTGTTGAGTGATCGTGTTATTTAAATAAGGCAATCACTAATTTTTCATGAAACCGGAAACTCGATTTAGTTGTTTAAGATAATTGCACAATACCGAAATTAGATCAGTTCTTTGAGTAGACGGTAATGCAAAAACTACGGTGGCCTGGAAATTTAAGGTTCATTGAATATTTAGCTTGTTTGCTCAACAATGCTATCTTTGTGAATTTAATACATTTTTACCAATGTTTTTATTTATTTTTGCTAGCCTAGAGGAAACTGTGGACAAGTTAAATTCATATACACCTTTATTTGCACTTAAATAAAATCTTAACACATTTTCATGTTAAAACTACTTAAAATGTCTATTTCTAGCCAAACTCCACAATGGAGTCTCTAAACATAGTATTCCACATATGGATGTTTAAGATTTGTTGCTGTTTTCAAAAAGCCTTCACTAATTAATTCACTAACCGCATTCACACTGCAAGGCCTAGTGCTCAATTCAAATTTTTGCTAGGATCCATTTTTTGTATTGCTCTTCACATTCTTGTTTTAATTGTGGCCAATATCAGATTTCTAGAGCAAACTGATCACATTCCCAACTGACCTGTATGCACATAGAACAAATTCTATGTCTCACACAGTGGCCTGTCATATGGGAAAATAAATACGGAGGACACTGAGGGCATCATTGATGTGTTAGGTGCTTACATTTATAAATTGATGTACAGGGGACGACACTGACTTAATGAGCAGTCATTGACGAGAGAGAGGATAAACAGTGCCAAATTTTTAATAATAGCATGTTCTGAAGCTCGTATGGAAGCGTGTGTGAATGGGGAGCCGGAGCCAGGATCGTTATGTGAACGCCTTCAGTGAAATCAATTATATATCAACTGTTTGACTTCTTCCATACAATGTTTATAATTTATACAGTAGTTGTGTCTGCCTTATGTATTTGCAACTGTGTATTCTGATATTTTTGTCAACCTGAAGCTATATGTATGCACATGTTTGATTTTAATTAAAAAAAAAACTGTCCATGAGGTGGTTGCATTGCAAAAAACATCAAGTTGCCACTCCTGAGCCCCTGAGAAGCCTATTAACTCCTAATTGCTCAGTTGCATGAAAGGAGTTAAATGTATGTCCCTGGGTAAGGGCGTCAAATGCTGTAAATGTAAATTTCGAATAACTGACCTGTGTTGGATTTAATGCCACATATGTAGATGGCACAATTAGAATTTCAAAAAGACCAGATTCTATGCAGTTTGTTGTGTTTACACTGTCATAAGAAAAACAGATCTCACATATGGGCAAAAAAACAGATTTGTCATTTGCCTGCAGTGTGAAGCCTTCCTAATTTGGTGTGTTTTTGCTGTGCACGTCCACCTCAAAAAGATGGGAGTCGCTATTTTTCCTTAAGAACCTCGTGACAAATTGTTTATACGCACAATACGCCCGAAACATAGCTAGAATAATCTAGATGTTTAAATCAATCTCAGATTTCAATGGCAGCGTGTTCCTTGCGTTAAATAAACATTCTATGCATTTACATACCTTGGTGTTTCTCTCAACGCGCGAGTCTTTGGGTAAAAGCTGAACACGGGTGATTTTTTCATATTATTTTCGCTGCTCCCTTTAAACGTCATGTGTGTTAGGCGTGTCATACCGCTGAAAAAGATAAAGAGGAGAACGAAGAAAAACAAGGAAGGAAACTTTTCTGTTCATTTACAAAATAAGGGGACACATTACGTCACCAGACTTAAACGCGACGGCAAATTATATAGGAATTAATTTATTTTGTAAATATTTAGATTTATTTATTGTACAAGTTATGAGCAATATGCAAACCTCACGCCATTTGTTAAAGTGTCACAATCTTTAAACCAATCGAAATTAGCCAGCCTCCAAAAAGTAAAAATTGGAAACATGGTCTTGTCCATGCATCTTTTTTTAGCCTTATTGTGTCTTTGGTGAAAGGGTCTAGAAAAAAATGCATCAACAATTTCATAAAAGGTTTATCATTTCATAAACCCTACAGAAAATAAAAAAAATTATGAACAAATAAAAAACAATTAGCCATATTGAAGAGAGGGCAGTATAAGTGGCAAGGGATTAGATAAACTGAAGCTCCACCAGTTACAGTTGTCTGGTGATGCTGAGATTTGGACTTCATTCACTGAATTAACTTTTCACAGTGACTCTCATTTTTGTTGGAATTTAACATGTTTCAGATGCAGTCATGTTTTTGTAAAGCAAAAAACTCACAACATCCACGGCTATTTTTAGGGGTAGCCTGTTGAAATGGTGCACAATCGATACATTAGTTTAAAATGAAGTAACTTTTTTTAATTTTAGTGACCGATTTTATTTCCGACGCCGGTGGTACTTTTTACTTTTAGAATATCATTCTAGTTTTAAGTGGTAATATATTAATTTAATATATTAAATGAAATCATCCTAACGGTGATATGAATATTCATTAATAATAATAATAATACAATTGCATACTTACATTATTATACGTTTTAAGTTATATAATATATTTGATAATAATATTACATAATAACGAAAATACGTCAACGCTTCGATTTTCGCCTGAATTTTCCAGCACAGGTGCAAAGGCGGAGTCTAGAAAGAACCTCTTATTTTAGAAATAATGTGTTGCATTTAGTAAAATACTCGGTCAACTGGTTCGCCTGTAAACGTAAACGGTTCTTACACCTTTTTCTGTCAGACATCCGTGTGAAACAAAATACAAATGCGGAATTATTTGTAAAAGCATATTTTTGGTTTCTAGAAAATAAACTACAGAAGGAACAGTCCTGCCACATTCTATCCATCTCAAACATATATGGACGTCTAAATCTTGTTTTAAAAAACATGTTTTTAAAAAAAAATTTAAAAAATGAAATGTGTCTTTTACATTTATCTAATCACTCTTCTGGCCTGATGTAGACATGCAGGGCTGTATGAGACCTTTTTTAATATGAAATACAGTCAATTAAGCCCTTTTTCCTTCAAAATAAAAACTGTCATATGTAAACGATATAAAATCTCTTTTGAATAAATGTTTTCTGTTAGATTGTATATTTCTTTGTTGCTTTCCAAAAATAAAATCTCAGCAAAAACACCAAGCATGCTGTGGAATCACAGAGTCACTTAAAGCACCAATGAGGGCAAACTGATTTCTGTGATGCAGCATCAGCAAGTCGCAGACTAAAAAGAGGTAATCTAAGTATGTTACCAGTTAATTTCAGACACCTTATTTTTTGTAAGTAATTTTTCTGTCATAATCTTAAAAATCTTGAAGTTTGCAAACTCAAAAATAAGTTAATTGGAAGATCTGCAAAACATTTTTAACATCACTTTTTAAACAGAGAATTAAATGTAGATTCTTCAAGATGCTTAGTAAAGCAAGGTTCATATAAACTGCAGTCAAAACCAAATAGTGACTTTGTTTAGTTTAGTACTTCTATATTATTTTGGTTTTGTTACTTGTAATAATTTCAGAATATTTTTTCTAAAAGTTTTATAGCTGGTTATTACATATGCCAAATAATTGATTTGATTGACTAATTTGATTTAATTAGTTTAAAATACATTTTTGGTCTGTGGTTGAGAATTCAAAAGAAAATGTAAATTCTGATCATGAAAAGGAATGAAGAGATAAAGCCGAAAACTTGCCAGAAAATTTCCCATTCTTAATTATAGAGAAAAGTTTGATACATTTTTACATCTTTTCACTGTGATATGAAATAATAGATGTCATTATATAAAAAATTTAAATACTCAGGATCATATCTTATATAGAATGCTATTTGTGGACAGTTAATAAGTCCAATAAGTTGTGTTATTTGTGTGGTTTTTTTCAACACAAATAACACAATTTGTTTTTTTTATTTGTAAATTTCCAGACCAGACTGTATGTATCAGAAACAGCAGAAGCGGGTCTGAAGGAGGTAGTTAGCAGTGTGTGTGTACAAATTCTTGCACCTCTATCCACTGAGCACTTTATAGAATTACTGGCTAGGGCCTTCATTTACTCTCAAAACAATTTAAAGTCTATATCAAATGGATTCCACAAAATGTTGTATGCAATTCTTTGTATTCTGGTTCACCTTGATATGACTGCATCAGAATAATATTGCAAAATTTTCAGGTGCACCTTCATAATGTGAATCTTCCCAATGGTGTTAAACTAGATTTAGATACAGACACTTGAAATGCCTAGTGAAGGACACCAAGATCTTTGCTCTGTTCATGAAATTAAGAATAAAATTTTGCTTTATGACATATGGCATATGACAGATCATGCTAAAATGGTCTAGACGACAGGTAAGTTGTGGCCATGCAGTAATTTGCAGTAATCTTCTATGTCTGTAAATTAGGAAAAGTATACTATATAATATAATGTCTGATAAATAACATGATAAATAAAATTTATAATATATGCTTTTCTAATTCATAATATCTACAAAGTAATCTAAATTTTTTAGGATTTATATACAAAGACAACCTCAAATGAGAAGCATGTGTTAAAGATGGCTTTATTAACCTAATGACTGCAAGGCAATTTATATGGTACTCTACTACTGCTGGAAACTTTTTAACATGCATAATTTTATTATAAAATCTAGATGTGAAGTGCTACTTATTTCACTTATAATTTTCTTATGCAAGTTTAAAGTGACTTACACTGATTACACTGGAAATTGCCTTAAAATATGAATTACAAAAAAAGCCAACATTTTAGTGTAGTAATGTGGGCAATGTGACAACTTAACCTGGTTAAATCTTAAATCTTATTATTGTTTGCGCTTGACTTTTATCTTAAATAACTAAAGGATTTGATAAATCATTGCACCTTTACCAAACTGAGGCTAATTAGTGAAGTGCCCATAGTTGTGCTTTAATAAACCATGCATTAGTGACATCTTCTGGTCCTATGAAACAAGAAATTTTGAACATTTTGGAAAATGATGTGGATACGAAAAAAAAAATCATGACATGACACTTGGCAGGTTATTCCCAAGTTAAAGTGCAGAATATTTCTTTGATCATAATACAGTAGTAGTGTTGGTGACTGAGTGGTTAAGGTTTGAACTACAGCCCCCAAAGCAGACACAGTGTCTTAAGCCAAACCCGAAATTCGAAATGCAAATCCCACTGTTGGATATTTGTATTTTTTAAGTGGAGAAGTGCTTCCCCTAGAAAAAGTTTCCCAGAAACTGTCCTCAGTCCCCAGTCCTTGGCAAAATACAAACGGCATATAAAAGCACAACTTGATTCACATAGAAAATTTGAGGACATAACACAAATCTGACTCAGTTTCACTAGTTCTTTTTAGGAGCAATGAGCAAATTGTGAGAAGCCTATGGAAGCCTACTTCATGTTTGTGGTTAAAAGTCATTTAGGAAGCAATTACACTAAACTAACAAAGTGTGTGTGAAATATATTAAATAAAACTGCTTGACTCCAACAATCTTTTATTTTACAGTACCTGATGATAAAAATACTAGCTCAATACTATTACCATAATTCTGAGAGCACTGTGCACAGTTCATTTTTTGGTCTCATTAGGTCAGGTATAATTCCTAACATTAAAAAATGTGTTTATATAGCTTATTTTTAATAAGGGGTTTCTAACTTTTTTCTATATACTCAGTTTTATCAACTTTCCTGCTTTTGGTTGTCCTCTGAACCGTGTCTTTCACATAAGATGTACCTCACCCTTGGTAGCGGATTTACCCAATTTTCAAAAAATATTTTAACAAATGACAATTTAGGTATTCATGAAAAACACTTTTTATCACACACCCCCCCCCCACACACACACACATATTTTAATAGCCTTTACAAATACTGGACAATTTCTGACTTAAGATAATGATAAAAAGATTACATCACTGTATGCATAAATGTATATAAATCTGCAGATGCCTTATTATTTGCATATTTATCCATCCATTGTTTATGTGCTATTCACACTGTGCTGTATACTTTATAAATACTTTTATATCTTTTGTTGTAATTTTATAACTTTTAGTTTAAAATATGTGAAAAGAGATATAGTTAAAAGAATATATGTTGAAAATAATAGATGTTTATAATAATGTTTAATAGAGTTTTATAAAAAATGTATTGATGTTTTTGTGTTATGTCATTATTTATTTATTTCCTATGATTTATATTTCCATCACATCCAAAAAACGATTACATTTACCCTACATACCAACTTCTAATAAAATACTCAATTCTAAACTGAACTAAATTTTTCTAAACTAAACTTCTTCTAAACAATCCTTCTTACAAGCAAAATGTACATCCATGTTTGTACATTCAAACGTTCACTATGTAGCTAATGATCTGACCCCTTACTTATTTTTGTGCCCAGCGTTACCCTATGGTAGTGTTGCATTGCCCAACCAACCATAATCTATTTTCTAATTTTCTTATTAAACAACAAGTAACAATAACTGTTCTGTAGAGGCCACTGTTACCTAAACTCACATTCACACATATTCTGATGGCAAAAATGATTGAATGAAAACACATTTACATTTAAATATATATTTACTGACATGGATCATGCTTTATGCAGGAAGGCATTGTGCAGCTTGGGCCTTTCCCTAATGTTGGAAAATATAGTCTAACTCACAGTAACCCCACAATTGTTTATTAACATCCAGGAAAAGGGGCCATAGGTTTTGACTACTGGAATAACCTGCAAATCTGTGTAATATTTTGATGTTTGTGCTATAATAATACAAACAAAAAATTGCAGGACCCAGAGGATTTTTTGAGGGACTCATATAGTCCCTCAAAAAATCCTCTGGGTCCTGCAATTTTTTATAATATCCTCTGGGTCCATCCATTTTTATAATAGCAATTTTTAAATAATATCATTTATGAAGAAATATCCCAAAACATAAAATCAACTGTTTGTTGTTAATGTGCTTTTATGCTTTTAAAATTAACCAAAGAGTTTTTTACTGTTTTAAAGCATAAAAAATAAAATACAACATAAATACTTCTATTTACACATGGACAAAAATGAAGCCAATGAAGTTGGCTTTTGTTTAGCCTGTAGTGTTTTTAAAAAGCAAACTAAGAAGAATGATAAAAACTAGTAAAAGTAAACTTTTTCAAGCAAAAAGAGAGATTTATAAAGCATTTAGCAGATGGTTGTCTTATTCGAGCAGTTCATCTCACAGCTGATTTATTTATCTGAGGAGGCCTAACGGAATTTCCAGGTATGATTTTGGTATATTTATCGTTTACATCCCACTATGCTCATACATTCAGTGAGAAGATTTATAGAGTGTGCACTATGTTTAAAACAAAAAAAGCATTTGTAAACATGTTTGATGTGTATTAATGATAAAGATGGTGTTTTTTCCTATAAAGATGACGACTGTATTTAAAAAAAATAAAAATGCTATGTAATATTATGTTTGAAAACTGCTGTGAATTTTGTAGTTTCACCATTTTGAGTCATGTAATGGTGTTGGTTGAGAGTTGGCTTTTTTACAGTAAAATCTAAATAGTAGCTTTTACTGTAGATTAGAATGAATAAAAAGTGTGAACTCTATTTTGATTAAGGTACCAAAAATGCTTGTTACAGATTTTGCGAATTACCTGGAAATCATTGCACAGTATTCTTAATACACATCAGTCTTCAGTTGTATAACTCTTTCCTAAATTAGAACATTTTATGTAGATGTAGGTTAAATTTTGTGTAAAATCTTCTAGAAATTTAATTAAAAATTTAGGTATCTAGCAAATTTCAGTTAACCGTAGTAGTACAAGGCCATAATAACATTTTTTATATTTAGTGTTGGGTTTACATATTGATATGTTTGTTATTCGTATTACTATTTTCATGTTTCCGATAAAAATTAAGCATAAGCTCTTGCTGAAAACATCATGCAATCTTTTTTTTTTTTGAGTTACCTCTTAATTTAATTGTAAAATTTTAACAGAATACACTTTAAAGAATAACATTTTATTTTAACCTTATTATTTTAATGAAACTAACAGGAAAATTACAAAGTCTTAGATAAGGACATCCATGCACTGTAGGCTAATTCAAGAAAGAATAAGAAAATTCTCAGGGATGCATTACAAGTAACACAAACAAAAAACAACACACACAAAGCAAATACTTTTATACCTGAGAGTATTTCTCCCTTTAGCATTATAATATCTTGTAGCCAGTCCCAGCACTCTCTGGAAATTCATAGTGTGTTTTCTTTAGGGCAACTCAAGCTAGACCTCATAAGCTGCACTATTATTGCATCCAGGTGGTCATGTTAAAAAGCACTGGCCAGCCATAAATGTCTAATAAACTGCAAGTGGCACCTTCAGAGGTGAACAGGGTTACTGCACCTGTCTATGTCCTGAGACCTGATGGCTTTTTTTCTTCCACATCTCTTCTTCCCAAGTATATATATTCTTTTTTTCAACCAAACAAATTAATAGAAGTAAACATTATATTAATGCTATGTATGTAGGTAGACCATCGACCATCAACCACTACCCAAATGGAAATGAATTTCCTCCAGATGGACAAAAGGTTAAGACTATGGCAGTATTCACATGAGGTAATGACGAATCAACTCTCATTTAGTCTATCAGTCTCAACAATTTCACTAATCGTATTATTAGTCCATGCCCTTGAGAACCAGTGGTAATGTATTTGTCAAATGACTTTATATACATAAATGCATACATAACTTAATTTTTTTTCCACAAGGTATTCTGGCTCAATGATTTACATAGCTAGCCTACCTATTTGCATGGCGTGCATTCAAGAGTTGGCAGGGGTAAAGGGATATGGTGATTTAATTGGTATACATGGTGTAGATGTCTGGACATGGGGCCACACTACTTTGATCTCACTTGAAAGGAGCTAATTGATCTCTTTGTTCCACTCACGTCTAGCTGTTCAGCGGAGAAAAAAAGAAGTCATATCGGGGGTAAAAGTAATCCTTAAAATGATGAAACATCTGCAAGGAGGTGAAGGGATGACTCCAAGAGTTAGAAAGTCAGTTGTTTGCCCCCTGAGAGAGAGCGAGAGAGAGAGAGAGAGAGAGAGAGAGAGAGAGAGAAAAAGAGAGAGAATACATATAGGACAGCAAGCAAAAAAGAAAGAGAGACATCACCTCACGCCTGGTAGCATTGCTCCTCAATTACTCTAATGTGCCTCATATGGCTAAGGCATTTTGGAAGGAGAAATGCTTTTAAAGCAAAGGACTTGCCTGGGCCTTTGATATGACACAGTTCTCTGTTTTTCAGATTTGTGTATGTGTGTGTACAATTTATCAATAAATTGTACTTTTATATAAGTTTTTATAAGTTTTAGTAATAAAAATAGTAAATGTTGGATTAACAAAGTTAGACCTTTAAAGTAAAAAAAAAATCTACAGGTACATTACTAACAATTTCTGAGATTTGACATTTGTTCTGCTCCTTCCTTGTTTTCTTAATTTGCTATTGCCATTTAAAAATGTAGTCATTTTCAAATACAAATTAACATTATTTATTACCTCCTGCTTTGTGTGGAAGTTCAGTACCATCATTCTGTGTGGAGAAGAAGAAGAGCAACAACAGCATTAAACCCATGCACTCACGCTCACCCTCTTCATTAAGGCAGAGGTACTGACTGCCTTACTTTGTGCTTTTTAGTGCTGTTATTTCAAAGCAGTTATGAAACTAATAAAAACCCATTCAGCATTCCAAATATATATGCCAGTATCAAACTTCTCTCTTTTATCCTTAAAAATTCTAGAAAAAGTTGTGGAAAACTAGCCCACACAATGCATATTGTCCCCATCCGGTACATATAAATATAAATATTTTTGTCTCTCTCTTTCGAGCTTTATTTGCTCCTTCAGGCTCCCAATAATCTTGGCTGCATTTTAGTAGAGCTGCTGAAAATGTGTCATATAATTTGAAGGTTGTGGGTTTACACGGGGCAGAGGTAGGGAAAATGGTATCTCAGTGGTTTAAGTTTTGAACTGCTGATTGTAACATCAGGGTTTAAATTCCCAGCACTGCCCAGGTGCCACTGCTGGGCCCCTGACCCCACTAACCCCAAACAGCTCAGTTGGATTAAAATAAGATAAAATGCATTTTGCTCCAGATAAGTATGTCTGCCAAATGCTGGGGGAGGTGTGAGCACAATGGTTAGGGTGTTAGACTGCTAATTGTAAGACTGTGGGTTCAATTCTCGGCACCAACATGTTGCCACTGTTGGACTCTTGAACGAGGTCTTTAACGTTTAATTGCTCAGTTGTATAAAGGAGATAAACTTAAGTTGCATTGGATAAGGACATCTGCCAAACGCTGTAAATGGAAATGTCAAAGTAAATGGGTGTTTTCTTTTCTGATCCACTTTAATGATATGAAAAAACGAATTATTTTTGCCTTGATCAATTTTGTGGTTGTGTTTTCGTCATTGGACATTTGATGGCTTTGGCAGGAAGATGTTAGTTTTAAACACAGAAACTGTACAGGGTTATGTCTTCTAAAAGCTCCTGGTCACCATTCTGTTTGGAAATATACATTCATAGACAGAAGGTTACCTGAAATCACACACTTGGGTGTCACATAGATGAGGATCTGTTCATTTTTGAGTCTGATTCCTCTCAAGGTGTCATCAGTTTTTACTGGTCACTGTTTCTTAAGGCTTGGAAACAGCATTGGGAATCTAATTTTCAACTTTTTTAACTTAATTTTTAACCTAATTGTTTAGTTTTAAACAATGTCAGTTTTTAAAAGGTTTTAAAATAAACTGAACTAAAAAAAAATGTAGTTAAACATTAGGAGTTTTTATCCTTCAGCTATCTGGATGCTAAATAGGAACACGTGAAGTGTCTGCATATTCCTACCCCAAACACAAAATATAAAAGACACATACACAAAATATTGAGTACTAAAGTAGTACAATTTCTATACTATACTTCATTTTCTCTATATTGAAACGAATGAGTACATAAGTAAGGAAAAGCATTTCATTTTATAACCAATATGTAATACCAAATTTACCAAATAAAAGTATTTGCAAGCAAACTAAATTGAATTATTGATAGGTAGGAAACAATTACCATGACAAACTTTTTTTTTGTATTTAAAGTTTAACTTACAAATGACACAAAATAACGAAACAAGGACTTAAAACAATCAACTTAAAATACATGGAAGGCTGATAACTACAAACATAAAGCATGACAACACAGAAACAAAAGCGTGACATTAACTGTATCAGCTGCAACAGAAGAAAGACGAAATCACTGAAACACAAGGATATAAATACACAAACTTAACATTAAGGAAAAACATTTAGAAACAGTCTAATAATAAAACGGGGTAAAACACATGGCAAGATATTCAAGAAAGTTACATGACACTCAGAACAAAATAGTCTGACAAAACCATGTGGTTGCCCTCCGGTGGCCTGATAAGGTAAAGTTCCACATATCTGTGATACTGAACATTAAATCATTGAAACACAATATAAATCCACCTCTGACCTCTAGTGGTCAATGCATTAATTACACTTTACATTTAAAAATTAACGTCACTTTATTCCATGCGAGGAAAGCCGATCCTTTAAAAGGATCACTCAAAATATTTAAGTGCCATTCATTTAAAAATAAAGATTTAGAAAATTTGGAATTCCACTCTCAGAATTATAGTATACTCAATTAAAATTACGAATAATATTAATAAATTAATGTGCAAAATACGTTTTATGTCCTATATTAGCTAAAGTACTACTATTATATTAGTTACTTTAGTAGTTATAAAACAGTGCTTTTTAAAGTCTATAGATTAGCTTTCTGGAAGTGGACCATGCGCAGCCATAGCTCCCAAGCATTGTGAGTGTTTACATTTACAGCATTTGGCAGACACCCTCATCCAGAGCGACTTACAATATCCCTTGTTATACAAGTGAGCAATTGGGGGTTAAGGGCCTTGCTCAGGGGCTCAACAGTGGTGGAGCTGGGAATCAAACCCACAACCTTCGGTTTGGTAATCAAACACCTTAACCATGAGCCAACACTTCCCCACGCGTTTACCAATGCATGTGCTCCATTCTTGTCTGGCTGTCTTTGAAGAGGACAGAAATACACATAGTCCTTGAGAAGCTATGTGTAGTGAGGAATGTGGAGATGCCACAATGTTTCCTGGTGTATAAAAAGCTGGTGGGGGTTATAACTAATGCTAAGCTAAATATTAAGTAACCAGCAGAAAAATAGGACAATCGTCAACAAATTAAACTAAAACACTACTGAGGTGTCGAGGTTCTGGAGTAAAACATATTTAGTGAGGCTGTTTAGCGGCTGTGGTGTGCCATTCTCAAACATAGCTGAGGTTAAGAAGTGATGTTTTGGATTGCACAGATGCTAGCAGGCTGCGGTCCCTGCAGTATCATCTTTGGGGGCCCCTAAAGCGTTCTACCAAGGTACTGAAAACAACTTCTAACTCGGTAAGCTAACGTCTCAGCGGGGCGGGCAGGGGCAGGCCCACAGTCAATGGCCATGCTACAGGCATACCAGGCAGACCTGCTAAGGGACCTAGATAAAAAAAGATAAGACGTGCACTGAGCCACAGATATGTCTCTCAGGGCCAATAAAGAAAGAACCAGAGCTGTCCGCCATTCTATGGCAGCCATTGTTTCCACTAAGAGACACCTGTGACTAAGCCTCTCTGGCCTGGAGGAGACAAGGCTCAAAACTACGCAGGAGGATCTTGTCAATGATCTCAAGGCAATTAGGACCAAAATTATGTGTGATCTACCCAGCTCAGACTGCTACTCCTTTGTGGGTAGTCTGGAACTTGGTCACAATACAGAAAAATGTTTTGTGTCCGCTGCCTCTTCAACTTCAAAATGTTAATCAGTCAAACTCTGTCTGTGCACATGCATCCAGCATTGCGTTAAGATAAGGTTGAATTGTTAGTGTTTTTTTAAACTTTATATTGCATTTTGGTATAATTACTAACATTAATTGTGGTGGCCAAATGGGCCCTAAACATAACTATAAACTAAGCCAAAAAGTTTTTTTGCATAGTGTTTTCTTGATACAGTGTGCACTCACTAGTAAATCAGTACCTTGACAATAAAAAAATATCAGCATTAAAGTAATGCAAAACTTACCTGACACCCATCTCCATCTAACATTTGAAATGCCTAATCAACATTTTGATCTATACAAGATGGACATACTTCTTAGTGTCTTCCCACTGATGGCATCCATTTGATGGTTTTTGGTGACATCAAACTTCCATTTAATGAGCTCCATTTCTTCTGTGTTGTGCCTCTCATGAACTCATTTTTCTTGACCAGTTCTCTTTCCAAATACAAAGAAGGAAATGTCCTGGATTTGTTTTTTTATATATCCTGCCACATAAATGAATTTGACTACCCATTTCACACCATTGGTCTTCACCTAGTTTTGTTTAACCTTTCTTTCCTAGTCTCTCTAAAACCATCTAGAAGTACCTCTCCTTAACCCACTAAAACTTCCACTCTATCTCCTCTTCCTCCTTTCTTCTATGTTGCTTGTTGCACCCTTTTGTCCCTTTTTGTTTCTGACTTATTTTCTTTCTTACCCATAGATTCATCTAATGACGCTTTACTAACCTCTCATTATTTAACCATAGATTTTCTTCCAAACCTTGGCTGTCGGATGTGTTTTGCAACTGCCTTTTAAAAATGAGATTAGCAGAGAGAAGCTGTAAAAACAATTACACCTCGACATCTTTCCCAAGTTTTCTTCAGATTTGACCTCTTTAAAGAATGCTTTCTACATGGAGAAACTTGAAGCTTCCAAAAAAGACCCCCACAAGTTTTCACAAAATTTTACATCACTACTTAACCCCCCTGCTCCCCCCTGCCTTATCCTCTCTGTTTGCAAAAGAATTTGCCTCCTTCTATGATGAAAAGATTAATAAAATCTGCAAGATCTTCACCACTTCTCTGTTTAATCCTACACTGACCACGCTCGACTTGCCTTCTACATCAGTGTCACATTATTCAAACTAAGCTTTAAAAAAGGTTTAGGAAATTATCTTGGTAGTTGTGGAGCAGCATGGAAGTGGTTAGCTTTCTACTTGGATGGTCATTCATATCAGGTAACATGGAGAGGAACAACATATGCTTTACACAGACTCTCTACTGGTGTCCCACAAGTCACGATACTTGGTTTATTCCTATTCTTTCTTTTTATACCCACACATAGAGGTGGATAGTAACAAATTACATTTACTTTGTTACATTTACTTTTTAATTACTACATTACATTTTTTGGTAACTTTTACTTTTAGATTATATTATACCAACTAACCAACCAATTATATTTACAGATGAGTAATTTTACACACAAAGATTTTTGCCATTCTGTTTTGCAAAACAGCTCAAGCTCAGCCAGATTGGATGGATAGAGATCATCTATGAACAGAAGGTCTTGCCACAGATGTTCAATGGGATTTAGGTCTGCATTTTGACTGGGCCATTCTAACACATAAATATCCTTTGATTCAAACCATTTCATTGTAGATCTGGCTGTATGTTTAGGGTCATTGATTTGCTGGAAGGTAAATCTCTTTCCCAGTCTCAAGTCTTTTGCAGCCTCCAACAGGTTTTCTTCCAGGATTGCACTGTATTTAGCTCCATCTATCTTCCCATCAATTCTTACCAGCTTCCCTGTCCCTGCTAAAAAAAGCATTTGCACAGCATAATGCTGGAAGCACCATATTTTACAATAGGAATGGTGTGTTCAGGGTGATAAACAGTGTTACTTTTCCGCCACACATAGCGCTTTGCATTTAGGTCAAAAAGTTCAACTTTGGTCTCATCTGAACATAACACCTTCTTCCACATGTTTGCTGTGTCCTTTTGTGGCACGGCTTGTGACAAACTGCAAATGTGACTTCTTATGTATTTCTTTTATTAAATATTATTTCTTGCCACTCTTCCATAAAGGCCAGATTTGTGGAGTACACGACTTTAGTTCAAGTTCAAACTCAAGAAGCTTTATTGTCATTTCAACCATATATAGCAGAATGCAGTACACAGTGAGATGAAATAACGTTTCTCCAGGACCCCCTGGTGCTACACAAAACATAGAATTCCACAAAACAACAAAGAGCCACTAAACAGGATAGACATAAACTGCATCTGTTCAACCTAGTGCAGACAGTGCAGAAACAGACAGTGCAATAAACAATACAAATATTACAAGGACAGTGCACAAAAGACAATAGAGAACGGAACATAACGCAATAGCGCGAACCATATTGTAAGATGGGGTAGACATGAAATGTGCAAATTAACAACAATATTGTGCAAATAGCATTGTAAAGTGACTATAGCATTGTAAGTGACTATAGCATTGTAAGTGACTACAGCATTGTAAAGTGACTGTGCTTAACAAAAAATGTTTGAGTGTGTGCATATTTGTAGGTTGTGTTAGTTCAGTTCGGTGTGTTGAGCAGCCTGATGGCTTGAGGAAAGAAACTGTTACACATTCGGGTTGTAAGGGTCTGAATGCTATGGTATCTTTTTCCAGAGGGCAGGAGTGTGAAGCGTAAGTGTGAGGGGTGTGGGGGGTCTTCCACAATGCTGTTAGCTTTGCAGATGCAGCGTGTGGTATAGATGTCCATTATAGAGGGAAGAGAGACTTCTCACTGTCCTCTGCAGGGTCTTGCGATCCGAAACGGTGCAGTTCCCAAACCAGGCAGTGATGCAGCTGCTCAGAATGCTCTCTGTAGAAAATGGTCAGGATGGGAGGTGGAAGGTGGGCTTTCCTCAGTCTTCGCAGAAAGTAGAGGTGCTGCTGGGCTTTTTTGCTAATAGAACTGGTGTTGAGTGACCAGGTGAGGTTCTCCGTCAGGTGGACACCAATAAATTTAGTGTCCTTGATGATCTCTACCGAGGAGCCGTCGATGTTCAGCGGAGAATGGTCGCTCTTTGCTTTTCTGAAGTCAACAAGTCTTGTGAACGTTTAGAGACAGGTTATTGGCTTTACCCCAAGCTGTTAGCTGTTTCACCTCCTCTCTGTATGCTGACTTGTCGTTCTTGCTAATGAGACCCACCTCGGTCGTGTCATCGACGAACTTGACGATGTGATTTGAGCTGTGCTTTGCTACACAGTCATGAGTCAGCAGAGTGAACAGCAGGGGACTCAGCACGCAGCTATGTGGGGCCTATGTGTGACGGGTCTTTCCGTCAGAAAGTCCAGGATCCAATTGCAGATTGAGGTGTTTAGGCCCAGCAGGCTTAGATTCTCGATCAGATGCTGAGGGATGATTGTGTTAAATGCTGAACTAAAGTCACTAAACAGCATTTGTATGTATGTGTCTTTATTGTCCAGGTGTGCGAGGGCCAGATGGAGGGTTGTGGCAATAGCGTTGTCCATGGAACGGTTCAAACGGTACGCAAACTGTAATAGGTCCAGTGTGTAGGGCAGCAGGGTCTTAATGTGCCTCATGACGAGCCTTTCGAAGCATTTTATCACGATGGGTGTGAGTGCGATGGGACGATAGTCATTGCGGCAGGATACTGGTGACTTTTTTTGGCACAGGGATGATGGTAGCAGTTTTGAGGCACATGGGAACGACATTGGTCCAGCAGACTTCCGTGGGTTAACTTTGCTTAAAGTTTCTCCTTACATCAGCTGTGGTTAGACAGAGCACCTGGTTGTTGGGAGGAGTGGTCCTTCCTCGCTGCCACGTTGTTCTGCACCTCAAACCGGGCATAGAAATAGTTCAGTGCATCTGAAAGGGAGGCGTCACTGTTACAAGCAGGTGGAGTTGTCTTGTAGTTGGTGATTGCCTGGATGCCCTGCCACATGCGCCGAGTGTCTCTGCTGTCCTGAAAGTGGCTGTGAATTTTCTTTTCTTGCTGTACGTGCGCTTTGCCTCTCTGATGGCTTTAGACAGTTTGGCCTGGGCTGTTTTTAGGGCCGACTTGTCCTTTGCCCTGAAGGCGGAGTCTTTGGACTTTAGCAGCGCCCGCACCTGTGTGGTCATCCACGGTTTCTGGTTGGACCGTGTTGTGATGGTTTTGGAGACAGTCACGTCATCAATGCACTTGGCTGATAGAGCTGATCACTGATGTTGTGTACCACTTTCTTAAGTACCTAGCACTTGACATTTGAAATCTCTTTGAGTGCAATGCATGAGACTCAAATCACTTTTGTTTGTCACTCATAAGAGTGTTTGCTAAATTATGAAAATATAAATGTCATAACTTTTCACACAAGGCAGACACCCCTGTCTTGTTATTGTTTATTTCCTAATGTACCCAAACGTGGTCAGTTGTTTTATGTTTAGTCTATTAGGTCTTCCCAGTTTAGTTTTTTATTTTGTGTTACGTTTGCCATGCTATTTATTTATGTTTCTCCCTGTGTTGGATGTTTTCTTGTATTTGTGTTACTTTAAATATTTGATATAAATTTTTTGTGTTACTTTAATAAATATATTTTTTATATCTGTCTTTAAATCTCATCTAAGGTGACACACTGTTGTGTGTGTTCCTATGACCCCATGAGTGTTTTGTCACCGTATCCACACAACAGTATAGAAATTGCCAAATACAAACAATCAAACACTTTAACGAATGCAACACATATGCTGTGGATTAGAAAACTAAAATACAGTTTATTGCTCACCAAAATAGCATTCAACCCAAGATCACTTCAGCAAGACTTCCCTTATCTAATTCTGAGGCTCTCCCATATTTATAAGTTTTCACACTCACCCTTTCTTTTTCACCTCTTGCTATTCCCATTTCTGATATTCCCCTCAAAGTAACTTTTCTGAGAATCTGGACATTTCCCTTCTCGGGTTTTCAAATCCATATTAATTTAGTATTCTGCTGTTTAAATTTCTTTTATTTATAAGTTTATTTATTTATGTATAATTATGTTTATCTGTTGCTGTTTTATTTTTGCTAAACTGTAATAAATGTCTTTAATTTTTTAGACTTAAGCTACATAAAGTGTCTAATGCGCTTAATGCTCACATACTTTGTATGCATTTTTATATCTTTTGAGTCAATTGTGCAATAATGTATTAATATTTGTTTATACACATAGTGTTAATATTTGTTTTTAAGTTGTCCTTTACCCTTATAACGCCACCATTAGGATAACACCACAGAGCGCCCTAACTCGAATATTGATTTTACTTCCAGTGTCTCTTCCGGATCACAGACTATTTGAGCTAGCGCCTTCAGCTAGCACATTGCAAAGTACTGTTAGCTAGTCTACTTACTGAGCGTTTTCTGTCTTCATGTTCTTCGGGTTTTCGATCTATGCTTTTCTTAGTTCACGATTTGGATTTGTTAGCTACGCTGCTTTAAGATTACTGTGTGCCGACCTCAGCCTGTTTCACGTGTATACCTTTGGTTCCGCTTTAATAAAGTTTTAACCGGCATTACATATCCTTCTTCGTCTGGTTTGTCCGAACCCCTCAGTCTACCTTTTCTGCATGTGTGGATTAATGCACAGGCTTGCGTAGGCTGCAGTCTAGGGGCCACACATAGTACAATAAATAAAAAAAATAAATATTTACTTAAGTAAGAGTACAAAAAAATCTGATGAAAAAAATACCTAAGTAGTTATTAACTAGTTTCTTTTGATCTGATTGACACAAGGCAAAAACCCTAAATTTTAAACTACTTGGCATGATTTTACATCTGCCTTCTCCAAGTCTTTCTGTTCAGATCATATAAAACAGATTAAAGTTAAAGTCTTAAAATTAAAATTAAATTTAAGTAAAGACCAGTTTGGCTGACTTGAGGCATTTAAAAGTTTTGTGATCGGTGAGTACCAGGAAAGGATGGGTGCTCCCCTCCACCCAGTGCCTCCACTCTGACAAAGCCTCCTTGATGGCAAGAAGCTCCTGTTACCCACATCGTAGTTTACAGCAGTCGTGAGTTTTTCGCAGAAGGAAGGCGCATGGGTGTAGTTTGATGGAAGAGCCAGGGCGTTGTGAGAGAACGGCCCCCACTCCACAGTCAGAAGCAACAACCTCAAACACAAAAGGTAAAGAAGGGTCAGGGTGTTGCAGGATGGGAGCCATAGTAAACTTGTGCTTGAGAAAGGTGAACGCTTTATTTGCTGCCTCAGTCCACTGTATCACTGTAGCAGCTTTGCCCATGAGAAGAGAGGTAAAACCCTAAGAAACTTTGTAGCTCCTTGATAGTTTTGGGAAGAAGCCAGTCAGTCACTGCTTTGACTTTCTCTGAGTCCATTTTTCTGGGTCTCTGAGTCCATTAGCCCTTGTGGGCTAACGCGATATCCCAGAAACATGACCATGTCCAGGAAATGGTGGGATTGTGAGTCTGCAGCCACAGTAACCTCAGAATAAGTGGGTTTTTGGGCGATGAGATAATGTGAAGTGAAATTTTCTCAGAACGTAGAGTCCCTATTTGCAGGGTAATAGGAGCGGTGCGATGGGAGATTCCAGACCCAATAGACTGACCATCAATAGCTGAGATGTGAAGCCGTGGAAGAAATGGCACAGTGGGGATTTTCAGACGCTTTACAAGGTGTGAGTCGATCAGGTTAAGGACTGCACCTGAATCCACTAGTGCTGGGAAAACATAAGGAGTGGAATCAATACACAAATTGGCGGGCGCAATAAAACACATAACGGATGTTACGGAGCACACAGGAAGACTTACTTTGTGGGAAGAAGAAATCCCTTTTTGGGACAGGAATTGCTGAAATGGTTGGGGCCCCACAATAGAATGGTAATGCATATCCGCATGGGCTCAGTGTACTCCTGTGACGCCCACCCCTTGGAGTAGTAGAGAGGAGATGAGTTACCTTCCTTCACAGCGGGACTGTTACTGTCCAGCCGCACAGCTTTAGTAACGTACTCAGAGAAGGTACCAGAGTTATCCCGACAAACCAGCTTAATGTGTGTTAAATCTTTAAATATTTCCTTTAACGATACGTCATTCCAGCCGCTAACGTACGGAACTGTATTGCGTAATCCGCTGCGGAAAGCCCCCCTGACCCCCCGCTGGATATTCAGAAACTTCCCGAATCTGAGCCAGAAAATAATCCACAGAAGTTTTCATCTGTGAATTGGAATCCCACACCACTGACGCCCAATCTAATGCTTTACCGGTAGTAGTAGTAGTAACAAGAGAAAAGTTTCTTACTTTCTGTCAAGCGCCTTAATACTCAGGAGACGGCGCTCTCTGTGGGTGGGAAGTCGTTATCGTTACAAACATTCAAGATGTTTTTTCTAACAGTTGAACTGTCCTTTCATTTTTTTTACCATTTAAGATCAGTTCCCCTTTAAAAACATACTTTATTTTGACATTTTATGTTTAATTACATGCATTATTTAGGTAGGAAAAAAAATCCTGTTTTGATTTTGTATGGATGTCATATACTTTAGTCAGGTGTTGAAAACTTTAGTGAGTCCCAGTGTGCTGTTCATTTTACTTTGTTTTGTGTTAAATAGATAAGAAAATGCACAGATGTTTAGAATTAACATTTGTTTATGAATGTGTGTGTGTTTCGGTTGTAGGCAGTGCATTTGGTACTAGCTAGCGGCCTCGGAAGGTGGGTTTAAAAATCTGATTTAAAGACACTTTAATAATATTAACCAATTAGCAATCTACCACTACTAATATAGTTTAAGTCACATGGGCAACACTGATTCTACATTTGTGGCTTCGGCAGATTAAAAAATCGACAAAAAATCTAACATACACGTAATAGATGTAGTCCCCAGCAAAAGAAATGCTACGAAAAGAATACGAAAGAAAAAACTGGGAATAAATAAATAAATATAATGGAACAAATGTTAGAATTTAGGTTGTAAATTAGGTCAATCCTGATAGTGTTTAAGACAGCAGAGAAGGCCTTGCTGAACCTGAGGCCACGGCTGAACTGCATTCGATAAAACACACACACCCACACAGTCTTCCTCTTTCCAACTAAAACGCGAGATTTGTAACAGCCTCTCCAGAAACTTGCGAACAATTCATACAAACTAATAATTTTATATTTCCTATTATTTTACAGTAACAGAGAAATGCCGCCAATGTAGCGAAATAAAATAAAGTTTTTTAACTAAAAATGTACTTGAGTAACAGTAAAAATTTACTTCATTAAATATACTCTAAAAGTAAAAGTTACCATAAAAAATACTCAACAAGTAACAATGTAATTCGTTACTACCCACCTCTGTATATGAAAATATATTCAATTTATTGACAATACAATTTATTTGTTCTCATTATCAGGCCCTGAAATAAAACGGTTAACGATTTCTCCATCCCACCACCAGAGGGCACTGGCCCTCATACTGTCATGATCGTTGCCTCTCATGAGTATGCCATGTCTCGCCACTCAGGTGAAGCAGCCAGTAAAATCAGAGAACGCGGTAATTCCTCCGTAATATCACGATCTGATTGAGGTGTGTTTCAGCAAGAGCAGTGGATTATGCCATAGATCTCCCCTCAGAAGTCAATCTCTATCCTCTATCACAACCTGAGACTAAAGCCATGGAGGAGTATATTGGTGAGGCGCTAGCTCAGAGGTTCATTCGCCCTTCCACTTCTCCACTGCATCAGGTTTCTGTTTTGTTAAACAGAAAGATGGCATTTTGCACCCATGTATCGATTACCGTTTTATCTAAATAAGATAACATTGAAATACCGCTAACCCGCTGCCTCTTGTATCTGCGGCTCTTGAACAATTTTAGGATGCCAAAATCTTCACTAAAATTGACCTACGCAGCTCACACAATCTCATTTGTATATGGGAGGGAGATGAGTGGAAGATAGCCTTTATCACATCTAGAGATCATTACAAATACCTGGTTATGCCTTATGAACTGTCTAACACCCCTGCTGTATTTCAGGTGTTCGTCAACAATATTTTTTTATGATCTCCTAAACATCTGTGTAATCATCTATATAAATGATAGCTTGTCTACTCATCCAACCTCTCACAGCACAGGTTCGCACAGTTTTTAACAGAGACTGTTTGAGCACAATCTGTTTGTAAAAGCCAAAAAGTATGAATTTCATCGAAGCCAAACTTCTTACCTGGGCTACCATATCAGTTCCCAGGGCATGGCATTGAATAAAGAAAACGGTGTGAAAGCTGTTACAGAATGGCCACTCCCTTAAACAGTCAAGGAGCTTCAGTGATTATAGGGGTTTGCTAATTTCTACCACTGCTGAAATTACAGTATCACTGCCGCATCCATCATGTTAATGCTTAAGGGTAAACTCACCAGGCTTCAGTGGACAGCGGTGGCCATTTTAAGCCTTCACCAGCTCAAGAAGAAATGAACAACGACTGCTCCCATCCTACAACCTAAAACTGCATCCCTGTGCCTTTTTCTCCAAAAGCTCATGCTGGCAAAACGAAATTATGATGTTTGGCAACAAGGAACTACTGGGCGATCAAAGAGGCGCTGTCGGAAATGGAGACATTGGCTAGAGGGGATACGTCATTCCAGCCGCTAACGTACGGAACTGTATTGCGTAATCCGCTGCGGAAAGCCCCCCTGACCCCCCGCTGGATATTCAGAAACTTCCCGAATCTGAGCCAGAAAATAATCCACAGAAGTTTTCATCTGTGAATTGGAATCCCCACACACTGATGCCCAAATCTAATGCTTTACCGGTAAGTAGTAACAAGAGAAAAGTTTCTTACTTTCTGTCAAGCGCCTTAATACTCAGGAGACGGCGCTCTCTGTGGGTGGGAAGTCGTTATCGTTACACACATGCAAGATGTTTTTCTAACAGTTAAACTGTCTCTTCATTTTTTACCGGGAAAACGTGTTGTAACAGCTGAAACGAAATTATGACGTTGGCAACAAGGAACTGCTGGCGATCAAGGAGGCGCTGTCAGAATGGAGACACTGGCTATAGGGGAGCACTCATCCTTTCCAAGTCATTACTGACTAAAAAACCTGGAATCTAGGCAGGTCTGGGAATCTTTACCAGGTTTTCTCTGTCACTAACCAGCCAGGAAGCAAAAACTGTAAAGCCAACGACCTTTCTTGTTGACATGATCCACCCGAGCAAGAGGAGTGCACCAAGCCCATTCTCAATCCTCATATTGTCCTTGGTCCCATTTACTGGGACTTAGAGGAGAAAATTACTGCTGAACAGCGCCATGACCCTCTGCCAGGTGCATGCCCACCCAATAAGACCAATGTGTCTACCCTGCATTCTAGACTGTTTTCATGGATCCACTCTGCTCTCAGTTCTGGTCTTCTGGGGATAAAACGCACGCAGGAGTTTGTGGAGAATGCGTACTGGTGGCCTGGTTACAGCTCGGATGTGGCCAATTTTGGTCAAGTCCTGTAGTGTCTGCCACCCGCCCACTTTGTGGGTCAAAGCTCATGACATATTTGATCCTACCCTCACCCAAGACTTTCATGCCGCACATCCAGAACACCCAGCTCCACGTCAATGCTGTCGTCATCGTAAAACAGCTGGAGACGTTCGTAATTGGGGGGTTACTGTAACAATTCCTCCCTTCCACCACCAGAGGGCGCCATCATCTAAATACTAGCACCAGCGCCCTGTCTTTGTTTCCCGGGTCACTAGGTATTTAAACTAGCATTAGCACCACGTGAAGTATTGTTTGTCTCATGCAACCTACCAAGCGATTCATGTACGGATTGATTCTGTTTTTCGATCTTTGCCTGTTTTTTTTTGGATTTAGCTTTCTGTCTCACGTTGTTGGATTTATCTGTTTGGTTTTTGTGGATTACCGTGTACCGACCTATGCCTGCTTTCTGACTATGTTTATAAACTGCCCTCGCGTTTTCAATAAAACTGGATAGTGTTATGCATATTTCTGCCACAACAATTTTAGCTGTATAGCTAAATAGAAACAATAATTTTCCCTAGTATTTCCCTAGTACAGTGGAAAAAATATTTTTTAGAGGTTTAAATTACTATCCACTATTCCAATTTATACTATAAATTACTATCCATTTACAAAATTGTATGCTATTAAAATAGTACAATTATAATGCAGTTAAATTTTGATTTTTAAAATTAAACTGTTTAGGCAAGTGGTAAAAATAGTTAAGGTTTGAACTTTTAAAAAATAGCATTAAAAAAATCTAGAACCGTGGCTTGAAAAGCCATAATGTCAATTTTTGCTGTGGTAGGTTAAAATAAAATAAAAAATCCGACCAGGATGCTATTCAAGCACAAAGCACTAGGTGATGCTAAAACATTACAAGAGACACGAACACCTATAGAAACACACCCACGTACACACACAGACACATGCTTAACTGAAGCTACAATTTTTAACATTTAATTATGTCACATTACACACATACTATAGTTATGATACCATTCTTAATTGTTGCCAGACAGAAATAAACAGAAATATGATAGAGAAAGTAGGAGAGGGAGAAAGAGTGGGTGAGCGGAAAGTGTGTGTGTGTTGGGGTGGGGTGGGTTAGATTAAGGCAGGCCATGTGTCACTGTCTACCGTTTATACACAGGCTTGTGACAGAACAGTGAGATGGTGAACACAGACAGCAGCCTTTAAGATTAGTTGAGCTTCATTTCCTGTTCCTGCTCAGTGCAGGTGAAAATATGCGACATGCTGTCTACATTAATTCCTCCTTTATTTCAATATTATCATCTTTTCTTGTTGCTTTAACTTCTAGTCATTTTGGTATTATAACTCAGGCACAATTCTGTTCCTGAAATCCACCAAACTAGTTAACAGTCTTAAGTGTATTTAATATATTAGTATTTTTGTCATACATGGCACAGTTTGACACCCATGCAACTGCATACACTGACATTATTGCTTATAATTTGATAATCATTACTGTACAAAATATATAAAATTTTAGCTTAAATGGCCTATTGCTGGAACGAACATCCCATTTTTGCCATCAATTAATGTGATAAAGATTATAAAGACTGTTATTTTTAATAAAAGATTGTTTTTAAAAAAAATTATGAATCAGCTATGACATGCTTCGAAACGTTTCACTATTTGGTAACCACAAATTGAATAAAATTTACACATAAATACTTTAAATGCTTACTGTATTTAAGCACAGCAAGGTGCATATTTGAATTTTCTTTTTGTTGTGAATGTATATTATTTATAATAATAGTAAATGTATTGGAATCTGCATCTTGGCTCAATGCTACAAAATTATTCATGCTACTTGACAGGTGGTAGAAATTTATGCTTTCCCTTGGCCATTGACAGCATGTGAGCAAGGCAGAAAAACAACAGTTCTTGGCGATAGATGCAGCTGTGGCACAACAGCCATGGAAGGGCTTGTGTGAGTTCTAATTAACAGGGCAATCGCTGCGACTTCAGTGCAGACAGCTCTGGCTTCACCATTAATCTTGCGCTGTCTCCCACTTCACTAAGCCCTGTGTTGTTACACTATCTCTGTTCTCTTTCATCAGCCAAGCTGCTGTTGGGCTGTAATTAATGAATCCTCAAGCACCCTTCTATTCAGCACCCCCACCCCCCTCTGTCTGCCGTTTCTAATCAAAATCTAAACAACAGTTGGAGGGGGTGGGACAGAGGTGGCTCTGTCATTAAGGTGGTGGTAGGTAAATGGAAGATCATGAGAAAGAAAGAAAGTTAAGGAAGAAAGCTATTGTTAAAAGAAAAACATAAGAAGTCCTGTTTGCAGTTTGCCACAAGCAATGTAGGGGACACAGCAAACATGTGAAAGATAGTGCTCTGGTCAGATCAGACCAATGTGTGGCGAAAACGTAACCCTCAACACACCATCCCCACTGTTAAACATGGTAGTGGCAGCAACGTGCTGTGGGGGAAAAAAAACTTTTTGGAAGCTGCAAAAGACCTGAAACTAGGAAGAAGAAGGAAGATTTACCTTCCAACACAGAGAGACAATGACTCTAAACATACAGCCAGGGCTACAATGGATGGTTTGCATCAAAGAATATTCATGTTTTCGAATGGCCCAGTCAAAGTCCAGACCTAAAACCCATTGAACATCTGCAGCAAGACTTGAAAATTGCTGCCCCCCCCCTTTAAACTGGCTGATCTTGAGCTATTTTGCAAACAAGAATGATAAAGATTTTAGTCACTAAAGATGCAAAGCTGATAGAAACCTACCCCAAAAGACTTGCAGCTGTAATCGCGAAAGGTGGCTCTACAAGGTATTGATGCAGGGGGGTTAAATACAAATGCACACAACACTTTTCAGATTTTTCTTTGATTAAAATTTTCAAAACCATGTATTGTTTTCGCTTCATTTTACAATTATGTGCTGTGTTTATATAAAATCTTAATTAACATTTAGGTTTGTGGTTGTAAGTTGACAAAATGTAAAAAAGTTCAAGGGGTATGAATAAGTTTTAAGGCACTGTATATGTAGAGCTTGTAGACTCCTGAAGACATTTTGACTAATTCAGCAACAAACTCCTAATCACTCCATTTGTCATTTCTTTATTTAATTTATTCAGGACAGTATTCTTTATCTAGTATCTCTTTAGTTTTATGTAATGTAAATGCCTTTATTTGTTACAGCACAACGCCTCTGGAGCAGTAAGGGTAAAGGGGTATTGCTTAGGGACCCCAACAGTGGCTGACTGGTGGTGCTGGGGCTTAAACCCAGGTCTTTCTGTTCTCTGGTTCAACAACTGGTGGTGGTGGGGCTTGAACCCAGGTCTTCCTGGTCTATAGTTCAACAGCTCAGCGCCATAACCACTGAGATCAGTATGTCTACATTGTGTTGGTTGGCTGTGTATAGCGTAAATGCAGATATAGATACAGATGTCAGTTTTTAAAAGAAAGCAAGTAAAAGCAAGTCAACAAAAAATTAGATACAGTCAAAAAATCAAAAATGGCTCTCAGGATCTACATGTCTTGCATGGGTCCTTAGACTTTACAATCAGAGCTGCTTTCAATGAACCAAACAGTTACTATAATACATTTAAACTGCAATAACGGGGAATCTTGCAACGTGTTGTTTTGTTTCTTTGATTGTGTAAATACTCTTAATGTTGTTTTTTTTATGTATTAATATAAATTATTTAGTCTTTGCTTTATACTTACACTTGTTTGCTGCTGTAACATGGCAATTTTCCCACTGTCATATAAATAAATGTTTATTTTATCTTATCTCTTTATCTCAAGTTTCCGTGCCTGCCCACCTTGTCTAAAGACCTGCTTCCTTGTGCTTCCTTCAAATGAAAATAGCACATCCTCAAACCCCAGTCTGCTTTAAAATCTTCGAAGAAAAGACTTGCTGTTGCGATAAAACTTGGTTGTGTCTTGTTGCTATGGTCACCATTGGTCTTGCCATGGTGTCTGACCTGTGACATGTAACTATCTTCCTCATCTTCACATTAGCAGCAGGGTTTGACTGTTTCTTTATTGTTTTAAACCTTCTATACAGCTGTTTCTAGTAATGACTTAATTGAATGTAAATATAAAAATTAATTAGAAGAATTGAACATAAGAGTTGAAGGCAAAGGGAAACCACACAAACTAATTTAATATTATATGTTTAATTTTGGATATATGATATATATTATATGCTAACATTAGTCATTGTTACCTAGTTATAATTACAGTTTAAAAATGTAAAATGTATTTCTTATGTAATCAGGTAACTTGGATGTAGCCAGGTAAGCATTTGTAAAAAACTGAACAATTTAATATACATAAATACACATTAAATGCAACAAGAGAACAATGAAAAATAAAAAAAGGGTTTGTTGCTAAAAACACAGTAAAAAAACACAGCCAAATATCAATTTGCATAAAAAGCCTCAATGTTTTGCTCTCAGAAAGACAAGAGGGAGAAGAAGGAAAGGAAGAGAGAGAGGTTTAAATAGAAGTCTTGCCAAGAGTCGAGTGGTATAATTAGAATTCTACCAAACAAACGAGCTTCAACACAGCTATAATTAAGATGGCATGTAATTAAGTGTATGCCCTTTATTATAATGGTCATGGTTAAAGCACCTTTGATGGCTGGCAGTAGGTAATTAACACTGTAACCCACAACACACAGTGCCCCTTCTAGAATCAGGGTGTCATAACTGTCAGACTAAAGACTGGCCTTTTGTTTATCAAATACGTTAGAGGCCAGATTAACACTGGGTTATGTGGAATCACAGAAGCAGCTACTGACTGCTATAAAAAAGTGCCTACTAAAAACAAATTGTTTCTAACATTGCAACAGAAAAGTATTTTCCTGGTAATGGTTCGTGGAGTTGTGCAGCCACCTAGTACACATCTGACAAAAAGAAGATGTAAAAAAATCTGAGACTTCATGACTGGAGACAAATTTGATTTTGATTTTTTTAATTGTTGTTCACTGTATTGTTATTTTGGCTCACTTGAATAGTCATTTGTCCTCAGCTTGAGAAAACCCAAAGAACATTAGGTTTTTTTAGAGTAAGTTCACCTTCAACTTCAAGTGTTATGTTGCTAATTAGAAAAAAAAAATGAAAAATAACTTTAAAAGCTATTTAATCTGGCTATGTGAGGCTATGTCTAGTTTTAATATAAATTGTTCTTGAGGTGTCCTTCAATATTATATTCACAATGTGACTTCTATGTCATTTAAATTAGCGATAGTTGCACATGACGGACTGTAACCCTGCCGCGCACAAGGTTCGCCTTCTCAAGAAAGCACATGTACAGGTCAGTCTAAAGTTTGCCAATGAACATTTAAATGATTTAGAGGAGAACTGGGTAAAAGTGTTGTGGTCAAATGAGACCAAAATCGAGCTCTGTGGCATCAACTCAACTTGCCGTGTTTGAAGGAGGATGAATGCTACCTGTGACCCCAATAACACCACCCCACCTTCAAACATAGAGGTAAAAACATTATGTTTTGGGGGTTTTTTGCTGCTAACGGGACAGGACAACTTAATAGCATCAAAAGGATCCTCCCCAAAAAGTGTTTCCCCAGAGGCCCAGCTATCCCTGTGTCAGGACCTCTTCTCAAGGCTTTACTTAAGGAGGGTGACATTTCTTGTAAAGTACCCAGCTGCGATGGCTGTCTCAAAACCTTTACCATTAGTGGGGTGTATGTAGCTATACCTTCTGTTTCTGTGCCATGTGTTATGAAAAAATGTCTGAAGCTCTGAGTGCAGTCTAGGTACACCAAGAGGGCCAACACCGGACACAACATGAGCTGGTCAAGATTCTCTTCCTGAGGTGAGAATAGCTTGCAAGATCACCACCTGATCTCTGAAGGGAGTGGTGGGTACCTTGGGCACGTATCCCGGCCTGGTCTGCCGGGCCAAACTCTAGGCACGCCTCGTTGACAGAGAGGGCTTAGAGGTCCCCCACCCTCTTGATCTAGGTGAGTGCAATAAGGAGAGCTGTCTTCAAGAAGAGGGCTCCGAGTTCCACAGACTGCAAGGGCTTGAATGGGTCTCTCTGTAAGGTCTGTCACTGCCAACAGGACCAACTCTGAGAACCAGGTCTTGTTGGGCCAGTAAGGCGCCACAAGCAGTAGTCCTCCCTATACAGAACCTGTGCAATGAGGCTCACTGGGGAAAAGTCTACTTGCGCAGCTGTGTGCCAGTGCATCTGTGCCAACGGGCGCCTCAGTCAGGGAAAACCACAACTAGCAATGGGTTGATTCCGAAGAGGCGAACAGATCCACTTGGCCTGGCCAAACTGATCCCAAATTGGCTGGACTGTCTGTGGATGGAGCTTCCACTCGCCCTCAAGGGACATCTCTAATGAGAGCACATCCACTGCAAAGGTGAGGTCACCTGGGATGTGAGTGGCATGTACAGACCTGAGCCTGTGTTGGCCCCACAGCAGAAGATGGTGGGCAAGTTGTGACATGCGACGGGAGCATACAACGCCCTGATGGTTGATATATGCAACTGTCGCAGTATTGTCTGAATGGAACAGCACATGCTTACCCTGAACCACGGACCGAAACCTCTTCAGGGACAACAGCACTGCCAACAACTCAAGGCAATTGATATGCCAATGCAGCCGTGGGCCTGACCACAACCCAGTGGCTGCTTGCCCATTGCACACCGCTCCCCAGCCCGTGGCAGACGCATCTGTCGTAATGACAACGTGTCTGGACACCTGTCCCATGGGCACCCCTGCCCGTAGGAACGCTATGTCCCCCCCAGGGACTGAGAGTTGGGCGACACAACGGGCTGACCTGCACCATGTGTGAGCCGTTGCACCATGCCAATCTCGGGACCCAGTCCTGAAGCCAGTGCCGAAGCGGTCTCTAATTCCAAGCCTTTACTAACATCAGAGTCAACTAACTCATAGTAGCAGCAGGTCATACATAAAGGATAAATGTGCAAGTGATTCGAATATTTGGATAAGCTAGACACTTTGCGAGGGTGCAAAATATGATAGCCTATCTTGAATGCCTGTGGGGGACAAAAGGTAAAAAGTTTCTATAAGAGGATCTATTGTGGTGGCTCATGGTTAAGGTGTTGGATTACCAACCTGAAGGTTGTGGGTTCAATTCCCAGCTCTATCAAGCCACCACTGTTGAGCTCCTGAGCAAGGCCCTTAACCCCCAATTGCTCAGTTGTATAACAAGGGATATTTTAAGTTCTGGATAAGGGCATCTGCCAAATGCTGCAAATGTATTGGATTATCTTTAATAAGAAATTGCAGGTTCTGCTGGAAAATGTCTAAGATGTATTGTCATTTATTTTCTCGCCTGAGCTCGCCATCTGTGCCATTCCAATAGATAAAGATCTGGGTGGTTTCTGAACATGGGGGTCTGGCTATACCCCCTTATCAAAAATTCCCTGTCATTAGTCAAACTGTTCAGAGAAAGAAAATACCCATGGCCCCCTGCTCTGACTAGAGGATTTTTTAAGGTGTCAGGACTAGAATGATAACAGATGATATCTCGCTGCTATTTCTGGCTTTTTCCTAATTGCTAGTGGCTTCACCACTCTTCTATTTTTATTTTTTATTTAGTTTCTTTTGTTATCAAAGTCATTAGGCTTGAAAAATGTGAAATGTTATTTACTGAATGTGTTCAATATAAAAGTATAAACAATGTTTTGCAAAATTTAAAAAAAATTAATTAGACAGGGACACTTAAGTGAGAGAGAAGAGATTTTATTTTTTTTTATTTGTGACAATATTTAAAATCTGCTAGATTTCAAATCTGAAATTTAAGCGCAAACTCATCAGACCTTTCAGTGGAGGAACATAAATATCTAATTTAGATATTGATATCTCAGAGGGAGTTGATCTAATCACCTTTTTTTATTTTTAACAATTTAAAAAAGTGCTATTACTAAGCACAAAATGCCATTTAAAAATGTTTCTTAAAAATTCTAAGTTGATAAAAAGTCTTGGTTCATACACATGATCAACACTGATAATTAAGGCAGCTGTGTGTGCTTTGCTGCAGCATTGAGCCCTAAGGTTCTCTGAATAAATAGGCTAGTCCCTCAGAGTCCACACAAGCCATTAATCTGTCTGTGCTGGATGAGCTGCTGAAGAAGGCACAATTTCAAAAACTCCTAATTAGCAGTATCCTATGCAAGTTGTCATGATAGAGTTATGAGCAATGGGAAAAAAACACAAGTAGTCGTCCTTAGACCAGAACTGTGATCTATATGCACCCTAGGAATTAGTGTTTTGGTGAAAGATTATGTATTATTTTCAATCTCATTTAAAAGCAATCCCAAACAATGAGCATCAAACCTTATTAAATTACTCAGTAATTATACAGTGATTTGGTGGAAATACACAAAAATCTTTTTGAGAGACCTTCAGCTATTTATCATTCTCTAAAATAAAGTCTTTTAAAGTCTTGTTTACATTACTAACTAATTAACATTTGGGCACATCTTGTCAATCAGTGTTGTTGCTCATTGCTAGAAAGAGGGACTTGGCAGGGATCTTGTTTCAATAAATGTAATTTTATTTAAATTATAATTTTTTTCTTTTTTTACATAAGTGTAAAAAATTTAGGGACGCTATAAACAATATATCTGACATAGTGTTGTAAAAAAAAAAACAGCTGTAGGTATAAACTTATCTAATATTGTCTGGAGTAAAACATATTTGAGAGTCTGAAATGTATTTCTCAGATTCTCACTGTAAGGCTAAATCAAACTATATAATAGGAGTCATTAACTACCTTCTTAACTAGCCAGAGTGCCCAATAAATGGTCTTTAATGGGTATTTGGTCATAAACCTCTTTTAAAATATAAGTAATAGCGGGAAATCTGGGTGATGTTTTTAGCAATGTTTAATTAAATGATCAAAAAATTAACGATCTTTGCACATGTTTTTTTGTATTCTTTATCCTAAAAAATAATAGATAGATTCAAAGTTTATTTTAGGATGTCAGTTACTCAATTTGATACTTTGAACTCTGGAGCAACATATTAAAAAAGACCACCAATTTATGTAAACCAATTGATCCTAAACAAAGACTGGCATTATGTCTACGGTATGGATATATACACACCAAACTTTGCTGATGGAAAGGTGCGTGCCAGGCATTTAAACGTATCATACAATAGTCTACAGCAGGTTCGCCATTCTAGATTTTGGCTATTGCTTTTACAGTGGTCTTGAATTGACAAAACACAGCTCAAAATGCTTGCTTGGATGCGTTTTTTATACTAGACGGAAGTTTCAGAGTAAGTGTTTAAACGTAAGTGACACAATGTGCGGTGTGCAGTATTTATATTTTAACAACCTTACATTGTGTCACATTGTGAACTCATGGACAGTCTGCAAAGACCTTAGGACAGTGATCCACTGATTAAAGGTGGTCATGGTTAGAGGCCACCTTTAGAAGAAGGATCCATCAGGCAGGTAAAAGTTTTATTAATCAAGGAGAGGCAGTTTAAAATGTAGTCAATAACCAGGCAAAAGTCAGTACTCAGAAAACAGATAATAATAAAACCTGAGACAAAAAGGGGGAGTCAAAAAACAGGCAGAGATCAAAAACCACAAAAACAATCCACACATAAAAACGCTCAGTAGGTTTTATAGCACAAACAATACGTTTACATTTACATGTGGTTTTGCTAACGCTTAGCTTAAATAACTAGCAAACCGTAAGTGGAACCTTAGCGGTAGTACACTGGTGACGGTGACCTCTGGTGGCGGAAGGGCAGAATCATTACAGTTTAACAGTTTAAGGTGTAATGAGTCTGCCTCCCCAACACCAGGGGGCGCCATCACCAGAATATTTACCTGGCTGCCCCCTCCTGGGATGTCTTCTGTTTAGCGGGTTGTTTAAAGCTGCTTTATGACAATGACTATTGTTATACAAATAAAACTGAATTGAATTGTTTAAACTAGCTAGTTTGTTTTGTCCTGCAATCATACTAAGCGATTTATCTCTCTGTGTTGTGTTTTCTGGTTTTGATCTTTGCTTGGTTTTGTCTCTAGTTTTTGCGTTTCGGATTTGTCTGCATGTTTATTACTCACTGATCTTCTGTGTAACTTCTGTGTACCGACTTCTGCCTGCCTTGTTACTTCACTTTTACCTGTTGTCTTAAGGAAGGATTACACCCCCATCTCCAGGCTGAACTTGCTTGTCGCGACGACTCAGGAACTTCCTTTCATTATGTGGCTATGGCTGTTCGGGTGGATAATTTGCTACGTAACAGAGAAAGGACATCATGTTCACCTGGCAACTTATCGTACACATTTCATGAAGCTGTCGAACCATAGTTCAGGGCAAGCACGTGTTGGTCTGTTCATACAACACTGTGACGGTTGCATATATCAACCATCAGGGTGGTGTACGCTCCCGTCAGCACGGGCACACAGCTGGCCCAAAGAGTTGCGCAAGTACGCTTTTCCCCCAAGTGAGCCTCATTGCACAGGTTCTGTGCACGTTCAGGGAGGACCAGAAGCACCTACTGCTCGTGGCGCCTTACTGGCCCAACAGGACCTGGTTCTCTGAGCTGGTCCTATTGGCAGTGACTCCTCCCTGGCCGATTCCTATGAGGAGGGACCTTCTCTCCCAGGGAAGGGACACGATCTGGTACCCACGCCCAGATCTCTGGAAACTCCACATGTGGTCTCTCTGGATGGGACCAGGAGGATCTAAGAGATCTAGCAGCCGCAGTGGTAAATACCACCCCTCAGACTAGAGCCCCCTTCACGAGGCGGCTGTACGACCTGAAGTGGCATGTGTTCATTGACTGGTGTACCTCCCGTGGGGAGGACCCTCAGAGGTGTGGCATTGGGCCAATACTCTCCTTTCTTCAAGCAGGGAAACCTTTCCAGCTCCACCATTAAGGTGTATGTGGCTGCCATCTTGGCTTACCATGACACCTTAGGGGACAGATCGGTGTGGAGTCATGAGCTGGTGGTCAGGTTCCTTAAAGGCTGCAGGAGGCTGCGCCCTCCGGCACGATGCCTTATTCATTTAAAAACTTCAAACTTGGCGGCGCGGCAGTAGCACGCAGCGGCCACTTCGGATCCAAAATGGTGCTATTTATGTTTTTAGCCCGTCCAAAAATGAGCTCTGTGATCGTTTCTACTTTCTGTTTATCGCTAGTGGAGTTTGTGATTGTTAGATGCAGGCCATTTTATTTACCACGGGAATTCACAGCAGATTCATTATCGGAGTGTACATTCCACCAAGCGCTAATGCTAAGGAGGCGCTTTAGGTGGTGTACGTGGCTATTAGTGACCTGCAGAATGCACACCCCGACGGACTGTTTATAATCGCCGAAGATTTCAACCACGCAAATCTCAAAACAGTCCTTCCTAAATTTTACCAACATGTGGACTTTGCGACGAGAGGGAAAAACACGCTGGATCTTGTTTACACAAACATCCCCGGCGTGTACCGAGTGGAGCCCCGCCCCCATCTTGGATACTCAGACCACATCTCTGTCATGCTAATGCCAGCATACAGACCGCTTGTCAGACGCTCAAAATGCATTTCAAAGAAGGTGAAAACGTGGCCAACAGGAGCTACTTCTGCTCTTCAGATGTTTAGGGAGGCTGCAACCAACGACGAATCTGTTAAGCTGGAGGAGTACACGACATCAGTGGTCAGCTATATCGGCAAGTGCATTAATGACGTGACTGTCTACAGAACCATCACAACACTCTCCAAACCAAAACCGTGGATGACCACAGAGGTGCGTGCACTGCTAAAGACCAGGGACTCTGCCTTCACGGCAAAGGACAAGCTGGCCCTAAAAACAGCCAGGGCCAAACTGTCCAAAGCAATCAGAGAGGTGAAGCGCACGTATGGCAAAAAAATCCACGGACACTTTCAGGACAGCGGAGACACTCGGCACATGTGGCAGGGCATCCAGATGATCACCAACTACAAGACAACTCCACCTGCTTGTAACACTGACGCCTCCCTCCCAGATGCGCTGAATGATTTCTATGCCTGGTTTGAGGTGCAAAACAACGTGGCAACGAGGAAGACCACCCCTCCTCCCAACAACCAGGTGCTCTATCTAACCACGGCTGATGTGAGGAGAAAAGTTAACCCACGGAAGTCTGCTGGACCGGCAGAGGGCAGTCTCCAGCCTCAATGACTACCGTCCCATCGCACTCACACCTATCGTGATGAAATGCTTCGAAAGGCTCGTCATGAGGCACATTAAGATCCTGCTGCCCCCCACACTGGACCCATTACAGTTTGCATACCGTCCAAACCATTCCATGGACGACGCTATTGCCACAACCCTCCACCTGGCCCTCACACACATGGACAATAAAGACACATACGTACAAATGCTTTTCATAGACTTTGGTTCAGCATTTAACACAATCATCCCTCAGCATCTGATTGAGAAGCTGAGCCTGCTGGGCCTGAACACCTCTATCTGCAACTGGATCCTGGACTTTCTGACAGGAAGACCTCAGTCAGTCAGGATTGGAAGCAGCATCTCCAGCAGCACCACACTGAGCACTGGGGCCCCACAGGGCTGTGTGCTGAGTCCACTGCTGGTCACTCTGCTGACTCATGACTGTGCAGCAATGCACAGCTCAAATCACATCGTCAAGTTCGCTGATGACACAACCGTGGTGAGTCTCATCAGCAAGAACGATGAGTCGGCATACAGAGAGGAGGTGAAACAGCTAACAGCTTGGTGTAACACCAATAACCTGTCTCTGAACATTGACAAGACTAAGGAGATAGTTGTTGACTTGGGGAAAACAAAGAGCGACCACTCTCCGCTGAACATAGGCGGCTCCTCGGTAGAGATCATCAAGGACACTAAATTTCTTGGTGTCTGATGGAGAGCCTCACCTGGTCACTCAACACCAGCTCCATTAGCAAAAAAGCCCAGCTACTTCCTGCGAAGACTGAGAAAAGCCCACCTCCCATCCTGACAATGTTCTACAGCGGGACCATCGAGAGCATTCTGAGCAGCACTGCTTGGTTCGGGAACTGCACCGTTTCGGATTGCAAGACCCTGCAGAGGACAGTGAGAACAGCTGAGAAGATCATCAGAGTCTCTCTTCCCTCTATAACGGATATCTACACCACACGCTGCATCCGCAAAGCTAACAGCATTGTGGAGGACCCCACACACCCCTCACACTCACTCTTCACACTCCTGCTCTCTGGGAAAAGATACCGCAGCATTTGGACCCTAACAGTTTCTTTCCTCAAGCCATCAGGCTGCTCAACACACTGAACTGAACTACCTCAACCCACATATACGCACACGCTCGAACATTTTTTGTAAGCACGGTCACTTTAGAATACTATAGTCACTGACAATACTATAGTTACTTTACCCCCTATACAATACAATCTGCACAGTTTTCACATTTGCACATTTTGTTCTACCTCATCTACAGTATGGTTGGTGCTATTCAGTTATGTCCCGTCCTTTACTAACTTTTTGCACTGTATTTGTTATGTTTGTATTGTTTATTGCACTGTCTGTTTCTGCACTGACATGCACTTTATGTCAATTCTGTTTAGTGGCTCTTTGTTGTTTTGTAAATTCTATGTTTTGTTTAGCACCAGGGGTCCTGGAGAACCGTTATTTCATCTTACTGTGTACTGCATCTGCTATATATGGTTGAAATGACAATAAAGCTCCTTGAACTTGAACTTAAACTTATTCCCTCTTGGGATCTCTCTTTGGTCATACAGGCTTTACAGAGACACCCATTTGAGCCTTTGCAGTCTGTGGAACTCAGACAAACTTCCTCTCCTGGAAGACGGCTCTCCTCACTACACTTACCTCGATTAAGATGGTGGGGGACCTCCAAGACCTCTCTGTCAACGAGGCATGCCTAGAGTTTGTTCCGGCAAACTCTCCCTTCAGGGCTCAGGTGTTGACCTTGCAAGCTATTCCCCCTCAACAGGGGAATCCTGACCTGCTCTTGTTGTGTCCGGTGCAGGCCCTCCGGGTGTACCACGACCGCACTCAGAGCTTCAGACGCTCTGATCTGGAAGGTGACTATATAAAAAGGATTTGCTAGGGATTCGCCTACGCTATATTCTCCCCCCCTTGTGGAAGGAGATGAGGTGCTTCTACACACTGGTAGGTCATGAGGTTGAGTAAGGCTGCGCTTCAACACGCTGGCTCCTGACGACACTTACCTTCGGTAGACCCCTGACACGGGTCGGCTCAGTGGCGTGTTGTAAAGGACCCCTAGTGTCGTCACTCGACACAACGTCGTAGTGAACGACAGATAGGGAACATCTCGGTTATGTATGGTAACCCTCATTCCCTGATGGAGGAAACGGAGACAGACCAACCCAGGGGAGTCATCTCCGGCTCCTCAGACAGAACGATGAGCAGTTTCGCGGCCGGTCTATTTATACCCAGAAGTCCAGGGCATAACTGGCTATTCAAATTCTGCTCATCCAATTTCATTTGCCTTTTTAAAATACATCAGAGGTATTCGGGCTCCCAAAACATGACCCCTATTGTCGTCACTCGACACAACGTCTCCGTTCCCTCCATCGAATCCAATGAGGGTTACCATACTGAGACGTTTCCTTCTAAGTGTTTTATGTTACCAGTGTCTCTGGTCATTGATTCTGTACCCCTATGTGTTTTCAGCGTTGATTGATTTTGGGGCTGCGCGGAATTTAATTGACAGTCAACTGGTTGCACGATTTAACATCAGTACTGTTCCCTGTGTCCCACTACTTCGGATTACAGTAGTCAATTGGCAGACAATTGGTTCTGGCATCACACAGAGCACCACCACCATCACCATGCAGGTGGGCATCCTTCATGAAGAACAGTTACCATTTCATGTAATTCATTCATCCAAGAATTCAATTATTTTGGGTTTTCCCTGGCTACGGATACATAACACTACCATTTCTTGGTCAGAACGAGACATTACCCATTGGTCTGAGTACTGCCAAACCAACTGTTTCCCCTAACGCTCATACCTGCCTCACTACTCAGTTAAAGCCTCTCAGCAGTTCCGATTCAGCAAAGATTCCCCTAGAATATTATGACTTGATGGAGGTGTTTAATAAAGATAAAGCCTTAGAACTGCCTTCACACAGACCCTGGGACTGTGCCATAGATCTCATATCCAATGCTGTTCCACCTAAAAGCCACATCTATCCTTTCGATCAAGCCATGGAAGAATATATCAACAAAGCCCTGGCTTCTGGTTTTATACATCCTTTCACGTCTCCAGCAGCAGCAGGTTTCTTTTTTGTCGAAAAGAAAGATGGGGGGTTATGTCCTTGTATCGATTATAGAGGCCTTAATGCACTCACAGTAAAAAACACTATACGTTACCACTGGTTCCTGCTGCACTAGAACAACTACGGGAGGCACGAATATTCACCAAACTCAATCTCAGGGAGTGCATACAATCTGATCAGGATCCGGAAGGGAGATGGAAGACGGCGTCCGGAAGGGAGATGGAAGACGGGTCATTATAAATATTTAGTCATGCCCTATTGTCTCTCCAGTACTCCAGCAGTGTTTCAAAATTTCATAAATGAAATTATTCGTGTGTCATTGCCTATATCGATGATATTCTTATCTACTCCCAAAAACTCACACAGCACGTGCAACATGTATGAATGGTACTAGGATGTCTTCTCGAAAATAAACTATTTGTAAGAGAAGCGCGAGTTCCATTGTCACTGTGTAAGGTTCCTGGGTTACTTTATCAGTTCACAAGGGGTTTCTATAAACCAGGACAAAGTCGAGGTGGTGACTGACTGGCCTCTACCTAAAACGATTAAGGAACTTCAGAGACTTCGTAACTACAGTATGACCTCCACTCCTCTCACCGCTCTTCTCAAGGATAAACCCAGCAACGTTTGATAGACAGAAGCTGCTACCCAGGCCTTTTCGCTGCTTAAAGCCAAGTTCACGACTGCTCTGATCTTGCAGCATCCTGACCCTACCCTACCCTTCATAGTGGAGGTGGATGCATTGGAGCAATATTTTCACAAAAACATGGCACTCCACCATGACTGCATCCATGCCCCTTTTTTCCTGTAAGTTATCGGCCGCCGAACAAAACTACGATGTGGGGAATAAGGAGCTGCTTGCTATTGAGGAGGCGTTACAGAAGTGGCGCCTGTGGTCTGATACCCCTCAAAGGCCTACCCACTGCCATGGAGACTGCTACTTAACTATTCAGGAATTATGGCATCCCCGAAGACATAGTATCAGATAGAGGGCCCCAGTTCACATCCAGGTTATGGGCAGAATTCTGCGAACATTTGGATATAAACGTTAGCCTCACGTCCGGTTACGTGGAGTGAGTTTATTCCCTGAGCAAAATACAAGTTCAAGTTCAAGGAGCTTTATTTTCATTTCAGCCATATATAGCAGATGCAGTACACAGTGAGATGAAATAACGTTTCTCCAGGACCCCCCTGGTGCTACACAAAACATAGAATTTACAAAATTACAAAACAACAAAGAGCCACTAAACAGGATAGACATAAAGTGCATGTGTGCAACCTGGTGCAGACAGTGCAGAACAGACAGTGCAAGAACAATAAAATCATTACAAGGGCAGAGCAAAGAGACAATACAGAACGGAACATAACGCAATAGACCCAACCATTTTGTAGATGAGGTAGACACGAAATGTGCAAATTACAACAGTATGTGCAAACAGCATTGTAAAGTGAGTAAAGTGACTATAGCATTGTAAGTGACTATAGTATTGTAAAGTGACTGTGCTTAACAAAAAATGTTTGAGTATGTGTGCCTATTTGTGGGTAGAAGAAAGAAACTGTTACACATTCGGATTGTGAGGGTCCGAATGCTATGGTATCTTTTCCAAAAGGGCAAGAGTGTGATAAGTGTGTGTGAGGGGTTTGTGGGGTTCTCCACAATGCTGTTGGCTTTATAGATGTCTGTTATAGAAGGAAGAGAGACTCTGATGATCTTCTCAGCTGTTCTCACTGATCTCTGCAGGGTCTTGCCATCCAAAACGGTGCAGTAGCCAAACCAGGCGGTGATGCAGCTGCTCAGAATGCTCTCAATGGTCCCTCTGTAGAACATTGTCAGGATGGGAGGTGGAAGGTGGGCTTTCCTCAGTCTTCGCAGGAAGTAGAAGTGCTGCTGGCCTTTTTTGCTAATAAAGCTGTTGAGTGACCAGGTGAGGTTCTCCGTCAGGTGGACAACAAGAAATTTAGTGTCCTTGACGAGCTCTACTGAGGAGCTGTCGATGTTCAGCGGTTAATGGTCGCTCTTTGTTTTTCTGAAGTCAACAACTATCTCCTTAGTCTTGTCAACGTTCAGAGACAGGTTATTGGCTTTACACCAAGCTGTGCGGAGGTGAAACGGCTAACACCACGGTCGTGTTATCGGCGAACTTGACGATGTGATTTGAGCTGTGCATTGCTACACAGTCATGAGTCAGCAGAGTGAACAGCAGTTCACAGCGGGGCCCCAGTGCTCAGTGTGGTGGTGCTGGAGATGCTGTTTCCAATCCGGACTGACTGAGGTCTTTCCGTTAGAAAGTCCAGGCTCAGCTTTTCGATCAGATGATGAGGGATGATTGTGTTAAATGCTGAACTAAAGTCTATGAACAGCATTGGTACGTATGTGTCTTTATTGTCCAGGTGTGTGAGGGCCAGATGGAGGGTTGTGGTGATAGTGTCGTGCCTCTCTGATGGCTCTAGACAGTTTGGCCCTGGCTGTTTTTAGGGCCGACTTGTCCTTTGCTCTAAAGGCGGAGTCCTTGGACTTTAGCAGTGCACGCACCTCTGTGGTTATCCCCGGTTTCTGGTTGGAGCGTGTTGTGATGGTTTTGGAGACAGTCACGTCATCAATGCACTTGCCGATATAGCTGATCACTGATGTCGTGTACTCCTCCAGGTTAACAGATTCGCCGTTGGCTGCAGCCTCCCTAAACATCTGCCAGTCAGTGCACTCAAAACAGTCCCGAAGAGCAGAAGTAGCTCCTGTTGGCCACGTTCTCACCTGCAATAATACTAAGCGATTTATCTCTCTGTGTTATGTTTTCTTTGCTCGGTTTTGTTTCACAACTCTAGTCTTTGCGTTTTAAATTTGTCTGCCAGTTTATTACTCACTGATCTTCTGTGTACTGACTTCTGCCTGCCTGTTACTACGCTTTCAGATTTACCTGTTGTCTTAAATAAACGCCTTATGCTGCAAAATACCAGGACAGGTGCAAATGATATTTAAGATTGTAAATTGGCACAAAGGCACCAAGATTTTAACACTCTCAATCATCATCTCTCAAATAATCTTAAGTTTATTATTAACAAAATTTAAAGTTTTAGAAAGGAAAATAAAGTTACATATAGTAACACAATTATATATACAGGGTTGGTCAATGGTTACTCAGAGGTTTGAGACAGAATTAAAGACCATATTTTTTGAGTTTTGTAGAAATAAGATATTTTTCCAGTTTCATCACAAAATGAGCATTTTATGTTTAATTTAAAATCAGTTGTAATAAACCAACTTAAACTGTATTTGCATTTTCTAGGTTGTACATTGGATTTAGGTCTTTAAATATCCTTGATCATGCTGTGCTGCTTTGCAAAAACGCACAAAGCAAACTACTTTTAAAACTGTGGATTAGTGTAAATCAATTTATTCAGGTGAAACAAAAAAGATATAAATAATATGCAAGAGATTAGTTTTATAAACCCAAAAGGCTTTTTTATGCCTGCCATTAACCTGTATCCTGGGTGATCGCAGGTGGAAGTGTAAAACACAGCTTTTTAAAAAGCACATAACTATTAATATTATACAGTAACATTACATTTTGCTCAAATCATTTGAATGTGGGGGTTGTTCTTAATGTATTACTATTCGCAGGATATGCATAAAAATCAGACCGAAGAACTGGAACAGGCAACCAAGGCCATTCTCATCACTATGAAAGAGAATCCTTTCATTAACCCAACAAACATCATCATTTTGCCATGCATACAGAAATTCCTGGTGAAATTGATGACAAACAGATGTTTTAGGATATTCATAGACTAAGCACCTTCCTGCAAAGCCCAGAGTGGGCAGAGCCTACATTAATCCTACATTGTTTGGTAAATTGTTTTAAAATTTTGTTACAAGATTTTGCTACAAGTAGAGTTTAAAAGTTTCACTTCCGTGACATGGGTTCACTTTTTTATTCAGGGAAATGTTTATTGTTTTAGTTGATCTTTTTACTTATAGAGCAGTTTAATATTTTTTACACTGCCCCCACATAAAGTCCTTTTGTCGTAAACAGATTAAACCTTCAAAGATAAAGTGGGATGACTAAAATGTTTTGTAAAGTAATGTGTGCATTTAAAACATTTTTAATAATTTAACAAAATAAAGGAGATATGTATTTTTATTTGAGATAAGTGAAAATTTGCACATTTAAACATTTCAGATTGCATAAAATATTATTTACTTGCCATGTTTTGTTTTGTTTTTTTGATTGTTTTTTTAAGTCAAGGCTTTATTTTTTTGTGTATTTAAATGATGTTAAATTGCATAAATTTGAAGATTTATGCTCTTTTCATTTTTTATTTTTTTCACCTGTTTGGTAAATTTTAAATGTTTCAGAATGTTGTCAGGATTATATCACAACCTGTTGGCTTGCTTTACTTTCAAAGTGATTCATAAGGACTGAGATTTAATTCCTATAAAAATACCAGTTTACATGTGGACATTGTCGTAGTGAACAATTATTGGGTCAGTGGCTTGAGTGTGCCTGTGTTTTGTGTTGTGTTTGTATTATAGCTACTCCTTAATGTCTTGTGCTAAAATACATTGCCATTAGGAATATACTGTTTATATATATATTATGATTTATAAATAAACCAGGAAATTTAACTTTATTTTAAAACATGATATAAAACTTCCTAATGAAAATCCTGTCCCACATTTTTTTTTCTATGATAGTTAATCAAAATAGGAGTCAGGAGAGAAAAAGGGGAGGGAGTCATTTTGCATAATCAGTGCACACCATCTGGAACAATTAACAGGATTTCACAGAACTCAGAGGATCAGTCATATTGGCTTATTAAAGATTCCAAATTATCACTATTTTAAATATGCCTGGATGTTCGATAACACTGAAAAAAAAGAGATTAATATATGCAAATTGCATCAAGCATTTTAAAAGACTGACACTATTCGACTAACACTATTATAAAACACAGGAAAAAAGGGAACAAAGTGTAATGTTTTATTCATATACCGTTCAGCTGTCATTTCATGAGCTTTATTATTACTGTATAGGGGTATTATTAAAGTTAATTAAGTGTTGCTTTAATTAAGAAGCCTTGTTGCATTTTCCAATAAGGAGAGTCTAATATTCGTTTGTGGAAATCACATGTCATTGTCACATTTATTAGCATGCCATTGTGCAAGACTAATTGATTCATATCCGAGCATCTCTCTAGATCTTAATTAATTAAATATTAAATTAATCTTTCCATCTAACAGTTGAATTACTTTTAATGGATCCTTAATAGGCTGGGTAAAATGTACTGAGTGGCATGGGTCCCTAACCCCTTGTCCGCGGACGGGTACAGCATTCATTAGTCTTTTGGATTTTATTTTAAAAAATGTCTGTTTCCGCCCTTGCCTCACTTGACTTTGAAACGCTATTTTACTCATCAACAACACAAGCTAAGCCTTGATAAAAATGAGTCAAAAACTAAATTCACTGAAGAGCTTTTTCAGGAAGGAACAAGACAGAGACAGCAGAAGGAAATACCAAAATTCCAACCTATTATTGTAATTGCTTAATATAAAGTGTAATTATTGCATTCAGATAACATACTATAAACTGAGAAAAACTAAGTTATTGTTATTTTTATGCATGAAACTGGTACCTGGTACAAAAAAGGTTGGGGGAGGCTGCTTTGGGACATTTATCTTGTATGATTCTAATTATTCCTGTACTGAACAATAAATCATCTGAAAAAAGAATCAATGCTGCTCTTTCCAACAGTTTTTGTGGGATTTTGTTATGTGGTCTGATGTACCAGTACTGAGCTGTTCGATGATGTGACTTAAAGCACTTTTGTACTTTTGCATTAGACAATGGCGTCTGCTAAATGCTGTAAATGTAAATGTTTGTAAAAGGTATTTAGATATGGAAGATCTACAGTCTAAAATTTATTGCATTGCATTTATGTTATATGTTAAACATTTATCTCATATTTTCTAATTGCTAAACCCTTCATAAAGAAACCCATTTGCATCAACTTTTCTGACAAAATGTAAAATGTTTGGCAGATTTATTTGGCTTGTAAATTTATGACTAAAGAAAAATATATTAGTGGCTTAAACCCCCATTTCCTAAAATAAGCCAAGCGTGCAAAAGAGTTTATATTAATTCTGTTAATAAATACCAAAGCATCTACACCTTTCACAAATATGTCTGACTATGCTAGACTTACATTGATATTTCTTTACTAGACTGTGTTTATCATATTGGGCTGTTTTTTTGGTCGCTTTAATCAAGAAGTGATGGCAGGTTTAATCAAGTAAGCAGGCAATTCATCAATCCTAAAGGAGCTACTGTTGCTGGCCTGACAGGGTGCACATGGTTTTAGACCAACTTGAACCTGGCCAGCTGTCAACAGGTACACACACACACACACAAACACACAGAGATACAAGCACACACACATACACACACAATCCAGCTGTATACTGCAAACCCCTAGTCCTCAGGCTATATTCTATTAAGACACACACATTAATAACCTCTGGTCATGTTAGCTTCTTAATAAAGATAAATTATTAAGCCAAAATATGATGGATGTAGGTTTCATATTTTATACTTTCTATATATTTTCTTGTTTATGTTTGTTTTATGTTTAATGTTTTTGTTTTATGTTCAAGCTAAGCTTTACTAGCTAGCTAAGCTATCTAAGTCAGTTCCTGTTTAATGCTTTGTTTACTTCCTGTTTTTCCTTATGTCTTCCTGTCATGTGCTTCCCCTTGTTCTTGTGTCTTGTTTTTATTAGTTGGTTGTAAAATGTAAATTATTGCTCTCAGGTGTATGTGTATACAGGTGCATCTTAAAAAAATTAGAATATCTTGAAAAAGGTGAATATTTTTTTACACAAATAAAACCCGTATTATTTAGATTCATTACACATAGAGTGAAATATTTCAAGCCTTTATTTCTTGAAATCTTGATGATTATGGCTTACAGATAATGAATTCAGTGTCTCAGAAAATTGAAATATTAAATAAGATCAATAAAAAAGGATTTTTTCAGCAGAGAATGTCAGGCTTCTGAAAAGTAATTTCATTTCTATGCACTCAATGCATGGTTGGGTCTCCTTTTAAATGAATTACTGCATCAATACGGCGTGTGGCTTGGAGGCAAAAAGCCTGTGGCACTGCTCAGGCCCAGGTTGCTTTGACATCTGCATTGTTGGGTCTGGTGTCTCTCATCTTCCTCTTGACAATACCCCGTTCTCTATAAGGTTCAGGTCTGGTGAATTTGCTGGCCAATCAAGCACAGTAACACCATAGTCATTCAACCAGCTTTTGGTACCTTTGGCAGTGTGGAAAGGTGCCAGGTCCTGCTGGGAAATAAAATCAGCCAAATCTCCATAATGCTTGTCAGCAGAAGGAAGCATAGATTGCTTCAAAATTTCCTGATATATGGTTGCGTTGACTGTGGACTTCAGAAAACACAGTGGACCAACACCAGCAGATGACATGGCAGCCCAAATCATCACTGACTGTGAAAACGTAAACACTGGACTTTAAGCAACATGGATTCTGTTTCCTCTCCACTTTTTCTTCAGACTCTGGGACCTTGATTTCCAAATGAAGTTCTATATTAACTTTCATCTGAAAAGAGGACTTTGGACCATTGTGTCACAGTCTAATTCTTTTTCTCCACATCCCAGGGCAGATGCTTCTGATGTTGTCTCTGGTTCAGGAGTGGCTTGACACAAGGAATGCAACATTTGTAGCCTGTGTCTAGGATTCATCTGTGCGTAGAGTGGTTTTGATAATGCTTCTTATGCCTGTGTTTATTTTTGTCATGCTGGCCATGCCAGTAATAGTTTTCGTCACGCCAGCCCCGCCTTAATCCACTGAGCCACCCGCCCCGCCATGGTTCTCTGATCCGACAGCCCCACCATAGTCCTCTGATCCGCTGTACCCGTTATGGTCCTCTGCTCATGTCTGGTCTGCCAAGCCTGCTCACACCATGCTTGCCAGGAATAAGACTTACCACGCCAAGCTCACCAGGAAAATGTATATATATATAATTAAACATAAAACGAAAATTTAAAAAAATGAAACAAACCACCCCCCACCCCCCCCACCCAAAAAAATAAAAAAATATATATATAAATATATATATATATATATATATATATATATATATATATATATATATATATATATATATTAAATAAAAAAGGATAAAAAAAATAAAAAAAATATATATAAATATATATATATATATATATATATATATATATATTTATATATTTTTTTTTATTTTTTTTGGGGGGGGTGGTTTTGTTTCATTTTTTTAAATTTTCGTTTTATGTTTAAGATAGACTATGCTATGCTACCTAGCTAAGCTATGCTATACTGGGGGAAAAATACCTATTAATGTTCTTGTCAAGTTTCAAGCTTCGTCAAGTTAATGTATGTTGTTCTGTTTATGTTTGTGCTTGTATTTAAGATAAGCTTTGCTAAGTTAAGCTAAGTCTAGTCAAGTTTAGTTTAGGTTTTTTGTCACAAACTGCACCTTTGGGTTCTAAATATGACTCGCTTCAGTAGAGATTCTTTATAATATTGTTCTTGCATCTAAAGTCAGTAGCCACCTGAAATATGTCTACTAAAATGCTGAGGACAAATATTCATCAACATTCAAATAAATAACTAATAATAGGGCATATGTTTTGTCTTTTCATAGGGTGCAACTGTTAAAGAGACAAGTGCAATTACTTTATATATAACTTTGCAGATTTTTTTGTAACTGCCTTAGTCAATAGCAAATCAATATTCCAAAGGTTTAAATGTGTTTATTTGTTACATATACTTTACAGAACAGTGAATTTTCTTAAAAAGTTGAAGTCAGAGCACAGGGTCAACTATGATACAGAGTCCCTGGAGCAGAAAGGGTTAAGGTCTTGCTCAAGGACCTATCACTGGCGGCGGGGGGGATTATATACAGGTCTTTCTGATAGAGCGTAACAATAAAGACAGTGAGTAAACTTAAGCGGTTGGCAGGATATTTAATAAATGTCTTAGTGTTAAATATTTAATTACATCAGTTCTCAATGCATCTCAATATAACAGCCATGTCATGATTTGGTGTTCAGTGTGCACATTGTTGCCTTGTTTCCCCTCATGCTTCCAAACTGCTCCACCTCTTGTTTGTTACCACACCCATTCCACTCTTTGGAAGTTATTGTTTGCTTAAATATGCGCTTTGTATTTATATTTGTATGTTTTATTGAATGTTTGTCATGTTTGCTCCTGTTCCCTTGCTCCTGCTGCTTATGTTTCACAGTGTTTGTTTAACTGTTGTTTTTTAAACCTGTTGCATGTGGATTCACTATTTCCCATGTTCAGTTGTAGCTCAATTCTATGCCCTGGCAAATTGTATTAACTGGAATGATGCTGTCCCTAAAGTCTTTTTGTCATGGCTTAAAAACAAGCAGTCCGGAACTATCTAATCCTGTTTGGCTGGCTGATTTTTTATATTTAGTTGACATAACACAACATCTGAATTTTGGTATTTGAAGAGGTTTTTTTAATAAACAAAAACAAAAAAACAAAAGGAAAGTTATATATGATTTTTCTTTTAAAATCCATAAACAATAAAATCATTTTTTTAATTATGTGATGGAATAGTCTGACACTTTTCTAAAATAAGATTTGATTTTCTTTCCTTATATATACTTTAAATAAAGAAAGTTCTATAGTGTTACTACTATGGCGCTACTACATTCACCTGTATGATGAAAAACATGGACCACAATATGACGGCTAAAAAGTTAAGTCACATATTTCAGGTAAGAAAAATGTCACTTTACTGTTTACTGTTAGTACCAATTTAGAGTTAAACTTAGCTTCGTTCACGTTTGGTGATTAACGTTAGTCTTGCAAATATATTTTGCTTTAGGTAATTTTAAGTACATGGGCATGGCTAGACCCTTTTACCAGACACGTTACCAGTAAAAGCTCCACCCTGAGTAATAATGGAAATTATTAATGCATATAATCTTATTTCGATTCAAGCCTTGTTTGCATTGGACATCAGAACATTTTTTCGTTCATACAGCACATTAGCACATTTTACATATTTAGGAAAAGAAATAGTTGAAACATGAGTTTGGGGGTAGGTGGATGGGTGCTCTGTGCCCCACTAGAGTTGTATGTTCAGCAACGTCCCAGGTTTAGAATGTAAGAATGTAATGTATGATTTTCAGCACATACTGTATACATCACTGATGGCCACCAAAACATTTCAGAGGTAGGAGTACTGTTGTTTTTTTTCAGTGTTTTTGTCATTTAGATAACAGGTAAAGCAAAAAAAGGCCATAAATCATCTTTTTATGTGAATAGTTAAAAAGAATAACAATAATTGTGATAATTGTAAAGTCATATTTTGTCTGTCTGATCAGTTTACCTTGCTTAGGTGTTTGGTGGAAAGGTGATTCCCAATAGAATGGTGGTGATACGCTTTCTGAAGTGTGAAGCAGGAGATTCACACTTGCAAGATGCCAATATAACCCTATAAATTTGAGAGATGCACAGGACAATGCCATTCTTGAGTTAGAAGGTACAACGGTTGATTCACAAAAACCTTTATTTTAAAAAATTAAACATTGCATAGGTTGTTATAAAAGTGGCGAGAGGACCCCTGGGTGTGTTGATAACACATGCAGCAGTACCCAAGCAAAAAAATTCCAAAAGAGCGGTTTTTTTCTCGTTAACCATGATTTGTTATGGCTTCTCAGCCGTTTCTGGAGGCGGTTGGTCTGTTGCGTTCAATGACCAACACAAACGCGGTGGGTCCTGCCCATGCAGCTACAGCGCCTGTCAATAGGTCTTGCCCTGTTTCTGAGGCACAAGCTTGGGCTTCTCTCCGCTTGGCTTTCCCTACCTCCGGGTATGAGGCTGCAGCAGGGATTGCTGGGGATTGCTGGCTCCTCCTTAGCAGCGTGCACTTTAGTCAGTTCACTGGAGGAACAAAAGGGGTTCCCCAATCGAAGCCAAGAACTTGATACGATGTGAACAGCAGCACCTTAATGTGGACCCAAGCCATTTGAGGAGGATGACTTTGCTGAGCAGATGCCTTCGGGGGCTGGGCGTCAGTCCAGCTAGATGCCAAGATGGCAGCCGTACTCACCCAGGCAGCCAAGGCCATAGGGTCGCAGTGGTGTACTCCACCCTGCCCCGAATGATCAAGGTTGGATAATTGGTTCCTGGGCGCCGGTCACGGCACTTAGCCGCACCTTTTTTCCCAGAGGTACACGAGATGCACCTGTGCCCGCAGTCAGCCGCCACATAAAGGGGCCAGCTGAGACTCTTTTCCAAGGCGTTTAAACTAGGCCAAAACCACCGGTCGCTCACAGGAAGGTGGCAATACCTGCCCACCATCAGAGCTCTAAGAACCCTTGCAAGGCTTCGAAGCATTCCTGACACACTCTAAAAATAATTCAAGGGATCTGTTACAACTACATCATTTAGTACATTGTTATAAATTAAAAATTCTGAATTGTTGATTTTATGAAACCTTTTAAGTTGCTAGCATTATTTTAATGATTTGTTATTTAAAAATGAGTGTCATTTAAACATAAATATGTGTTGATTAGTTTAAAACAATATTTAAATTGTAGTAAGCCAATGAAATTGGCTTGCTATGTTATCTTTTCCACACCAATTGAGTTCAGGATTTCAAAGTTCCTCCCCCACTTATCAAGTAAGGAGATGGATATGTTTTGTGCTGATGAATATGGCACAATGGGTATTTCAAGGTGAGTAATCTGATTTTTATTATATTTACAAATTAATTCTCTAAATTTACTAGAGATTTGGCTACACCTGTTAATACAGTTGATGTTAGCATTGGAATTTGACCAGGATAGCAGTGGATAAGAATGTAAAAGGTTTCATTGACAACAATGCTCAGCCAGAGAGGCAAATTTACTTGTGCAGTAAATAGGAAATCAATTTAATGCACATTTAAAAAAATCTTTTGTTATTCACACAAATAGCATTCAAGTTTTATCGTAGGCAGATTTCTGTTTGACCAATATTAGCATAGTTTAGTTTTTTTCCTAAGATATAAAGTAAAAGTAACTTAATCATCCAAATAATTATCTCTAATCTATCTTTTCTCTTGCTTTACAGGAACACACAAGAGTGATGACAATTGCCATCACTGATGATCAGTCTACTTCAGGATCTGACTACAAGATGGCAACCATTGTGGTTGATGGCATCAAAATCCTGAACGGAATATATACCTAGATATCCCAACGTGCTGTGCTCTGCTGATGGGCATAGTATACGCTCTGAATCTGAGTTACCCCAGGAACTCTAATACACTTGTGAAGTGTTTAACTGTTCCTTAAACCTGATGAACTGAAACCCAGTGAAAACTTAGTTAGTAATTTTAGATGTTTTACAAATGGGGTTTACTAAGAATTTTATGTTTTAAAATTTAAAATTAATATTTAACAAACGTTTTACAGAATATTTAAGACTGAATTTGAATTTATTCATAACTTGTTTATAGGTTAATAAGTTTGTAGTTAGTTTATATGTACTGTGTACATCTTTGTTTATCATTTTGTGAATTGAAAGTTTCGAAAGTCAATTTTTGAAACTGCAGTTCAAAATAAATAAAAAGTTACCTGACAAAATTTGTTGTTTTTGAATAAATTTATTTCTTACTTGCAACTAAAAGAACAAAACCATGAAAACAAAAAAGCTTAACAATTAATGTAACTTAATTTTTTAGGTTGTGAACTTCTTTAACATTTATAGTTATGTTAGTTAAGTGCATAACACTAAATTTATTTTAAAATTTATGTTAAAAAATAGTTGGAACAACTTAATTTTTTTTGAGTAAGCAACTTAAAAAAAATTTAGTTTATGCTACCTCTGTCTGAAGATAAATTGGTAATTTATCTAACTCAGTATAGTTTGTTGGCTGAACTTTATGGTATTAGAAGTTGTCATAGTGCAAATATATTGATGATGAAACTATTGCATCAATTTTTTTTTTTTGGTCTACACAACTTCTTCTACTTCTTTAGATGAGCCTCGGCCACTTGTGGCCTGGCAGGCGACCGCTACCTGGTCAAAGAAAGAGCAAATTCCTTCTCCACTGGGTCAATCCGCCTGCATGGTTCACTAAGCCAGTCTGGGTGTCACTTTGCTGGAACCTGGAGTTGGGTCAGGTCTGAGCATGGGTATTCTTGTTCAGCCGGCCCAGCCACCTTCTCTCCCAGGGAAAGGGAATGGTCTGGCACCCACACCCAGATCTCTGAAATCTCCATGTGTGGTCCCTGGATGCAACCAGGAGGATTTAATAGATGTCATCCCCAGTGGTAAACACCATCAATCAGGCTAGAGCCCCCTCCACAAGGCAGCTGTAAGACCCGATGACCCACAGAGATGTGGCATTGATTGGTGCTCTCTTTTCTTTAAGCTGGGCTTGATAGGCACCTTTCCGCCTCCACCATTAAGGTGTATATGGCTGCCATTTTGCCATACCATTACACGTTAGGGAGCAGATTGGTGGGGAGGCACGATCTGGTGGTTAGGTTCCTCAAAGGCTGCAGGGGGCTAACCCCTCCAGCACCACGCCTTATCCTCTCTTGGGGTCTCTCTGTGGTCCTACAGGCCTTACAGATAGACCATTCGAGCCCCTTGCAGTTCGTGGAGTCAAGAGCCCTCTACCTGAAGACAGCCCTCCTGACTGCACTCACCACAATTAAGAAGGTGAGGGACATCCAAACTCTCTCTGTCAACACAGCATGCCTAGAATTTGGCCCGGCAGACTGAGTGCCAGGCTGGGATACGTGCCCAAGGTGCCCACCACTTCCTTCAGGGAACAGATGCTGACCTAACAAGGGGTCGAATGGCGATCGATCCAAGATGGCGGTCTCTGTTCCCTCCATCAGGGAATGAGGGTTTTCATACACAACCAAGAAGGTTTTAAATAGCAAGACCCTGCAGAAGATAATGGGACAAGCTAAGAAGATCATCAGAATCTCTTTTTTCTCTATCTTTAACATCTGTGGCTTTTGGGACTTTAAATCAGGTAAGTTAATTTGTCAACATTTCAAAACATAAGCACTTTTAGCACAATACCTAAAAATATCTTACCTAACCCTTCATTCAAAACAACAAGAGGGAAATACATTGTATTTAAAAAAAATTCAACATAATATATAAGCCCAACATTTTCCACAAAAGTTACCTATATATCTAATACATCAAATATCCTTTTTAATAGTTGAGATGTCTTGATAGTTTTGCAATTGTTATGTATTAAAGTTAGTGAATAATATAAAATCTTAAAATCGATGAAAAATATTCTACTATTTGAAAAAGTTAACATATATTTTGCATTGTGTATATGATATTTCCCAAATAAAACAAGATTGTGTTGACAAATACTTCACTAAATTTCAAATTGAAACAACCAAAACCAGAACAGTTTTGGTAGTTTGGTAATAAATGAATGAAAAATGGACTTATGTTTACAAAAAACAGAATTCACAAATACAAAGCTTGTTTGTGAATGTTAGGCAGTATAATGGGGAGCTTACTGTGTTCAAAATCACAGGAAAGTAAAAAATGAAGGCCACCGCATTAAAGATAGCATTGGTTATAGAGAACATGGTAAACTATTCTCACAGAGACAGAGCTGGATCCAGTTAATTTTAAAGACAGTGTTAAGGGTGTTAAATCCAAAGCGTTTATTTCTCCTTCGTGGTCACTTATTATTATTGTTTATTTTTTAACATAATCTGTCTTGCCCTTCCAGATTAATTTAAATAAAATTCTGTTAATTGTGGAACACATGTCTTGTCTATATAAAGGGATAATGCACAATTATACAAGTCTGCAAATCCCTTTAGCTTTGGAGATCAACAAGAGGAAGTGGTAGCACAGTGGTTAAGGTGTTGGACTGCTAGTTGAAAAATTGGGGTTTGATTCTCAGCACCACCAAGCTGCCACTGCAATTGGACCCCCAATTGCTTAGTTTTATAAGTGATTAAAATGTAATTCACTCTGGATTAGGGCGTCTGCCAAATGTAGTGAATGTAAACACGCAACATTAAATATATAATTTTTTTTAGTTTTTTGATTTTTAATTTTTCAAATAGTTAATTAAACTGATTGGTCTGAGTGTTACACCCACACCAATTAATTTACCTCTGTACAGTTTGCAAAAGGTCAGTTCTGTCGGTAACCTACTGTATTATTAGAATGGCAGTAGCTAATTGCATAGCATTTTTTATTAGGCAGATGCATATATCTTTGTTTTAATTTTTTTTTTTCTGGTAGCTTGTCTGTTGACTTTATTCTGCTGCTGCAGATTATACTTGAAAAATAATGAAGAACCCTGATCTATGTGGTTCTTTGTGATTGTATCAAGTCAAGTGTCCTTTATTTCTGTAATCCTTTTTAACAATAAAAAAATATGTCAAAACAGCTTTACAAACTCAAATCAAACAAGGCAACACTCACTAAAACCCTCAGTTTTATTAATATATGTAAATTAAGAGTCCCCAATTAAGCAAGTCAGAAGCGACAGCAGCAAGAAACCTTGGGAGAAATCAGGTTCAGATGAGGGGTTGTGTCAGATCTCCTCTGATAAACCAGGTTATTCTACCGTGCAGTAAAGTTATCATGGTTTTGTCTGGATGGTCATCTAAAAGACAAGGTCATCTCTGGGAAACTGCCACTGCGGCTTTTTGTCTTTGCACTAATCCACAAACTGGATTCTCCAGTCTGGATACAGACTGGACTGGTGGTAACGGTGAGTTCGGAAAAGAAATGAAACAGCCTTATGTTAGACTAGATGTCATTCTACTTATGATATACAAATATATTGTGTTATTGATGGTGTTTCCGGTTCCGGTTAATCTGATTATTGCATCTTAACAATCCTTTAACAGATTTGGATAATATAAATGTGTAAGTGTGTAAGCCAGGTTAAATAAATGGGTCCTTCATTTAATTTTAACCTGGCAGAGTGTGTCTGCCTCCCAAACAGAATAAACACTGTCTTAAAACAAGTGATTCAAGTTGCTCCATCTTTATTTAGGTGATGTACAGTAAACAAGACCAGCAGCATAAGAGGCTGATATAAAAAACACATCAGGAACTCACATCACATCATGATCTCTCTACAGGTATGTGGATTATGGGACGGCAATAAGGCAGAACAGCAATAGATTTGTGATCTGATTCAGATTAGTTACAGCATGATAAATAAAACCTTTTTAACATTTAATTACTTTTGTGCCATTTAATTATTCAAGCGGTCAGAGGTACATCAGTTTTCGATGCCAGTTTGATTTTATATTTGACATCATTTCAACATCAAATACAAACTGGGTATAGACTGATATGCAATTTTAAAAATTTTAAATTTTATTCTAACACTTTAAAAGTCATCACATCTCAAGTAAAGTCAAATCCCCTTTTTTTATATAGCGCTTTTAACAAACGAGAATGTGTCAAAAACAGCTTTACAGAATTACATCATATCTAACTAACTTTTTTTAACATTGCTGTCCTTCACTATTATTACATCAACCAGTAAAACAGAGACTTGTAAATCTAGAAGCAATGAGGCTGTTTCTGTTTAACCACATTTTTTATTATTTGAATGTTGAAACGTTAAATAGATTTAACACCTAATGTGTTTTTAGTCTTCGTAATTAGTGGTCCACTGTGGCTTACGTTTTTTTTTTTTTACTTTTGCTCAGATGAATAAATGCATTAATTTCTTTCAAGGTCAATAAATCATGCTCACGGACTGTGGTATTTATAAACTGAAGCCTGCAACTCAGATTTATTTCTCTTGATGACTTTTGCCCATGTTCGGTCTGACCAAAGAGTGAATGTTTAAAAGGTTGGCATCAATCATGTGAAAACAATTTTCACCTTTAATAATTACTTCGTTTTTATTTGCAAAGGTTGACTCTGATGTGGATAAAAGATAAAAGGGACATGACTTAAGTCAAGATATTTCACAAACACTGAATGAAGATGTTTTTAGACTCTTCTAAGAGGCCTACAGAGTTGTTGCAATGCGAAATAGAAAAAAAAAAACGGAATAAAAGTGTTTTTAAAGCTTTTGTAACCATCTTTAAATTTGTCACATTATGGATGTGTAATGCATTTGTATGATTCTGCATTAATTAACAATTTCATCATATGGCTAACACATTCCATGTTTAATTCCTAAAATAAACTTGACAAATGTATCAAAATAAATCGAACAATAGCTTCTTTATCCTCACATTATTTTATCCACTGATTATTTAGCAGTAGTACTGACTACTGACTACCAGTGGCGGGCCGTACATTTGGCACTGAGCCTTCACGGGTCATTTACTTGTCTTAATCCACCTTTTAATACCACCATCACGTCGAAATTATAGAAACTATCAATACTATACAAAGACGCAATGTAACACGGTGTGGCATTACAGCGAAAAAGGAATTTTGTGTATTGGGGGTAAAAAGCATTTTTATTAAAGCAAGAAGCCCATTAGGAAAACTACAAATCTCTACACTACAACCGCAACTGTACCACGTAGATCATCTAAACCATTTCAGAATCAAAATGTATCTAATAACATGGCAAAAACATAAAAAATTAAATGAAATACATCCTACATTTAAAGGCTGTAAGCCAGAGGTACCGTTTGTCGGCACTGGTCTGAATGTGGCGAATAAACTATTTCCCGGACTGAGACAAGCTAGTTATCTTTGGGGTTAGCCAACTTCTCATCACGATTGTTACAGTTTTGCTCTGAGGACAGAATCAGAGGACGGAAAAATGTTGGCATTATTGTGGGCCACCAAGCAGTCCCTGTGGGGCGAATTTGAAATCTGATTGGTTAAAGAAACTAATGTAGTTTAGGTTACAAGGACCAGCACTACTGGTTATGAAGGCCTTGAACAGATTAGCTTAACCTGGCAACACAAAGAGATTAAATTTTGATTGGACAAAAAATCTAACATACATGTACTGGAAGCAGTGCAGCAAAAAAAACAATATGGAATCATACTTAGAAGATAGATAGAAACTGTTGGGAATAAATTAATACAATTTAATAGAAAAAAAGATTATAATTCAGGTTGTAAATGTAGATCAGTACTTTTGACAGAGAAGGCCTTGCTGACCCTGATGGCACATTGCTGCTGACTACATATATATGTGTTATATATATAATATATATATATATATATATATATATATATATATATATATATATATATATATATATATATATATAACAACCATGTAAATAACTACAGGAATTACAAACAGTAGAAAATGTTTTCTATTGTGTTTTTGGTAAGATTTTATTTTAAATGTAAAGTTATTTATCATTTATTATAGAATAGACAAAAACTTCAATCAGTGGAAATAATGGTCTTCAATTTAAGTAAATTATAAATGGAATTCCATAATAATACCAATTTAGTTTTAATTCTTGTCTTTGAATTGGATCATTAAATCCTTCGATTGTATACACCTACGCTGTTAGCTGAAACTACAACCCCACTACAGCAAAGAACCAAACTAAATTTGTCAAAAAAAATTGTGACAGTTTGAGCAGATATATGGAAATCTTTCTAACAGAAGTAAAAGGATAAAAAAAAAATCAGTAAAGGAACAGGTTTCAAAATATTGCATCACCATTTCAGGCATTTCAGGCTCACTGTCAGATCATCATGTATTAAACTTGCCTGCAGCCTGGTCATTAATAAAAAAAATAATATTAATCATTATCATAATATGAAGTAAGTAAAATAAGTATATATGAATGATCAAAACTCCAAATCTGTTTCCTTTAAACCAGCCTTCTATGTGGGACGTCTTAACTCACAATTCTATCCAATTCTTTAATAGAATGAATTTTGATTCTGTTATTTCACACTTAGTAAAATAACACTCACACTTAAGTTGGTATAGGTGGCTTAGAGGTTAGCACTGTTGCCTCATAGCAAGAATTGGGCTTTCTGTGTGGAGTTTGCACAGTGTTTCTGTGTTTTTCCCTGTGTTTGGGTGGGTGTACTCCGGTTTCCTCCCACAGTCAAAAAACCTGTATATTAGGTTAATTGGAGATTCTAATTTGGTCCTGTGATTTATCTAAAAGCTGTTACAATTTTACAATTTTTCATATCACAGTTGGCTGTAAGGGCAAACTAAGTTTTAAATACTCTTCTTAAAATGAAATTATGTAGAACACATATTACCACTAGAGAGTGAGAATACAGTAACTCAATCCTAATCTGAGCTGGTTCATCCTCATTATCATCAGAAATTACTGCAAACAGTTGGCATTTCATATAGACTGCACGTATTTAAAACGTACGTCAATGTACCTTTCTTGCCTTAAAACGAGGCAATACTTTTCTGTTTTGAGTTTTCTGCAGAAAAGTAAGACTACTAAATTCACGGCCTGTTTATGACCTATCAAAAGCACAATACGTGTAGGCTAACACCAAATGTAACATTAAAATATTTTCTCCTATTCATTAAAAGATGTTTGAAATAAATGTTTTAAAATTTAACATTGGTGTACAGCTTTAGTTAGTGTATAGTGCAGGCTAATTTCCCTTATCAAATGTGCCGGCATCAACTGATGTTTTTGCAAACATCACACAACCCCTTATCCCCATGTCAAAAGCGCTCCTGATCACATTTTTTAAGCTCTTGCATCATCTGTCTGAATGGTCTGTTAAATTTTCACGCAATTTCTCTGCGCCTCCCTTACGCTTCTTTTCCGTGTCACTTTGACTATTTTGACAGATACACATTGACGCTGCATGTGCGCACAAAGCCCGAAAAGGGGAATTCTTTAAAGATCTGATTGGTCAGCCAAATTTTAATTAAGTCAAAAAGCAATGGGCTGATGATTAAATGTCTCATGAGCCAGAAATGTCTCATGGGCCGGAAAAAAAATGTCTGGAAAAAAATGTCAGCATAGAATGTTTCGAAAAATACATTACACCACCACAAAGACCCCAGCACCAATAACTAAATAAGTAAAAAAATGGCTATTAAGAGTTTTATACAAATAAAAACATTATGATATGTATCGGCCCAAAGTCAGCCCAGCTGGAAAATGCCAAATAACCTGTCCATTGTCATTGTCAACAAATACTGTGAGCTTTGTTATTTTTTTTTAAAGAATTTGTGCTTTATAGTAGATGCAGCCAGTTGCATTTCAAACAGAAAGAGAAAGCAGTGTGTAAAAACTGTAATGCTCACACAGAATGAGGTTTACTGAAGTACTAAACACAGAACAGCAAAAACAAAAACCATTTTATATACAACCTAAATTCCAGAAAGGTTTTTTTGTAATTTAAATGAAATGAAAAATAAAGCCTTTCAAATCACATGAGCCAATATTTTATTCACAATATTTAAACATTAGAACATAAATAACAAATGATAAAACTGAGAAATTGTACATTTTTATGCATAAAATGATCTTAATTCAAGTTTGATGCCTGCTACAGGTTTCAAAATACTGTCTGTAATTTCCAGAAAGAATGTCAAATTTGGACTCATCTGACCATAAAACAATTCCACTTTGAATCAGTCAATTTTAAATTAGTCTTGGCAGAATCATGCCGATAAGTGATGCAATGTCGTCTAAAGGCCCAAAGACCATGGACATTCAACATAGGTCATCTTCCTTGTCCATTACACACAGAGATTTCTCTAGTTTCTCTGAATATTTTGATGTTATGTACTGTAGATGTACATTTTGACATTGAGGAATGTGGTTTTTAAAGTATTCAACAATCTTGTAACACATTGAAGAGCCTCTGCCCATTTTTTATTTCGGAGAGACTCTGAGAGCCTCTCTAACATGTCCCTTTCATAGACAGTCATGTTATAGATCTGATGTCAGTTAACCTAATTAGTTGCTAAATGTTCTGCCAGCTGAATCTTTTTAAAATGTACTGCTTTTTCAGCCCTTTGTTGTCCGTTCCCAATTATTTTGAGACCCATAGCAGTCAACAAATTTGAAATGAATCAATTAGTGGCTAAAAGTATAAAATTTCTCAGTTTAAACATTTGTTATAATTTTTTATGTTTTATTGTGAATAAAATATTGGCTCGTTGTGGTTTGAAAAACACTTAGTTGTTATATATATTTAAATTTACATCTTACATTTACATTTACAGCATTTAGCAGACGCTCTTGTCCAGAGTGACGCACAAGAAGTGCTTTGAGTCACATCAAAAAACTGATCACAAAAAGGTGCAACAACAACAAAAAAACTGTTGAAAAGAGTAAGGTTTTTTTTTTTTGTTTTGTTTTTTTTTAAATGTCAAGAGCAACATTGAGGTCTTGCTCTTAACTTTTCCAGAATTCAGTTTGTATAAAAAATACAATCTTTTTCTCCTTTCAGCTGTTGCCTTTTAGGAGTTGCCACAGCGAATCCTCTGTCTCTTTTTTCAGCGCCACTGTCTCTAAACCATACATCATAGCTGGTCTTATCACTGTCTAATACACCTTCCCCCTTCTAGTTGATTTTTTCTGTCACACGTCACTCCTGACACGTTTCTCCACCCATTCCAACCTGCCTCTACTGTCCCCAAGTACTTGAAAGAACTTAAACTTCTGTACCTTTTTTACCCTGTAATCTCACTTTTTCACTTTGCTTCCTTTCATCAACACATGTACTCTGTTTTGCTACGACTGACTTTCATTCTCTCCAGAGCAAACCTCCACCTCTCCAGGTTTTCCTCCACTTGCTCCCTGCTCTCACTACACCTCGTCTGTCACCTGATCCATCACAACAGCAAACAAGAAAGGGCTCAGAGCTGATAAAGCCATACTGCTGCTCACAAATACCTACTACCCTTCTTAACCTAGCTTCCTCTACTCTTTCCCATACCTTCATTGTATGACTCATCAACTTTTTACCACTGTAGCAACTCTGCACATCACCCTTGTTCCTAAAGATAGGCACCATTACACTCCTCCTCAGGCATCTTCTCACTCACTTAAATCATGTTAAACAATCTAGTAAGAAATTTCACTGTTACCTCTTCTAGACAGTTCCACACCTCCACCGGTATTTCATCTTTTGAACTTCCTGCTCCACATTATTTACCTTTTCTACCCTCTTTTTCCTCTAATTTTCCTCATTCAACAACACTTCAAAGTACTCCTTCTATCTTCTCTGTACACTCTCCTCACTTCTGAGTACCTTTCCATCTCAATCCTTAATAACCCTAACCTTCTTAAACCCTAAAGTTCTTCTTTTCCTTATCCCAGGTAAGATGCCTCTGATGATGTCTGTGGTTCAGAGTGGCTTAACAAGAGTAATACGACAACTGTAGTCAAGTTCCCTGACACTTCTGTGTGTGGTGGCTCTTGATGCCTTGACCCTAGTCTCAGTCCATTCCTTGTGAAGTTTACCCAAATTCTTAAATCCATTTTGCTTGACAAGCCTCTCAAGGCTGAGGTTCTCTCGGTTGGTTGTGCATCTTTTCTTTTACACTTTTTCCTTTCATTCAACTTTCTGTTAACATGCTTGGATACAGCATTCTGTGAATGGCCAGCTTCTTTGGCAATGAATGTTTGTCTCAATTTCCCTTTCTCTCTCTCCCTCTCTCTCTCTCTATCTCTCTCTCTCTCACACGCACACTCACAAACACACACACACACACACACACACATGCTTTGTCTTTTGAAGGAGATGTAGTGAAAAAAAGACATAAATGAGATACCAAAAAAGACATAAATGAGCCTTATTTTATTTCATTATGTTAATTTTTTTATTATGTTATTTTATCTTTTATTTTATCCAAAACGTTTAAGGAAAAATAGAAAGATGACAAAGGGAATCCCTATTTGTAAAGGCATATACCGTAGTTACTTTCAGAGCCCCCAGAGGGCACATAAAGACTCTTATGTTGAAAGACGTCTTGGTTATGTATGGTAACCCTTGTTCCCTGTAAGTGCCAACAGGAACCAGTATCTTAAAGCGCAGCCTTACTCAACATCATGACCTACCAGTGTGCAGGAGCGCCCTATTTCCTCCCACAAGGGGGAGGATATACCGTAGGCGAGGTCCCCAGTGAGGCCTTTTTTAGATACTTACGTTTTTACTCACTGCTGAAAGTCCTGCCACACTGGGACCACAATCACATCCCGACATCTGGGGGATAGTATGTTAAGAATCACCTAGATCCGACAAAAAGAGGCAGTACAACATAGGAAAGGCACCGCGTTGGGCTCCACACAAGGAGAGACACCAGACCCGGGGACACACATTGGTTCTAGAAATCTTTTCCATAGATACATCAGGAGCCACTACATGCGGAGCATGTCATTCCAGGCTGGTCCCTCTGCTGGATCATCTGGGGGCGGAGTGTTTGATAGAAAAAAGGTGGAGCTGGGGTCAGACTACAGAACCTTCACATGGTCCAAATGGCGTAACCCTCACAAGAGAAAATGGGTTCCATTCACATGTTGTAGAACCTGGCAAATGTGTTGGTGGTAGCCCAACCTGCAGCCTTGCATATGTTCACTAGTGAGGCCCTATTCACCAAGGCTGTTGTGGCAGCTATCCCTTAACTTTATCGTTTGTTTCTCTGTGTTGCATAAATCTTTTATTTGTTGAACATCGATTAAATGGTTTCAATTAAGCTGGTTTGGATGCTTATTGTATTTTCTAGTTCGGGAAACAGACACAGTCTCTATAGTGTGATATCTTTTGAGAGTCTCTATGTGCTGTACATTAACAGAATTCTGTGCGGAATGTGAGGTGAGACCGCAAGCAGACAGTGGGTTTAGCCAGACTATCTGCTTCCTGACCTGTGCTCCAGTTAGTCAAGTGCCAACTCTAAGACTATTTGCCAAATTTCTAGACAGAAGAGCGGCACCACCCCAGGAGGGATGAATACAATACAATCTCTTTAAATTTACAATACAATTTTGGTCTGCCCCAAAATCTCCTTCAATTGTCTATAAAAACTGTTATTTCACAGGCACCATTTAGACATCCAGCTATTAAGTGATGACAGTCTGCTATGTATCTCGTCACCACGGTAAGCAGGGAGGGGACCAGAGCAGATTACTGTGTCTGACATTGTACTTGTGAATTCACACACCTCTTTAAAATTATTTTTGGTGATCTCTGACTGGCAAAGTCGAACATCATTAGCACCGGCATGAATAACAATCTTAGTGAATTTACGCTTAGCATTAGCCAGCACTTTTTGCTAAGATGTCAGGCGCTCTGGCTCCCGGTAAACATTGGACTATGGTATCTGGAGTCTCTATTTTCATGTTCCGTACAATAGAATCACCAATAACTAGAGCTCTTTTATCAGGTTTCTCAGTGGGTGCGTCACTGAGTGGGGAGAACCTGTTTAATGTTTTAATCGGAACTGAAGAGCGATGTTTTGACAACTCTAGCAGGAGTGGAAGCCATTACTCACCGTAAATAATGAGTGATTCCGCTGTTGTTGATGCACTTGAGAAAAAAGAAAACAGTAAAACAGAAATGCGACCAGTGACCACAAATGGGCCAGTAAGTGTACTTGCGCGATTCTTTGGGCTAGCTGTGTGCCAGTGCGTCTGGGCCGAAGGGGCCTCGGTCAGGGAAAACCACAACTGGCAATGGGTCGAAGACAGATCCTCTGTCTTGACAGCACGTCCACTACACAGTTGAAGTCGCCTGGGATGTGAGTGGCATGTACAGACCTGAGCCTGTGCTGCCCCCACAGGAGGAGATGGCGGACAAGCTGTGACATGCGTCTGTGACATATATAATTTTTTTTTCCTTTGGAGGAAATAAGAATTTTGCCCAGGTGCCACTGTGGACGCCACCACGAGGAAGAGACCACTGATCATGCTGCCGCTGCTCTAGTGACGCAAAATGTAATATCTTTTTATCGCTTTTTCTTTCTTAGGCTGCTGCAAAACGCTGCTGAAGTTGTGAAGCCACATTTGGCTCCGAAAAACAGAAAGATGAGCAGTTTCACGAACAGTATATTTACACCTGGAAGTCCTGGGCATGACCAGCAAATTCTGCTCCTCCAATTTCATTGGCCTTTTTAAAAAATACTTCAGAGGTACTTTGGGCTCCCGAAAGTGACTCCTAGTGTCGTAACTCAACATGACGTGGTGCAGACAGTGGATATGATCCAAGGAGACAGAACCCTGGAGGAATATTCCAGTCAGTACCTCGACCTGGTCCATTTCACTCCATTCTCGGACATCAGCCTCTGCATGTTCTTCTTTCCATAAATCAACATTTGGGTACAAACAGCATTTCATTGTATCAGTAATAAACTCTTAAACAGAAGTGGTCTTAAGTACGTGTTTTCTTCTTCACCCAATGCCAAATGATTAGAATTAATATTTCATTCTAAGTACCTGGACTTAACAACTATTAAAGGACAGATGACAAAAAGGGTGTAATTGTGACAGAATTAAAACACAGCTAAAGCTATAATAACTGGTCTCATTACAGCAGAGTAAAATAAATAGATATTTATAGTTTGTCAGGACGAATTAAGGTGCTCAGGGGCCCTTAGGCTACTATTTGTGTAACAACACCCCTATTAAATAGTTATGCCTTACTGGAAAAATGTATTTAGTGCCATACATAATCCACAGGCAAATATTAATATGAAATGTCATACAGTAAGAAAATTACCACCCACACCACTTTAGTAAAATGAGAAATTGAACATTACAAACAAAACATAAACACAAGCATGCACACTTAAAATCAGCCCTTTATTATGATCAGGAAACACCAGCACCACAGCCAAAATGTTTGTAATGATCAAATGTAATGTAAACTGTAAAATTGGGTCAGTGGAGCAGAGTAAGTTCCAGGCCATCCTCAAGGTCTTTAAATCCGAGGAAAGGGGCAGAAAACTGTTTACTGGTACCTCAGGGGCAAGTTAACCCACCCCCGAAAGATAGAGAAAAGAAAAAAAGGATTATTAAGTGTATTGATGTGTATAAATTAAAGCGATGTTGTGTAAATTGTCTATATTTTTTATATCTGCATATGTTTACTTTTTATAATTTATAAATATTATAACATTAACTACTGCATATTTTTCAACCTTCAACCATATGTTATTTATGGAAATACACTGCTCAAAAAAAATAAAGGAAACACTTAAACAACACAATGTAACTCCAAGTCAATCACACTTCTGTGAAATCAAACTGCCCACTTAGGAAGCAACACTGATTGACAATCAATTTTACATGCTGTTGTGCAAATGGAATAGACAACAGGGGGAAATTAAAGGCAATTAGCAAGACACCCCCAATAAAGGAGTGGTTCTGCAGGTGGTGACCACAGACCACTTCTTAGTTCACACTGAGCACATGTGACAGACGTGACAGAGTCTGGAGACGCCGTGGAGAACGTTCTGCTGCCTGCAACATCCTCTAGCATGACCGGTTTGGCAGTGGGTCAGTAATGGTGTGGGGTGGCATTCCTTTGGAGGACCACATATCCCTCCATGTGCTCACCATAGGTAGCCTGACTGCCATTAGGTACCGAGATGAGATCCTCAGACCCCTTGTGAGACCACATGCCGGTGCGGTTGCACCTGGGTTCCTCCTAATGCAAGACAATGCTAGACCTCATGTGGCTGGAGTGTGTCAGCAGTTTCTGCAAGACGAAGGCATTGATGCTATGGACTGGCCCGCCCGTTCCCCAGACCTGAATCCAGTTGAGCACATCTAGGACAACATGTCTCCAAATCCAGACCTCCATGGGTTAATATATTTGATTTTCATTGATAATTTTTGTGTGATTTTGTTGTCGGCACATTCAACTATGTAAAGAACAAAGTATTTTATAAGAATATTTAATTCATTCAGATCTAGGATGTGTTATTTTAGTGTTCCCTTTATTTTTTTGAGTAGTGTATAATGGCTTTTATGGTAATAAAATGAGGCCCTATCAAGCTGCATTTCTTGAGCCCCACCTGTTTCCTGTGTCCAGCTGTCTTTCAGAGTAGTGTTGAATTATACCTGTGCCTAATTATGTCTTTAAAATAGTGTTTACAGTAAAAGAATGTACACCTTTTATTTAAAAGTAGTTTGGACAGTGGCCAAAAGGAACAGGCTTGTGTACACAGACAGAAATACCTGTCTTTGTATCAACAAAGCAAATTTTCTGAAATTCCCAGAAAGATAATAAAAGAAACATAAGGTGTTGTTCTGGTGTTAAAAGGTCTTTGAAGGTTATGAAATATTTTCATAAGAACAGTTCTGTAGTTATATTTACAATTTATATTACATGACATCTAGATTTAGAAAAACCATACATTCTTTTTAAAAAACATTTATAAATTCTGTAACAGAACCCCCCAGAACTCACTGAGACGGAATAGGAAGAAACCTGGAGAGGAACCAGACTCAACAGTTCATCCTCATTTAGGTGAAAAACAGGTAGCAGGAATTATGTAATTACACTGTGTGTGTAAGCAACATAATTCGTACGTCCTCAAAGAACAGCTGGAACCTCCTTATGTAGCTATGTAGCTCAACAGTGAGACAGAAAGAGAGAGAGAGAGAGAGAGAGAGAGAGAGAGAGAGGATGAAAGACAAAAACAGGAAAACAATTAAGTGACATTGTAATCATAGTGCATGGAGTGATTGAGTATTTAATGTAGAGTAAAAGCATGGACTCCGGCAAGACTAACTAGGACAGCGAAACTAAAAGGAGAACCAGAGGGAAACACAGACATGAGGGCGCCCTGATATGTTAAGCAACCATCTGCTCTCATCATCAACACCATGATCAATAAAAGTAGGGAAGACACCATCTAAACATACCAGATCACCATAATACTCAACATCCATGAGTCCCCCAGATCTACTCCTTTATCTAAGGTACATCTGTACAAAATGCTTGACTAAATAAATAAGTTTTTAGCCTGGACTTAAACACTGAGACTGTGTCATGTTTCTACAACTTTGGGGCGCTGTAAGAAAAGGCTCTGCCCCCTGCTGTAGTTTTTTTAATGCGCGTTACTAACAGGCAGTCTGCATTCTTTGATCGAACTAGGCGTGGCGGAACGTAAGACCCTAGCAGTTCTTACAACTAGCGGTGTTGATGTTAAAAGCGGCTGTTTGCTTAACATATCAGCCGGAGTCCATCCTTGCACTCTACATTATTCACTTAATCACTCCAAACCATGTGATTACAATGTCACTTAACTGTTTTCCTTCTTTTTTGTCTTCCTCTCTCTCTCTCTCTCTCTCTCTCTCTCTCTCACTGTTGAGCTACATGTGCCACAACGGAGCTACCTGTCAGACTTTTCCCTGTGACCTGCTCCAGTTGATAATACATCGCCAGGGTGACCAAGGTTGTCCCACTCCGCCATGAAAGATGTTTCAGCTGTTCTTTAAGGACTAATGATTTAAGTTGCTCACACACACACACACAATGTAACCACATAATTCCTGTGACCTGTTTTTCACCCAAATGAGGATGGGTTCTCTGTTAAGTCTGGTTCCTATCAAGGTTTCTTCCTATTTCCATCTCAGGGAGTTTTCCTTGCCACCGTCGCCTCCGGCTTGCTCATCAGGGGCAAACTGATTTCTGTTTCATTTTCATCTTATAATTTCTTCGATTGTCTAAAACTGCTTTGTGACAATCACCCTTGTAAAAAGCGCTATAAAAATAAAATTGAATTGAATTGAATAATTAACAAAAAAGACCCATGGCTTCTTGTTGCATTGAGTTCTGTGCTTACTCGGCCCATGCAAGGAACCGGTTCCAAGAGTTCTGTGGCAGAAGGTACAGAGACAGTGCCCATTTTCTTGAATTTTTCTCTTGGCCTGCCCATTACTCTGATGATGGTAACCATACGATGGGTTCATGGCCACACCTAGAAGTGAATAAAAAGCCTTCCACACCCATGAAATGAACTGGGGATCTCAATCTAATACAGTCTCTTTAGGTATGCCAAAATTTCTAAATTTATGTTAAACATTACCTCTGCTGTGTTCCTGGCTGTAGGGAGAGTGGAAAGTGGAACCAGACGGCAGGCATTGAAGAAGCAGTCTACTGCCACCAGGATACGTGTTACCATCGGATGCTGGAATGTGACACGGTCCACCCGATGTGTGACTGTGGTCGTTGGGACTGGGCAGAGGTAGGAGTTTTCCGACAGGCAGATGACGAGGAGTCTTAGATATGGCACTTTTTCGATGACCCTTTACGTACCTTCTGACCTCGTTGGCCAATCAGGGCAACCAGAAGTGATTCTTAAGCAATGAGATGGTCTGGTTAGTGCCAGGATGGCCGGTGCCCAGGGAGGTATGTGTGGAGTGAATTAGGTCACGTCTGTGATCAGTATTCAGGGAAAAGTAAACGGTGAGCTAAGGGAGAACCTGGCGTGTCTGTAACACTATCATGCCAATCTTCTTATAGACTGGTCACAAGGGTTAGCATTTATGCCGGTCTACGTGGGTTTAAGCCTAAAAACATGTAGTATGACAATGCTAAATGTGATGTAAGTCCAAACATATTCTCAAACATATAATCGTTTTTTTACAGCATGCACATGCTTATAAAAGTTTAAATACAATACAACAAAGGTTTGACTGTAATATATCTATACATTTGATTCGAGCATATTCCTGAAGCTACTACATTGTTAATGCAGAAATAAAACTTTCTTAATTATAAATCATGTTAGGAAGATAAAAGCCACCCAAAAAGTAAAATAAGCCACCCAAAAAGCTTTAGTGTTAATTTATCTTTCTCTTCGATGTACTAGTTAAAAACAGCGCTGCATCCAGGCTCATAAATAAAGCATATACATTTGTATATTCAGTCCATAACGAATACATACAGCAAATCTGCACATGAAATTTACTGTTTATAAAAAAAGATAATGTACCCAGCAAATAATATATACTGTTTCATAATTCTTAGTCTCATTAACACATACTTTATACATTAAAAATATCCACTATTATTATTACAAGGTCTTTTATTATAAATTTCATTTAAATGCATTGTAAAAAAAAAAAAAACGTCAGAATAGGAGACGGCTGTTAGTATAAGAAGCAGAATTTGAACCTGAGCTTAACATTTAGTGTAATGTTAGCCAACACAGGTTGTTGCAGCCTTTTCCTGCTAATGTTTAATTATGCTTTATCTTTAATTAGTAACCACTGTTTTATTAACAAGAGTGAGCTAGTGAAAAGAAAAAAAAATAAAGTTGCTTTGTTGTTCTTTAGAGGTAATCTGGTAAAACTGCACAAAATGGAGGATAAACAAGTATAATTACAATATATAAAGCAGGTTAAGTGTAATTTAATAATATTAATAATAAAATGACTGCAGCTATTTCTGTTGTATTTATGGTTTCTTATTTTAACAGTATATTCCCTAAAACAAATCATCAAAAAATATTTATTTTCCTGAAATTAATATGTAACTATAGGGTATATATATATATATATATATATATATATATATATATATATATATATATATATATATATATATATATATATATACACTGCTTAAAAAAAATAAAGGGAACACTTAAACAACACAATGTAACTCCAAGTCAATCACACTTCTGTGAAATCAAACTGCCCACTTAGGAAGCAACACTGACTGACAATCAATTTCACATGCTGTTGTGCAAATGGAATAGACAACAGGTGGAAATTATAGGCAATTAGCAAGACACCCCCAATAAAGGAGTGGTTCTGTTCTGCAGGTGGTGACCACAGACCACTTCTCAGTTCCTCTGCTTTCTGGCTGATGTTTTGGTCACTTTTGAATGCTGGCGGTGCTTTCACTCTAGTGGTAGCATGAGACGGAGTCTACAACCCACACAAGTGGCTCAGGTAGTGCAGCTCATCCAGGATGGCACATCAATGTGAGCTGTGGCAAGAAGGTTTGCTGTGTCTGTCAGCGTAGTGTCCAGAGCATGGAGGCGCTACCAGGAGACAGGCCAGTACATCAGGAGACGTGGAGGAGGCCGTAGGTGGGCAACAACCCAGCAGCAGGACCGCTACCACCTCCGCCTTTGTGCAAGGAGGAACAGGAGGAGAAACTGCCAGAGCCCTGCAAAATGACCTCCAGCAGGCCACAAATGTGCATGTGTCTGCTCAAACGGTCAGAAACAGACTCCATGAGGGTGGTATGAGGGCCCGACATCCACAGGTGGGGGTTGTGCTTACAGCCCAACACCGTGCAGGACGTTTGGCATTTGCCAGAGAACACCAAGATTGGCAAATTCGCCACTGGCGCCCTGTGCTCTTCACAGATGAAAGCAGGTTCACACTGAGCACATGTGACAGATGTGACAGAGTCTGGAGACGCCACAGAGAACGTTCTGCTGCCTGCCTGCAACATCCTCCAGCATGACCGGTTTGGCAGTGAGTCAGTAATGGTGTGGGGTGGCATTTCTTTGGAGGGCCGCATAGCCCTCCATGTGTGCTCGCCAGAGGTAGCCTGACTGCCATTAGGTACCGAGATGAGATCCTCAGACCCCTTGTGAGACCATATGCCGGTGCAGTTGCCCCTCGGTTCCTCCTAATGCAAGACAATGCTAGACCTCATGTGGCTGGAGTGTGTCAGCAGTTCCTGCAAGACGAAGGCATTGATGCTATAGACTGGCCTGACCGTTCCCCAAACCTGAATTCAATTGAGCACATCTGGGACATCATGTCTCGCTCCATCCACCAACTTATGCTTTAGTCCAGGTCTGGGAGGAGATCCCTCAGGAGACCATCCGCCACCTCATCAGTCAGGAGCATGCCCAGGTGTTGTAGGGAGGTCATACAGGCACGTGGAGGTCACACACACACTACTGAGCCTCATTTTGACTCGTTTTAAAAGGACATTACATTAAAGTCGGATCAGCCTGTAGTGTGTTTTTTTTCCACTTCAATTTTGAGTGTGACTCCAAATCCAGACCTCCATGGGTTAATAAATTTGATTTTCATTGATAATTTTTGTGTGATTTTGTTGTCAGCACATTCAACTATGTAAAGAACAAAGTATTTAATAAGAATATTTCATTCATTCAGATCTAGGATGTGTTATTTTACTGTTCCCTTTATTTTTTTGAGCAGTATATATATATATATATATATATATATATATATATATATATATATATATATATATATATATATATACAGAGAGATCGGGAGAGAGGGAGAGAGAGAGAGAGAGAGAGAGAGAGAGAGAGACAGAGAGAGAGAGAGAGAGAGAGAGAGAGAGAGAGAGAGATTAAATGTATTCAATGAGGAGCAAGTAGATGACCTTGGTTATTTGAGAGGAACTAATCTGTGAAAGTCTGACATGGGACAAGAATAGCCTCTTATTGTTATTATGAAGTGTCACATCGATTTAGAGAATACCATGACTTGATGGCCAAGGGCGAAGGAGTCAGTGAAATCATGGCACCCAAATGAAAATGAAGAATCACTCTGTATTTTATAAGAATACGGCCTGTCTCTGGGTGTGATACTGACATTTAAGTCAAAATGGGTAGTGTAGAATTGTTTTTTTTTTTTTTTTTAGCTTTTTCTGTTTGTATTTTACTAAATCCTGATTATAATGAATTAACACATAAACAAATGTTTGGACGTTTATTATTATTCTTTGATTGATTTTTTTTTTATTTTCATTTTTACATTGGTCCAAGGCATGGTCAGTTTATATCATGTAACATGTTTAGTTTTGACCAAAGGCTTATTTCATGGATGCTTAAAATAAAACACATGGTTAATAAAATTTCTAACAAATAATTAATAAACTTCCCAAACAATAACTTTTAAAAAGTGGCTACATGCTGGAAAAAATTAAAGGGCACATTATGCCTGAGGAAAAAAAAAATTGTTAGAAATTGTTTTCTAACTAGACATTACATCAAATAATGCTGTTTAATAATTTTTCAAAAGCTGTATTATAATCAAACCATTTTGCTTCAGTCAGCCATAAGTCCCCTTTATTTATTAAGCGCTTTTTAACAATATAAATTGTGTCAAAGCAGCTTTACAGAATCAAATCATTTAAGACAATAAAAAACTCACTAAAACACTCCGATTAATATCTGTAAATTAAGAGTCCCCAGCTAAGCAGCAGAGAACCAAAACTCCATCAGTGACAAAATGAAAAAAAAACTTTAAAAAAGCATGTTATTATGCAGGTAAAAGTTTCTGCGAAGATATTCTTAAAAACCTTAAATAGTCCAATCTAATAACTTTAATCCAGCCACAGGGGTCACAAGCCAGGGACTTCGGTGCCAGTCCCAAGCCTGGATAAATAGAGAGGGTTGTGTCAGGAAGGGCATCCGACTTTGCCAAAACTTTGTCAAATTTAAATATGCGAATCATCCATCCTATTCCATATCGGATCGGTAGAGGCCCGGGTTAACAATGACCGCCACCGGCGCCGTTGACCTACAGGGTGCCAGTGGAAATTGGGCTACTAGGACGAGAGGAGAAGGACGTGTGAATAGACAGAAAGAGGCAAGGCAGGAGTGTAGGACTGAGAATAGGGACGCTGAATGTTGGGACAATGACAGGGAAAGGTAGAGAGCTGAATAATATGATGGAGATGGAGAAAAGAAAAGAAAGTTAGATGTATTGTGTGTACAGGAGACTAGGTGGCAGGGTAGCAAGGCTCGTAGTATTGGATTGGGATTCAAGTTGTTTTATCATAGTGTGGATAGGAAGAGAAATGGGGTAGGGGTGATCCTGAATAAGAAGTTTGAGAAGAATGTTCTGGAAGTGAAAAGAGTGTCAGACAGAGTGATGAGTCTGAAGTTAGAAATTGAAGGGCTGATGATGAATGTTGTAAGTGATGCCCCACAAGTAGGTTGTGAGTTAAAGTTGAAGAAAAAGAGAGGTTCTGATGTGAGTTAGATGAGCTAATTGTGAGTATTCCCAGAGGAGAGAGAGTAATGCTAGGCGCAGACTTGACAGAGGTGACAAGGAAGTGTTGGGCAGGTTTGGAGTCAGGGAAAGGAACACTGAAGGACAGATGATAGTAGACTTTGCTAAGAGGACGGAGATGGCTGTGGTAAATACTTTTTTCCAGAAGAGAGAGGAGTATATAGTGACTTATAAGAGCGGAGGAAGGAGCACACAGGTAGATTACATCTTATTTAGATGAAACACTCTGAAAGAGATTAGTGACTGTAAAGTTGTGGTGGAGAGAGTGTAGCCATACAGCATAGAATGGTGGTGTATAAGATGAAGACCTTGGGCGGTCAGTTAGTGTTTCTATATGAATGGTAAACTACAGCAGAAATGATCAGGGAGACCGGAAAAGGGTGCTGGGTCATATGGAAAAAGGAAAGACAATAAGGAGACTTGGTGGTGGAATAAGGAATTTCAGGATCGTATACAGAGGAAAATGTTAGCCAAGAAGAAGTAGGACATGAAAAGGACTGTGAAAAGTAGACAGGAATACAAGGATTTGCGTCACAGCGTGAAGAGAGAAGTGGCTAAGGCCACGCAGAAGTCATATGATGAGTTGTACACTAGGTTAGACATCAGAGAAGGACAGAAGGTTAGCAAGGCAGAGGGATCGAGATGGGATGGATGTGCAGCAGGTTAGGTTTATTAAGGCCCGAGATGGAAAGGTGCTTACAGGTGAGGAGAGTGTACAGAGAAGATGAGAGGAGTACTTTGAAATGTTGATGAATGAGAAAAAGGGAAGAAGAGGAACACAATGTGGAGCAGAAACATTAGTACAATCGAAGATAGGGTGGCTTTGAAAAGAGGAAAGGTGTTGGTCGTGATGAGATACTGGTGGAGGTGTGAAAATGTGTAGGAGAGGCAGCAGTTGAATTTCTTACTAGATTTTCTTTCTTACTTGGTTAAAAGGATTTTAGTGAGTGAGAAGATGCTTGAGGAAAAGAGGAGGAGTGTAATTGTGCATATCTTTGAGAACACAGATGACTGGATAAATGAATCAAAGATGAATGGGTGGAGAAATGTGTCAGGAGTGATGTGTGACAGAAGAATATCAGCTAGAATTAAAGGGAAAGTGTACAAGACAGTGGTGAGACCAGAATTGATGTATAATTTGGAGACAGTGGCGCTGAGGCAGTTATCAGAGCTAGAAATAGCAATGCTGAAGATGTTGAGGTTTTCTTTGGGAGTGACAAAATTGGATATTATTAGGAACGAGTCCATCAGGGGGACGGCTCATGTTAGATGTTTTGGGAAAAAAGTCAGGGAAGCCAGATTGAGGTGGTTTGGACATGTACAGAGGAGGGATAGTGAATATATTGGTAGGAGGATGTTATAAATAAAGCTACCAGGCAGAAGGCAAAGAGGATGCGATAGATGAGGACAGGAAGTTAATGGGTTAGTTGGAGATAGATGATGTGCTGTGGCGACCCCTAAAAAGGGAACAAAAAAAGGAGAAGAAGAGTCCAATCTAATAATTTTACATTCTTAGTTTTGCTGCTTGGCCAAAAAAAATATGTGTATGCTTTACAGCTGGTACATAATAACTTTGATCTAAAAACGGAAGCACCCAAAATACATATCCTAGTCTTTATTGAATAGTCTACTGCTATATGTATCTGTTTAAAAGCCATTTGAAAAGATATTATCTGTACAGCACTATGGTTAACACTGTTGTTTTATTTAGTGCTTTAGAGAATAAATGTTAATTGGTTAATTGTCTGCATACCAAATCTTTAGAGTTTGAATTTTTTTCCTTTGAATCCTGTAATTCAAAGCTAGTTTAGGCTTTTTGCTAGAATTAGCTAGAATGATGTGATCTTTGGGTCACCCTTTGTCTTGGAGGAGGGAAAAGAGAATTCTTAGAGAATTCTTTAATTTGTTAGACATTAATGAAGGTGGTAACTATGGGCTTACAATCATTGCAGTCAGCCTCGTGATAAGATTTACATAATTTTAGACAGCAATATTAGAATCCTTAGGATTTTTATTCCTGGCTTGCCTTTTTTTAATTTCTGCTTCTCTCCCTCCCTCTCCACACCAACAAAAGTACAAAAGACGGATTTGTTTACCTTACGTTCCATGCTTCGTGCTGATTATTTGCATAAATTTAAAGGGTTTCATGATCTTAAACAGCAGGGTAACATTTAAAATTGTGTTTTAAAACACTCACCTTGGAATAATAAAATGCTGCTTTCTTCCTGTGGCTGATGTTTTTTTTTACTAATAGTGCTATTTTTTGCTTTTTTTATGTGTACATGCACATTTGGCCAAAATACTTAATATAATAATATAATAAACTTTAAATAAATAGTAAATAAATATGCCAGGTTGCATGTCTGTAAACAATAAATTATGTGGTGTCAGTACATCCAGGACAATCCAAATAGATAATTTTACACTTACAAATATGTCAGGGGAAGATATGTTATGCTGTAATAATTGTGTCTGTCCAGAACTAGCATTTATTTGGTACCCTAAAGCTTCCTGGCTTTTTTTTTCTTGTTAGTTAGACTGTACAAAATATTTATAAATAATAAATAACAATTTTTTTAGAAATGTTTTATTTATGGGTCGTATTTAAATTATCCTTAATAATTAATTAATTATATTTTATTTATTTTTATATAAAAAGATGGATTTTCAGAGATAATAGATAATATTGGTCTTTAAACAATTTAATTTGTAAAAGTAATGATTTATTCTAGAATATACGGTATTATTATTAAATAATAATATTTTTTATTTAGTACTTTGTTGTTTTAACCATTTAAAATAATTATAAGTGATTTTGTTCATGAATATTTGTTGTTCTGTGTCTTAAAAATCTCTTTACATTGTGATAGGAATCATTAGGTAATTGGTCTAAATGTATTTCCATGTATTTTTATATTCTGTAGAAGGTGTAGAACCAAGAAATGTTCATCTAATCAAACAGTCTAAACATTATGATAGGCAAAGGTGTATACCTCTGCACGCCCTTTTTGCATGGACATGATACGTCATCAGTGCGTTTAAATACTGTGGAAAAAAAGGTTGGATAAAAACTGAGAGTAAACCTGAATTAATTGTGTTGTGTTTTCATGCTGGAGTCTATTACAGGAGACAAAAGGTCTAAAAGATGACATCATGGTTAGACATATTTAATAGTAAGTCATAGTTTATGTAGTTTGTGTAGCTTTTATAAATTAGCTTAACCACAGAATCTGCGTGTAAAAGCGGCCTTTTTTACTGCCTTCATTTAGCATAATTTATCAAAACAATATATCTAATTCTAAAGTACTAGATTTTTTTATATTATGTTATGTAATTTTTTTGAGCAGTGTATATATATTGCAAATATATAATAATATACCAATTGGTAGATGCTATAATAATATATAATAAAGGGAACACTAAAATAACACATCCTAGATCTGAATGAATGAAATATTCTTATTAAATATCCAATAATCCAACTTTGATGTAATGTCCTTAAAACAAGTCAAAATGAGGCTCAGTAGTGTGTGTGGCCTCCACGTGCCTGTATGACCTCCCTACAACGCCTGGGCATGCTCCTGATGAGGTGGCGGATGGTCTCCTGAGGGATCTCCTCCCAGACCTGAACGGGCAGGCCAGTCCATAGCGTCAATGCCTTCGTCTTGCAGGAACTGCTGACACACTCCAGCCACATGAGGTCTAGCATTGTCTTGTATTAGGAGGAACCCAGGGGCAACCGCACCGGCATATGGTCTCACAAGGGGTCTGAGGATCTCGTCTTGGTACCTCTGGCGAGCACATGGAGGGCTGTGCGGCCCTCCAAAGAAATGCCACCCCACACCATTACTGACCCACTGCCAAACCGGTAATGCTGGAGGATGTTGCAGGCAGCAGAACGTTCTCCACGGCGTCTCCAGACTCTGTCACGTCTGTCACATGTGCTGTGTGAACCTGCTTTCATCTGTGAAGAGCACAGGGCGCCAGTGGCGAATTTGCCAATCTTGGTGTTCTCTGGCAAATGCCAAATGTCCCCACCTGTGGACGTCGGGCCCTCATACCACCCTCATGGAGTCTGTTTCTGACCGTTTGAGCAGACACATGCACATTTGTGGCCTGCTGGAGGTCATTTTGCAGGGCTCTGGCAGTGCAGCATTATGCTGTGAGTATGCTTTTCATTAGCAATGACCGGGCAACTTGTTTAAATTAAAGTGAACAAATATAGAAAAATATTACAAAATAACCTGCATCAATCTGCAACGAAACTAAGACTTGGGAAAAATTCTATTTTCAACAGGACAATAATCCCAAACACCAAAACAACAATTGGAATGGCTCAGGAATAAAAAGATAAATGTCCTACAGGGGCCTAGTCAAAGTCCTGATCTTAATTCTATTAAAAAGCTGTTGCATGTTTTGAAAATTGCAGTACAGAAATTCTGCTAAGAATAAAGGGACAAAATGTGGCCCAAAGAAACAGTTTTTGCAGCTATCTGTAGCAGCCAGTTATTTTTTATTTTAATTTTTGGGACAAACCTAGCTTTAGCCGTCTTGACATTTTAGTTAGAGTTAATACAAAATCATCTTGCAGATGAACTTGCAGGGTTTTACAAATTACCCTGTCAATTTTCCATATGCATAAAACTTTGTGTAATTTTTTCCAAATTCGTCTTTTTTCGGTCTTATTAAATTTAATTAAACAGAAAGAAAGCTTGCGAATATTTGCATTTCATTTCAAAATATCCTTATAGGTTGCTTTTTTTGTTTTATTTTTCTTTGTTCTAAGCAAAGAAAGAGAAACCAAACAAGCCCTAATTGCTTTAATAATTTATCTTGAATCCAAAACCAATGATAATTAAACCAACTAAGCCTAAATTCAAACAAAAACAGAAATTATATATAAATATAAAAAAAACCTTATTAAATGCAGGCTTGTAAAATTTTGGTTAGTGCGTCATGAAAAAAAATAGTATGGGTACCAGATACATCTCAAAACCACTCAGATTTTTTATTCCAGACATGAGTAATGAAATAGAAGAACAAAAATGGATTAGGGTGACAAGCAAGACTGATACTGCAAACCAGTTAATAACATGAAAATTAGAATAGGCTCATGCAAAGAAAAGAGATTAATTTAGCTGGAGTCCATCTTCTTAGCAAATTGCGAAGTTCTGAACATGTTCACAGATAATGAGCCTTCCTACTTGTCAGCTCACTTGTCATTTTCTGTAATTAATGTTAAGGAAGACTTCTTCCTGATGGTTAGTATTACTCATGTACCAGAGAAAATTTCTTCTTAGAAATAATTTACATTTATTATCATCAGTCTGTTTGTGTGGTTTATTTCACAGTGAAGTAATTTATTGCAGCGGTCTTTAATTAGTTACCCATCAGACTGAGATGTGAGCCCCATATACACACACACACATACACACACACACACACCTAACTAAAAGTGTGGCACTATCAAATGGCCTCCAGGGTGAAAGTGTCTTTTTAGATATATATATATATATATATATATATATATATATATATATATATATATATATATATATATATATATATATATATATATATATATATATATATATATATGAGAGAGAGGGGGGGGGGAGATAGATAGTGTTGCAGAATCTATATGCCAAATTCTTAAATGTATAATTCATCAGTATGCATAAATAATGCAGTTTTCTTGCATAGTAAAATCACCCCCTTATAATACCAGGAGAAGGTATGGTTTGTGTAGTTGTTTTCTGAAAAAAAAATATATATCATTTAATTTATGTTATAATTAATATATTAATTTGGTATATTACTTGCCAACACATTGTTGTGCCTTATATTACCTCTCCTAATTAACCAGACTGAATTGTGTATGCCTTTATTTTATTACAGAAAGGAAAGAAAAAAGTGAATCTGCAACACTAACACCAAATAACTTTTTGTTCTTGCTATTTATAAATCACACATATTTCTATACTTTTTAACTAATTTAGTTAAACTAAAAGGAGATTTTGGTCTTATAACCAGTGCATAATTAGGTGTAAATAAGTGTCATTGAAAACTGTACTGTTATTATCTCACTATGCTGGAGAACTTAAGATATGTTTAAGTTAATAAAACTACAATAGCATATTCACAAAGAATTTAAACGTTTTATAGATAGATTCTATCCTGCTAAGGGGTTTTATAGCGTGGTACAAAAGTAGACAGCTTTTCCATTTTTAATAGTTTTTTTTTTTCATGCTATACCTCACAGTGATATAAAGTATTTTTTAACCGAACTAGGAAAACGATAGGGATATAAAATTGCAATGTGTCTGCGAATACAATTTTAATTTTTAAGAGAATTTTGGCACATTTGTGGCAGTATTTTTTAGTCTAGTTCTTGTCCTCACTTGTTGAGACAATGTACAGGCCTCCATAAGTGGGTTAACAGTATTTTGTTTTTAATGATTTTATCAATGTCATTAGAACATTGAGAGACGTGAGAAATCCATCAACTTGTGACAGCAACCTCTAGACTAATGGTTGTTAGGTGATAATATTTTTTAATAGGATTTTTATTCCACTTAATTTCATCTTGTCTTTACAGCAGTATCATGTCAAACAGAGAGAGCAAGAGAGAGAGAGAGAGAGAGAGAGAGAGATTTATGTTTATGTCTCGATCCCCTTTTTAATGCATGAGCTCAGCTGCAAATAAAAAAAACAAAGCAAGAAATTATGACTATTTTTGTTTTTTATATATCCCATAAAAAATGCCACAATGTTTTAAAATAATTTAATACTTGTTGTTTTATGTTAGTACAGCTAAATACTCTGCTGCATCAAGGTGCTCAGTTTTTCTAAGGGTTTCTAGAATTAAATCATGATCATGTGATCTAAAAGAACAGAGAATTATAATTTTGCAGCGAATGATGAAAGATCATCGATTCTAAATTCAATCGTTTTGTAAGATGTCTGAGAGAAATATGACTTTATATTTGTTAAACTCAGGTTTTAATTGTCTTGACCGCAGTTTATTAATAGAAAAGTTAATGGCTATAAAGAATCGTTTAATTTATGCCGACGTAATTTAAGAAAAGGATTTTACCTCTTAAAAGGCCAGGCCCAAGCTTTTTAAAAGATTTTTATTATGGAAATGTAATTATCATATCTTTGTAGGTCCTATGAAGCCATTTTACACATTAATTTAAAAAGAATGCATTTTTCACATATATTCCAGCTGTATTATGATGCTAGCATTTGCTGAGGAAATAAATAGGCTCATAGGAAAAGTAACAGGCACTTAAACTACATTGCTATTTTGATTTCTTCTTTATATATATATATATATGTAAATATATGTAAAATATTACACATATTAAAAAACAGATGATATTAGCCAAAGAAAGCATTTATTGAAATATGGAAGAAAAAAATAATAATAATAATAATATACAATAATATTTTTCAATTTTAACAGTTTCTTTTCTTTTCCTTCCACTTCTTAGTGCACTAGCACGGCAGATGACAGTGTAATGAGAAATATGATAATTTTAAATCACATTAATTTTATGTCCTGTGGGCTTTGCAAGATCACTTATTATTTTCAACAAATTAAATCACCTCTTTAACCTATAATCATCCTGCATTCTAAATTATTCAGTATTGGATTTACATTAACCCTGTATATATACCATCAATGTGTGAGTGAAAAAAATGACTATTTTCCAGAATATCTATGAATATATAATCATCTAAACCCTATTTAAACTATTCCTCCTTCTTTCCTCCTTTCTGGTTTCTGAAATACATATGATGGCACATGCAAATTAAAAAAAACATGCTCTGCAAAGTTAAAGGTGAGGGCCAATGTCAGCACATTACAGCAGCGTAAAAGAGACAAAAACTCTGGGTCACCAAACAGGCAGCACAGATTGGGGTCAATCAAGTAGGTCTCCAGAGTGCAGCTAAGATCTGAATGATTAAATCAATTAATTGGTCGATTGCCTTTTCTCATTATAACCGGACTGCTGAGATTGACCATCATTTACCCACATTGTTAGGCAGCAAGACTGCAGAGTTATCCTTTGGCCTAAATCAAAGCACTGACATCTTTGGTTTTCAAAAACAAAAACATTGAAGAAAATCATTATACAAGGCAAATGACAAGAAAGACATAAGGCAGCTGTTGCCTTCGCGCTTGCAGTCAACAGACTATTACAGTTTTTAACATGCTTTTATAGAAATAAAGTTTAGGAGGAATAACAAAATGATATAAAGCACCCAGTGGTGCTCAGGAAAGAACACACAGCACACCGTGTTGCAAGTATACTGTACTATGAGCTAGTAGTGGCTCAAATGGTTAAGTTGGTGATTGGAAGACCTGGATTCAGGCCACCGTCAGTCTGCCATTGTTGGGTTCTTGAGCCCCTAACCCTTCCTGCTCTAGGAGCACTGTATCATAGCTAACCCTGTGCTCTGTCCCCAACTTTCTAAGATTGGATATGCAAAGAAAGACACTTCAATGTGCTATAGAGGATATGTAACAAATAAAGACATTACATTCTTCAGATAATTTTACACACAGTGAAGTTAATATGGGTCTAAGAGGGTCTGGTTTTCGATGAAAAAAAGCAGTTGCCACACAGTGTACTTGGGGCTTAGTTTTTTTTTTAATCTGAGGTCCCTTGTGGACAGCCATACTAATTACCATACTGAGGTTGATACTCAGGGTGTGGTTGTCGTCGACGGTTGGCTTGGATACTGACTGTCCTGACTGCCCACCATAGTAGATGGTTCACCTGACCAGGGAAACATAGACGGTTGGTAGCCTAGAACACATTGAAAAGGCGTGAGGCCTGTCCGGGCATAAGTTAAGGAGTTCTGCGCGTACTCAAGCCAAAGGGAGAAATTCACTCTATCGTTTCTGTTCATGAGCGCAATATGACCTTAATCTCCTCAGCTTCTGGTTAAGTCTCTCAGCTTGTCCATTTGACTGAGGATGATAACCTGAGATGAGGCTGATGCTAATCTCTAAGCGCTTGCAAAACTCTGCCCATACTCTTGACGTAAACTGAGGACCACAATCAGATACAATGTCCTCTGGAATACCAAAATTTTGGAATACATGATTAAACAGCTGGACAGCAGTTTCCATGGCAGAAGGCAGACCCTTGAGAGGGACCAGGCAGCAGGCTTTGGAAAAACAGCCAATGATTGTAAGTATGGTAGTAAATCCATTGGAGCAGGGGAGGTCAGTGACGAAGTCAATAGCAGTGTGTGACCAGGGTCTGTTGGGTATGAGTAAAGAATTCAGCAGGCCCTCTGGTAGGTGCCATGGGGTCTTAGACTGAGCACAGACAGCACAGGCTTCAACAAAGTTTGTGACATCACAACAACAGTCGACCACCAATAAGCCTTTTCCAGAAGCGCTGAGTCCTCCTAATATCAGGGTGAGTAAGAGATGTGTGAACCCACAACATCAGCCAAGGACCTAGAACTTACGGGTTACGAGTTTTGGGTGAGGAGATAATGTGAGAGGAGATGTGTTACATGTGTTCTTCTCCTATCCGAAGAGTGATGCGAACAGTTCGAAGGGTTATACTTGAACCTATGGCTTGTCCGTCTATAGCGGAGATGCGGAGTGAGGGATGCATGGCACTGTGGGGATTTTCAGCATAGAGACAACTTGGCTGTTGATCAGATTAAGTGCTGACCCTAACTCTGGAAACACAGAGGACTTAAAATTAGTACAGAGGTAGGCAGGTACATTGCAAGACATGAAAGCGGTGATAGAGCTTTCAGGGTGACTCACTTTATACACTGGTTGACAAGTTTTCTTGGGAAATGCAGCGCTGAAGTGGTTGGGACCACCACAGTAGAAACACAGCCTGTCTTGACGTCAACGTTGGCGTTCTTGGGTTGATAACCTAGAGTACTAGCTGGATGGGTTTCCCGAAGAAACTGGAGCGCCCCCTGAGTTAGTGAGGGTCGTTTAAGGGATGTTGCGTAATAATTTAATAGGTAATAAATTAATAGATAATAATAATAAATTGCAAAAGTCCCTGTATCCTCCTGACATGCTAATTCTGCTTGAAGACGAACATTAAGTCCATCTTTAAATATGGCTTTTAGTGATACATCGTTCCATCCGCTCCAATCGAAAACTTCATGTAGTTGTGCGATAAAGTAATCCTCTAATGACTGGATTTGTGGGTCTGAATCCCAAACCGCTGATGCCAGGTGTTAAGCTCTCCCTGTAAGAAGTGAAAGTAAAAACATTTTGCATTTCTTACTGTCTGTTGGGAAGAAGCTGGGCTAATTCAAAAAGAAAATCTGGTGGGGCAGTGGGGTTCGGAATAAAGCGAGTTGAGCTTGAAATGCCTGCAGCGCTTTCGCACTGTATTCCACTGTAGCTTGCAATAACGCTAAAGTCGCTGAAAGATGCAAGTAAAACCCTTTTATTTCAAACAGTAGAGCAGATCAAACACATAGTCAGTAACCAGGCAGTAGTCGGTACACGTTTCTGCAATGTCATAACATTTATTACTGTCCAGTTGCATAAATTTGTTTCCAAGATCTTGTATGATGGAAGAGTTGGACCGCTGCGCAAACTCTTCTCAAGCATATCCCAAACCTTTTTAATGTGTTTAAGTTCTGGACACTGTGGTGGCCAATCCATCTGTAAAAATCATGCCTTATGCTCCCTGAACCACTCTTTCACTATTTGAGCCTTTGATGAAATTAACTTGTATATATACCACTGATATATCCAGGTGGTCAGCTGACCTCATTCTTTTGGAGCATAACCAACATGTGGACTTTGCGACAACATGTGGACTTTGTGACATGAGAGGAAAACACGCTGGATCTTGTTTACACAAACATCCCCGGGGCACAAAGCGGAGCCCTGCCCCTGTCTTGGATACTCAGACCAATTTTCTGTTATGCTAATGCCAGCATACAGTCCGCTCGTCAGTCGCTCAAAACCGGTTTTCAAAGCAGGTGAGAATGTGGCCAACAGGAGCTATTTCTGCTCTTCCAGACAGTTTTGAGTACACTGACTGGCAGATGTTCAGGTAGGCTGCAACCAACGGCGAATCTGTTAACCTGGAGGAGTACACGACATCAGTGATCAGCTATATCGGCAAGTGCATTGATGAAGTGACTGTCTCCAAAACCATCACAATATGCTCCAACCAGAAACCGTGAATGACCACAGAGGTGCGTGTGCTGCTAAAGTCCAGGGACTCCGCCTTCAAGGCAAAGGACAAGTTGGCCCTAAAAACAGTCTTTGCCAAACTGTCTAGAGCCATCAGAGAGGAAAAGTGCACGTACGGCAAGAAAATTTACAGCCACTTTCACGACAGCGGAGACACTCGGCGCATGTGGCAGGGCATCCAGACGATCACTAACTACAAGACAACTCCACCTGCTTGTAACAGAGACGCCTCCCTCCCAGATGCGCTGAATGATTTCTCAGCCGGTTTGAGGTGCAGAACAATGTGGCAGCGAGAAAGACCACCTCTCTTCCCAATGACCAGGTGCTCTGTCTAACCATGGCTGATGTGAGGAGAACTTTAAGCAAAGTACTTCCCCTTTCTGACAGGAAGACCTCAGTAAGTTCGGATTGGAAGCAGCATCTCCAGCACCACGCTGCTCCCCGCAGGGCTGGTGCCCGCAGGGCTGTGTCGCAGGCCACTGCTGTTCACTCTGCTGACTTATGACTGTGTAGCAAAGCACAGCTCAAATCACATCATCAAGTTCTCCGATGACACAACCATAGTGGGTCTCATCAGCAAGAACGACGAGTCAGCATAAAGAGAGGAGGTGAAACAGCTAACAGCTTGCTGTAAAGCCAATAACCTGTCTCTGAACATTGACAAGACTAAGGAGGTAGTTGTTGACTTCAGAAAAGCAAACCACGACCACTCTCCGCTGAACATCGACGAATCCTGGCTAGAAATCGTCAAGGACACTAAATTTCTGGGTGTTTACCTCACGGAGAACCTCACCTAGTCACTCAACACCAGCTCTATCAGTAAAAAAGCCTAGCAGTGCCTCTACTTCCTGCAAAGACTGAGGAAAGCCCACCTTCCACCTCCTATCCTGAGGAGGACGATTGAGAGCATTCTGAGCAGCTGCATCACTGCCTGGTTTGGTAAATGCACCGTTTCGGATTGCAAGACCCTGCAGAGATAGTGAGAACAGCTGAGAAGATCATCAGAGTCTCTCTTCCCTCTATAATGGACATATATACACCACACGCTGCATCCGCAAAGCTAACAGCATTGTGGAGGACCCCACACAACCCCTCACACTCACTCTTCACACCTCCTGCCCTCTGGAAAAAGGTACACATTGGCCCTTACAACCCGAATGTGTAACAGTTTTTCTTTCCTCAAGCCATCAGGCTGCTCAACACACCGAACTGAACTACCTCAACCTACAAATATGCACACACACTCAACCCTCAAGCCATCAGGCTGCTCAACACAGAACTGAACTACACACACACACATTCAACACAAGTAGTCTGAAAAAAAAAAATATAAGCACAGTCACTTTATAATGCTATAAGGCTATTTGCACAATACTGTTTGCACATGTCCTACCTCATTTTATAATCTGGTTGGCGCTATTAAATGTTCTGTCCAGCATTATGTTATGTTCTGTTCTCTACTGTCGAATTTGCACTGTCTTTGTAATGTTTGTTTATTGTACTGTCTGTTCTGTGCACTAATGTTTTGTGTAGTACCAGGGGAACGTGGGTAGTCCAGGGGTCCCGGAGAAACGTTATCTCATTTCACTGTGGTACTGCATCTGCTATATATGGCTGAAATGACAATAAATCTTCTTGAACTTGAACTTGAAGATCGATACTATTAGAGATAACATTGTGAACATGCAGCAAACAGTCACAGTGTCACATCAAATAGTGCGCTATAGATCCCCCAAGGAATAATTCCACTCATTCACTACTATAGGAGAGGAAGAACTTTATAAACTTATCAAATTATACCAAACCAACAAACATGTATGTTAGACCCTATTCCGTCTAACCTCCTAAAAGAGGTTATTCCTGACGTCATAGGTCCACTTATGAATATAATTAATTCATCATTGTCATTGGGATATGTCCCCAAAACATTTAAACTAGCTGTTATTAAGCTTTTTACTCGGCGAAACTTACCAATTCGAAAAACTAACTGAATGCATAGTTGATATAAAAAACTGGATGACAAATTATTGTTATTGCTGAATCCTAAACAGAGAGATGTTAATTGTCAGCAATAAAGCCTTTGCCTGTAATAATTCAGATCTCTGTCTAACACTTGATAGCTGCTCCCTCAACTGTTTATCATTAGTTAGCTTATGTAAAAATGCATTTTATCATTTTAAAAATATATCTAAATTAAGACCTTTGCTCTCGAGGTCAAATACAGAAAATTTAGTTTATGCATTCATGACCTCAAGATTAGACTATTGTAACACTTTACTGGGTGGTTACTCTGCACGCCTAATAAACAAGCTCCAGCTGGTCCAAAACGCAGCAGCTAGAGTTCTTACTAGGACAAAAAGTGTGATCATATTAGCCCGGGTCTGTCAACACTGCACTGGCTCCCTATCAAATATCGAAGAGATTTTAGAATCTTGTTAATAACTTATCAAGCCTTAAATTGTTTAGCACCTCAGTACCTGAAAGAGCTCCTATCCTATTATAGTCCTCCACGTCCGCTGCACTCTAAGGACGATTAATTCCTAGATTAACAAAATCAACTTCAGGCAGCATATCCTTTTCCTATTTAGCACCTCTATAGTCAGACTCTGCCAGTTTAAAACTAAATAGATTAAAGACACATCTCTTTAACCTGGCCCACATAATACACACATTTTCATTATTCAAATCCATCAAAGGATTGTTAGGTTGCAATAATCAGGTCAACCGGAACAGGAAACACCTCCAATAACACACACTGTATTTGTATATCATAAGTCGAATGGCGTCTACACTAACATGTCTGTTCTTTCCAAGCTCATTATCGCCGCCATCACTTGGAGATAATAGAGCAGGTTCTCAGTAATATCTTGTCTTCTAGATGGCCATACAGACAAGACCATGGAAACTTTACTGCAGCATGGGTAACCTACTGGTTTATCTGGTCAGAAGAGAACTGACCCCCCGACTGAGCCTGGTTTCCTCCAAGGTTTTTTTCTCTATTTTGTCACTGATGGAGTTTTGGTTCCTTGCCGCTGTCACCTCTGCCTTGCTTAGTTGGGGACTCTTAATTTGTAGATATCAATCAAATTGAGTGTTTTATTAAATGTTTAATAATGTATTTTTTGATATAATTTTGTAAAGCTGCTTTGAAACAATTAAAACACGATTCTTTAAAGCACTATATAAATAAAAGTGACTTGACTTGACTTCTTACCTAATTTTAGTAGTTTCAGTATTCTACTCAAATTTTTTCTTTACTTGATGCATGCCAATAATTTGACCCTTCTGAAACAGATTAGCATCTATTCCTTGAGCACAGGATCTGTCTTCCGTTTAAGAAGTTAGAAGCTACTCACAGTATCAACTCAGGTTAAAAAACCTCCTTGCAGCTAAAACCATCCAATTGTAATCATCCATGCAGTACTTGCACAATGGGATTACCTGTTTGCTTAGTTGAATTCAGGTGGTGACTTTTTTGGCCACATAATAGAACAGCACAGAGCCTAAAGAATAAATTATGTCCTTTGCAACATAAAGTGCATGTGTGCAACCTGGTGTAAACAGTGCAAAACAGTGTAAATAATGATACAAGCATTACTCTGGACAGTTCAAAAACAGACAATACAGAACAAAACAAAACACTGCGCCACTGATTAGAATAGATTTGCCCTCCTCAGTAAAACATCCACTCAGAAACCTGAAGGTTCTCTGGTTATTGGAGACTCTATAGTGAGGCACGTGAAATTAGCTAGGCCTCTAGGGTTAGATGTATCCCAGAAGCCAGAGCACCGGACAAAGCAGATAATCTTAGGGCTGTAGGCCAGCATAGGTTTTCAAAGATAGTTGTTCATGCTGGTGCTAACGATATATACACCTTCAACAATCGGAAACTAGTAAGACTCACTTCATAGAGGTGTTTAAACTAGCGAAGACGATGTCCGATATCGTAGTATGCTCTGGTCCCATACCAATGCGACGTGGTGACATAGTTTACAGCAGGTTATGGTCACTGAACCGCTGGATGTCCAGATGGTGTGAAAAGAATGTGGGCTACATCCCACATACAATTACAATACAATTGGAGAACTTTTGAGGGCGAAGCTGGCCTGTTATGACGGGACGGTGTCCATTCCACTCTGGAAGAAGCCGCTCTCCTTTCTTGCAACATAGCTCAGTCTTAGAATACGACTAGTTAATCGCTGACTTCCCAGAGCCTAGGCCAAGCAGCAGACCAACTGGCTAATCCGACTGTCTGCTAACTGCACAGAGTCGTCACTCAGGGTATTTAACTTTATGACTGTGTCTGTTCTCCGAGATAAACAATATAAATACAGAAAAGCCTCAAAAATTTGCTTAAGTAATGTAATTAATATAGATATTTGTAATTCAGAACATATTGAACATACATCCTGCACCTCTGATCTAAAGTTAGGATTGTTAAACATTAGATGTCCTACTTCTAAAGCACTTACGGTTAATGAAATGATCTCAGATCAGGATTTTGACATTCTGTGTTTAACAAAAACCTGGACTAAACCGAATGAGTCTGTAGCATTAAATGAAGCTAGTCATCCAGCATTCAGCTACATACATCAGCCTTGCCCAACTGGTAGAGGAAAAGGCGTCGCAGTTATTTTTAATAATAATCTAACTATCGTACAGAAACATGGACAAAATTTTATTTTATTCGAAGCTTTCTACAGTAACCTTACATCTGCAGAGACAAATAAGCAGAGTCAGTCGATTTCTTTAGTTCTTATTTACAGACCCCTAGGACCATACTCCGAATTTCTTAGTGAATTTGCAGATTTTCTGTCTAACCTGGTTTAGACAGAAAATCTGCAAATTCACTAATAATATTAATTTAATAATTTAATATTCATTTCGAAAATACAGACGACCCGCTGAGAACAGCATTTATGTCCTTACTCGGACTCAGTGGGAGTTAATCAGTGTGTAATAGGACCCACTCATAAAGCAGGTCACACATTAGATTATTATTATTCTTTCGGAATAAGTATAAGTAATATAGTAACAATTCCTCAGTGCGAAATTATTTCTGATCACCATCTTATATCATTTAAAATGTGTCATACTAACAATGTACACATAGCGCCACGCTACTGCTTTAAAAACGTACACTTACATCAACTTTTGCTCAGAGCTTTATTAACTATCTTCCAGAATTGTCTTCTATTACTGGATCACCATCCGATCCAAAAGAACTCGAGCAGGCGACTGAATGATTAGATGACGCATTCCGCTATACGTTAGATAATGTAGGTCCAGTCAAAAGAAAAATAATTAAAGATAAGAAACTCGCTCCTTGGTATAATGTCTTTAAAACAGAGCGCCTGTAAACTAGAACGTAAATGGCGCCAAACTAGATTGTTGGTTTTCCAGGCAGCATGGGAAGATAGAATTCTAGTGAAAATTAAAAAAAATAATCCTGGATTTCTATTTGACACTGTCGCAAAATTAACTAGGAATAAGACGACCTCAGAAACCCGCACCATAACTGTGTGCAGCAGTGAGGACTTCATGAAGTTTTTTGATAATAAAACTGCAAACAATTTTTGATAATAAAATACATGCTTTAAAACCAGACCTTTCGAATGATTCTGATAATAAACTAATATTTTACTCCTCTGGAAGTTGTAATCACACTTATCTCTTCCACAAAATCAACTTGTTTATTAGATCCTATATCAACACACTTTCTTAAGAAGATAGTACCAGCAGTATCAAAACCCCTGTTGAAAATAGTTAACTCTTCACTCAGCAGTGGGTATGTTCCAAAATCTTTTAAATTAGCAGTTATTAAACCTTTAATTAAGAAACCTGACCTCGACCACAATGAGCTCTCAAACTACAGGCCGATATCTAACCTTCCATTTATCTCCAAAATCCTAGAGAAGGTATCAGTTATGTTCATATTTACACAGAAATAACATACACAAACTTTATGAATCAGGATTCAGGCCTCATCACAGCACTGAGACAAAACTTGTCAAAGTAGCAAATGACCTCTTAGTGGCATCCTATCAAGGCTGTGTCTCATTGTTTATATTACTTGACCACTTGAAGTGCAGCTTTCGACACCATAGATCACGATATTCTTCAGATTAAAAAAATTAGTAGGAATTAAAGGAATGGCTCTTGCGTGGCTCAGGTCCTATTTAACCGATCATTATCAGTTATCATATTTAAATGGTGATTATTCTGCATGCTCCCTTGTATGGTATGGTGTTTGTACAGGGCTCGGTTTTAGGCCCTCTTTTTTTCTCTCTTTACATGCAGGTAGCTAAAAGTAAGCTAAAAGCTAAAAGAGCTAAAAGTAAAGCTCTAAATGGTCTCGTGCCGCAGTACCCAAGTGAACTTCTAGTGTCTTATGTTACACTATGTTACCAGATGTACACCAAGGAATTTGATGCTATTAACGGTCTCTACAAAGGATCAGTTGATGTTTAGTGGAGAATGATCGCTCTTTGTTTCTCTGAAGTCAACAACTATTTCCTTAGTTTTGTCAACATTCAGAGACAGGTTGTTGGTCTTACATCAGGCTGTTAGCTGTTGCACCTCCTCTCTGTATGCTGACTCATCTGGGCTCACTTGCCCAGTGCTCAGTGTGGTGGTGCTGGAGATGCTGCTTCCAATCCGGACTGGAGGACCTGGTCACTGGGAGGCGGGATGGTCTTTCTTGCTGCTACGTTGTTCTGCACCTCAAACTGGGCGTAGAAGTTGTTTAGCACATCTGAAAGGGAGGTGTTACTGTCACAAGCAGGTGAATTTGTCCTATAGTTAGTGATCAACTGAATGCCCTGCCATATGCGCAGAGTGTCTCCGCTGTCCTAGAAGTGGCCGTGGATTTTCTTGGTGCGTGCACGCTTTGCTTCTCTGAAAGCTCTGGGCAGTTTGGCCCTTGTTGTATTAAGGTCCGTCTTGTCTTTTGCCCTGAAAGTCCCTGGATTTCAGCAGTGCATGCATCTCTGTGGTCAGCCACGGTTTCTGGTTGGGGCGTGTTGTGATAGTTTTGGAAATAGTCAAATCAAAAATGCACTTGCTGATGTAGCTGGTCACCGATGCCGTGTACTCCTCCATGTTAACAGAGTCTCGTTGGTTGCAGCCTCCCTAAATATCTGCCAGTCAGTGCACTCAAAACAGTTCTGAAGAGCAGAAGTTGCTCCTGCTGTCCAGGTTCTCACCTGCTTCAAAACCGGTTTGGAGCGTCTGTTGAGTGGTCTGTATGCTGAAATTAGCATAACAGAGATGTGGTCTGAGTATCTGAGGTGGGGGCGGGTCTCCGCTCCGTACGTGCCAGGGATGTTCTCTTTGCATGAATGTGGCATAGCATTTAGTATTTAGCAGACGCCCTTATCCAGAGCAACTTAAATTTATCTTTTTTATACAACTCACATTTAAAGGTTATCAGTCCAACACCTTACCCACTGAGTTACCACTCTGGTAGTGATCATCAATCTGTGGCACTGGTGATGTGAAGCATGTAGGTGATCATCAATCTGTGGTCCAGGTTGCTCTGAAATTGACTGGTCTTCTGCATTGTTGGGTTTGGTGTTTCGTATCTTCCTCTTTACCATGTCGGGCGAGTTTGCTGGCCAATCAAGCACAGGGCTACCATGTTCCTCAATTTCGGCAGTGTGGGCTGTATTAATACTTTTGGCAGTGTGTACGGCATTGCTGCAGTAATTTGTGCAAATTCTTAAAAAACAGATTTTAATTATCAGATCCAGAGCCTAGAGATATGGCAAGCTGCATTGAAGCTTTGAGACCCTGGTGTAATCTAGATATGTTTGACCAGGAAGAATGGATGAATTAGCCTTGGTTTTCAGACCTGTAAGAGCTGCAGACCTAGCCCTAGCCAATTCCTATCAGTAAGGATCTGCTGTCTTATATGAGTGGCACAATATGTCATCCCAGTCCTAAGCTGTGGAATCTCCATGCTTAAAAGCTTTAGGTCTGACAAGCAAGCTATGGTAAGCACACACTACTGGTGAGCTTTCTTGGAGGGGCAAGGAGATTACATCGGTGCTGCCTTGGGACTTCAAAGTGGTTCTGCTTATGAGATATGTATGATTTCTATGTAAGTAAAAACTGTCTCTACATTGGTCCACATTTGTTTTGGAACTTTTTGCCCAGGACGCGTTTATGTGCCAAAATCTATGTCTATTCCCTTCAGAGCTCAGACGATCTCCCTGTCTGCCCTAAGGGGACCGCCCAACTCCAGCGGAACAGAAGAGCTAATTTTGCCCAGTCAGCGCCTTGAGGATGTATGTTGACAGACTGGCAGTGTTTTGACAGTCTAACTAACTCTTTGTGTGCTGAGAAGCACAGCAGTGTCTAAGCAGATGTTTAATAGTTATTTGCCCATTATTTGACTCAGTGGAACATATGTTGTGCTTTACACAGTAGGCTTCTGCCTTGTTATGTATCCACAACAGCAGTTCCTGAATTTTTGACATGAGACACACTTTGTGATAAAGCTAAGGGAGGCACAAACAGCAACAAAGATAGCCAAAAGAACACAGCTAGAATTGGGGTCACACCTAACCTGAGTGTGGATGCAAACTATTCTATCTGGAGGTTGCCATATTGTTACGCTGTTGTGCCAGAATGAGCATCCACAACTAACTGTGATGGTTTGAGAGGAAAACTTGCATTGCCCATTGTTTGTTACAAACACTGTCTTGCAGAAGTTTCCCTACATGTTCAACACTGACAGTAAGTGCATGGGGGTCAAAGAATTCCTACGCTCCCCAAGGAACTGTATCTCCATTAAATTCTGAATGTCTTGGTAAAACACTCATGGTAGGATACTGGGTGTCTGAGGCTTTGAGGTGTATCAGAATATTTAGGGCAGCAGACAGGCTTTTGGTTGTTTCTACTGTTGTTTGGTACAGCTCATTATATTGCTTCCTGTTCAGACCTTTAATACCATTGCTGATTAGGTCTTTTGAGCATAATAACACAGATTCCTTGTACATGTTTTCCTCAAGTGGCATAGTGGGAACCATAACATCTACGAGGGGAATATACGTATGGTTTCCTGCCTGATGCAGTGTCACTTGCCATACCACCAGTGTTCCTGCCCCCGCTGAATGCGCACTTATTGTGTCACAGACGTGTTTATATAGAATAATTTCCTGGTCAAAACTTCACCCACCTGGGCTAATGCTTTCTGATTAGATGGATTAGCTGCATTTCAATATGTGTCTCGCACCTTTGTGGAAACATGGTTACATACAAAGACGAATGACAATGCCTCAATTTAATATCACTAGAGCAGTTTTATTGTTGCTTGGTGATTTTGCATCTTTTTTATAAATTCTGATATATTATTTTTGGATTTCATGAAAAAACTATATATTGTATTTTTTTTAAAAACCCATGAAAAAATATTGAGTTGAATAACTGAGTATGTAATGGTACTTCAAGTTTAAGTTCAAGAAGCCTTATTGTCATTTTAACTATATATAGCAGATTCAGTATACAATTAAATAAATGAATGCAGAATTACACAAAACAATAAACAACCACTCAACAGTAGAGCAACACATTACTAAAGACAAAAAATAATTTGTCTCAGCAACATAAAGTTCATGTGTGCAAACAGTGCAAAACAGACATATAACAATACAAACATTAAACCAGACAGTGCAAAAACAGACAATAAGGAACAAAACAGAACACTGTACAGTACATTAAATTAAATAGCGCTGACCAGATTTTGAAAATGTGCAAGTAAACAGAAAGATTATTGTACAAACAGCATTTAAAGTGACCGTGCTTAACAAAATGTATTTTTTTGTTTACGTGTTGCTGTAAACATTGATTGTATGTGTGCAGTTCAGTGTGTTGAGGAGTCAAATGGCTTGCGAAAAGAAACTGATACACATTCGGGTTGTGAGGGCCCAAATGCTAAGGTACTTTTTTTCAGACGGCAGGAGTGTAAAGAGTTTATGTGAGGGGTGTGTGGGGCATGTGGGAACGACAGCGGTGCACAGGAAGTGTTTAAGATGTCAGTGAAAATATCTGCTGTTAGCCAGAGGACCTGATCACTAGGTGGAGGGATGGTCTTTCTCATCGCCACGTTGTTCTGCATCTCAAACCAGGTGTAGAAGTCGTTCAGCGCATCTGGGACGGAGAACTCACTGTCACAAGCAGGTGAAGTTGTCTTGTAGTTAGCAATCGTCTGGATGCCCTGCCACATGCACAGAATGTCTACGCTGTCCTTAAAAACTTCATAAAGGCTAGCATAACACAAGACAGAATAATGTTCCATCATTAATCACTAACTACACAGAAACATGATTAATGATGGAACATTATTCTAAAGTCTTACCGGGAAAACAAAAAGAAAGCAAAATTCTACACTAGACATGCATGCACACACAGTGTTTCACTAGTGTCAGGATGTCAAGGATTGGTTAAAGGAGATTTTCACCTAAGTATTAACAATATAACAAACAATATGTGTAATGTCTTGCAAGGCTGATAACTTTTTTTTACTGCCTACATGTCAATAATTCATGTGCTTATTTTATTTCAATAACTTATTCTGGTCAGAGAGAATCTGAAAAAAAACCCCACTAAACATGAGGTAAAAACATTATTCATCTGATGTATTAATAAAACTGAAAAACATAAACAGGTGCTTCCACACTTAAAGTTGTACTTATGTCACAAGTTTACATAAATAAGTTTTTTCTATGCTTTGATCTTTGTTTTTAATTAACATTATATTTCTTGTCATCACTGTTACCAATAATTTTGCAATCATTTATATTCATATTTAGCAGACACCCCTATCCTGAGCAACTTACATTTATCTTATTCTTACAACTAAGCAGTTGTCAGATTAGTGGTGATGAAAATTGAACCCACAATCTTTCGATAAGCAGCAAGCACCAAAATTAAGAAATTTTGGAAAAAATTGAAATTGATTCTTCATTTCTACTCTGCCATGTGTTTTCTGGATGCAGTTGGCCCATCGCGTTCAATGACCGAAAACAGCAACAGTGTTTATTGATGGGTCATGCCCTGCTTGCAAGGCAATTCCCATTAGCAAGTTGCGTGCTCAGCAGGGGGTTTTCGGTCCATAGCATTGTGCACATTGGTCAGGCGACTGAGGGAACAAGAAGGATTCCCTAGCAGCCAGGAACCTGATGCGATGTTGAAGCAGCATCTAAGATTGGTCTTGAGCTGTTCGGGGTGGACCACTCTGCTAAGCAGACCCCTTCGGAGACGGGTTTCAGTTATAGCAGATGCTGAGATGGCAGCAGAACCACCCTGCCACGAACACTGACACGGGGGACCGGTGAGGCATATAAGGACATCCCTTAGGTTGAGAGGGCTATCTCGGTGCACTTGTGCTCGAAGACAGCCAGCACTTGGAGAAGCCGTCAAATAGACATGTAAGATTCCCTTTCGAGGCATGTAAGATTTATTCTGCTCTAGTGGCGAATGCTTATGCTCCCCCTGGACAGGCTGCATCCACCCTACATGCCATGGCAATCCTGCAGTTCTACCAGGCACAGGTGTTGAAACAGCTGCACGACAGGTGCCCAACCCAGAGCTCCTGCTGAAACTGTGCTCTGTGTCTGACTAGGCCCTCTGGGCTACGAAGGTCACAGCACAGGCTCTGGGAAGGGTGATGGCCATGTAAGTGGTCAAGAAACGCCACCTATGACTGAACCAGGCTGACATGCAGAAACTAGAGAACGCTCGCTTTCTCGATGCACCCATCTCACCAGGCGGTTCTCTTTGGTGACACCGTGGAGGAGTTCTTCCAACAATTTTCTGCAGTGAAAAAGCAGCAGACAGAGGTGATAAGCTATATCCTGCCTCTGCAAATGGTAAGTAAAAAGCGCTGGAGCCGCTTGCTCCAGGTAGTTCCTGTCTGCTTTCTCTCCCAAAGACAGCCCCCTGCAAAGGCTGCTGCTGCTCCAAGACAATCAGGGCCACTTAGCCAGGCCTGTCCCCTGAGACGAGATGAAGCAGGGGTTTTACAACCCCTACTTTATGGTACCCAAGTAAAGGAGGGGATCAGGCCTATCCTGGACCTGAGGAGGCTGAACCAGGCCCGTCACGGTTTCCTGTTCAAAATGCTGACTCTCAGACACATACTAACATGCAATTGGGCCCCGGGATTCTTTTGTGACTGTAGACCTGAAAGACATGTACTTTAATGTCTCGATCTTTTCAAGGCACAGACTCTTCTACAGTTCGCCTTTGAGGGTTGCACATATCAGTACAAGGTCCTCTCAGTCTTTGGGGTGACATTGAGGTAGGTGTGCCTATGAAACAGGTGTCCAGGCGCGTCATCGTTACAACGGATACGTCTACCACAAGCTGGGGCTCCGTGACTTGTTACTGGCCCAACAAGACCTGTTTCTCTTAGCTCTACTTACTTTCTACTTAATATGAGTAATATAATTATCAGTATTATTGCCAGAAATAAAAATGAAAGATTTCTCCTGCTTGTATTTTCTAATTTAAACAGCTCTATTTATTTCTATAATTATGCATGCAATTTCATTTTGACTATCATTTCCAACTGCTCACATATTTATAAAAATACAGTATCATTTTTTTTTTAATTGTTAGTTAACATTTAAAAAACAATATATGCTAAGTGTGTGTGTGTGATGTAATAAAACCAAAACTAGAAGGAAGAAGACAAGATGAGCTGACCTGCCTTACACTTTAGCATCATTGAAATCTGCCATGTAAAAATTGGCATGCTCTGAAAAGCCATTAAGTTAAAATATAGAAATATTGTACCTTTCTTGGCCCGGTGCCATACAAATGCTTATTGCATGTGCTATACCCTATGCCATGCCCTAACAGATGGTAAACCATGAAATTTCATCAAATTATTATGCCAGTGAGGAGTTTTGAAACGGAACAGCTGTGAGAGAAATGGAACATTCTAAACACTCACAGGTGTTAGATTTCTACCCTCTGCCAACCACATCAAAAATTATGAATGTATGCAAATGTTTTAATCTCCTTTGCATTTGCCCTATACTTACAAAGATAGTTGTTTATACTTAGTAAAAAATTTATTTTTCATTTGCATAAAGTATTTATTAAAACAATTGCTCTCTCCCCAAGCACTTGCTGGTGTGATTTCTGAGTTATGAAAATTGCTTTTTAGTGTGTTTTAAATGTAGTATAAATCTAATATAAATAAAGTTTAGAATAGATGCTTGCAACTTGTTGTGAACATCTTTGTGAAGTTGGCTCACCATCACTCATATGTGTTCATGTAATTTTAAAAGAAGTGTAACAGAACATTGAATTTAGATACTTGGTAGCCCAGTCAAGCTTTGCAGGGTCAGGCAGCAAACTAATTAATGTTAATAACTCAGGAATATTATTAATAAAGCTTGCCGCAGTAGTTGACGTGATTGTACGTTTAACTACTGAAGTAGGAGATAGGGTAATGATCTAAAACAGCTTGAAACAAACTGTGGAATTATGACTATATTTTTGATATCTAATACAAATGTTAATATTAAATCATGAGTGGGTTCTATAACACACTGATTAATTTCTACGGAATCTAGAATAAGCAGAACTGCTTATTTTAAAGAGTCTTCTTGATTAGCTAGATTTGTAATAAAAATATGCAAATTTACTGGCTTGCTTTTGGTCTTCTTAGATATTTTAAGTTGATATAAAGAACTTTAAATGTATTACATTCGTGTTAAGTTTTTTGTATGATGTTTAGATTTTTTTTTTTATTATTAGCTGCAATGATGCCTCCTCTGTCAGTTGGTTTATGTAACTATAGCCAGGAGGACTAGCTTCATTTAATGCTATATATTCTTTTAGTCTAATCCATGTTTCTGTCTAAAATATTACATTCATCTCTTGATCTGTAATAATTTTATTCATAATCATTGCTTTTGACATAAAAGATCTAATCAAAAAGAATTAGTTGGAGTAGAATCCATTGCGCCTCATTTAATAAGAGAGGCTTTCATTAGAAAAGGAGGATGTAGCAAAAGCATAGTCAGAGAGCAGGCAATAGTTGCTACACAATAATTAAATAGGAACTGGGCAAACAAATCCAAAATTCTAAACATAAAGACAAAAGAAATAATCGAGCATAGATCATAAACCATAAACATGGTTTAGAGAAAAGAACGCTTGGTATGTCACACAAGCAAACATTACTTTGCAACAATAGAGTTTATGAGGCTAGCTTAAGTAGCAAGCCAAACAGGAAGTTGTATTGGAAGTACTACTGCAGGGCTAGTGTGGGCGGAACCGATACAGTAACCCCCGTCTTAGGAATGCTTCCTGTCGTTCTTCATGGGCGTCCTCGAGAGCATGGCAGTGGACGTTCAGGGTGAGCAATATGAAAGTCTTGTGTTAAGGTGGGGTCCAAGATGTTACGAATCTTGACTCAAGACCTTTCTTTAGGCCCGTACACACTTCTCTATTTCAATGGGAGCCGGTGGAGCCGTGTTCTGCGGTGGAATGTTGTGGCATGTTTGAGCAGGGAGATGTAAAAACTGTAGGTAACAGGTTTAATTTGTCTGATAATCTTAAAGTCCTAAGTCTCTTGAGGAGAGCCACACCATCTTCAGTCTGCTTGAATACACTGTGATCGTATCACAATATGACCTCAAGTACCTCCCCAGTTCCTGGTTGACTCTTTCAGCTTGCCTGTTTGACTGTGGGTGATACCCTGAGGTGAGGCTGACATTGTTATAGAAGGGTTTGCAAAATGTGCGCTTTTAACCTGGATGTAAACTGAGGCCCCTGATTTAAAACAATGTCCTCAGAAAGTTTTTTTTCTCCATTCTGTCACCGATGGAGTTCTGGTCCCTTGCTGCCTTCACCTCTGGATTGCTTAGTTGGAGACTCTAAATTTATAGATATCAATTAAATTGAGTGTTTTAATAATGAATGTTTAATATTGTCGTTTTTGACGTATTTGTGTAAAGCTGCTTCAAAAACAATCCCGATTGTTAAACGCGCTTTATAAATAAAGGTGACTTGACTCCTTCACTGGCCTCACTTCATTTCAGTGTGTCTTGGAATACTAACTTCTGGTTTGGCTTTCTGCAAGAGACCTGCGTTTAAGTATACTAAGCAAAAAGCTGGGTATATCGGCATTTCTACCTCATTTCATGCCTCATTTCATGCCTCATTATTAAAACCAGTGGAAGTGGGTCCTGCATATCTGGTGCAAGAAATCCTAGACTCCAGGAATAGAAGGGGGGTATTGAAGTATCTGGTGGACTGGGAGGGTTATGGACGTAAAGAAAGATCATGGGTAAGGGCTCACAACATTCTGGACTCCCTCGGTTAGGTTTTCCACTTCAATTATCCCGAGGGCCCTACTCCACACTCCAGAGGATGTTCTTGTAGAACACCTAGAGGAGTTCCTAGAAGGAAGGATGTTCTTGTAGAACACCTAGCGGATTTCTTAGAAGGAAGCATACTGTAACGATACCGCCTACCTGCCAGCAGAAAATGCTGTTTACTGAATAACAGCCACGTATAGCACTTCCTGGTTCAATTTAGGTTTAGCCCGCTATTTAAACTGTAACTGTTTGCTAACACTTTGCGAAGCATTTTTTTTGCTATCCGTACATGCCAAGTGTTTGATTCTCTGTCTATGCTTTTCCGGTTTTGATCTCTGCCTGTTCCTGGATTAGATTTTCGCAATCACATTTTGGATTTGTTTGCCTGCCTTTGGAACTAAATTGTTTTAAAGTTTTTTTTTAATGAAACTGTATGTTACATCTTATTGTCTGTAAATAATCTGGCTCAAAGTAAAATAAAAATTTACAAATAAAAAAAAATAAATTCACATAATTAATTGCTTGCTAATTTTCTCAAACTCAAAAAAAATGCAAAATGGGTTACTATTTTAAGTAAAACTTTTTCTCTAAATCCTTCAGTAAATTTTACTTGTTTTCGAAAAGCTGACACATTTTCCAACAATCCTGTAACTGACGGAGGGGTAGCAGATTTTCAGCTCAGCAGAATTTGCTTAAGGGCCAGGAGAGATGTAAAAAGCAATAGCGTCCACCTGACTCTTAGTTAAAGTGGCATTTGCTGTGTCATCTGCTGCTTTTAATAATAGATATACCAAAATACATGTGCCAAGTAGCTGGAGAAAATGTGCATCTCTCACAGGCAGCATCCAAGCCATAATACTGTATATTCTGGCAAGTTTAACAGAATATATAATGATATATAAACTCTTTTATAGGTGCCTTGTTACAATAACCTTTAGTTTTATGCTCAGTTCAGTTATCTATATTATTGGTTTTATGAACGTATTGGTTTTCAAATAACATAAGCTTATATATACAATATAAAGATCAGTGCTTTAGTAGTAAATATAGGGAAATAGGAAAATTGTTTTTGACAAGGAAACTGATAAATTTCTTTTGGGTTACTTAGAAAATGTATTTGGATGGAGTCATTTATATGAGAAATAGGCGTGATTTTGATTTGATGGTTCAGCTGGAAAAAATGTCCTATGCTTATACTAAAAAATGTGTTTTAAAAATGTATTGTTCTGCTTGTCTTGTAAATAAGAGATTATATTTACTATGTAACTTAACCTTCTTTTGATGTAAAATGTTTGTTTGTATTTGAAAGTATAATCGGTCTAGATTAGATTGTGTTAGTGTTTGCAGAATAGAATATTTTTTTATAAATACAGTATAATATATGCCATTAGAGTCTCACAGAGAAATAAGCAGGATATTTATGTTGTTTTGCTGTCTATACTGGTCAACACAAAGTCATAAAATTTTTGACTGGATAACAACAGTGGATTAAACTTCCACTGGTGTCGTTACCTTATATTTCCCTTATATCAATCCCAACCCTAATTTTAAAAAATATACATAAAACAAAATCAAATAATTTGCAAATCTCTAAAAACACATAGAAAACATATGAAATGTATAAACTGATACAATGTGCCATTGTAAAAAAAAAAATTAAGGTTGTTGCCATCAATCTCAAAATTACCTTATTATGCACAGCACCCCAACCTTTTGGAATTAGGGTTGTATGTTACATAAAAACATGGTGGTGTAATATGTATAGTTCACAGTAAGTTGGATTTCATACAAGTGTCATAAAAAAGACTTCTGATGTTTTTTAAAGGGTGCTTTGGAGGCCATGGGAAAATTATTCTACCACTTTTTCTAGCTTTGCCAAATAAATTGGTGTTTGGTTTTCATCACCTGATTCGGTTGCACACTGACTTATAAGAAATTCCTTTTATAAAATGAGGTAACAAAAATTTAACTTATTTAAATACACTGCCCATACAAAAAAAATTCTGCACTCTAATATTTTGTTGGACTGCTTTTGGCTTTGATTACAGCATATATTCACCATGGCATTGTTTCAATGTCACAAGGTTTTATGTATATCTCATGTTTTCCTGTTTAATGTGTGTTTTGTGTTTGTTTCATGTCTATATTATAATATGTTAATAAATTATGTTTATATTATGTTTATGATTTTGATCCAGATGTTTTCTATACAATGTTTTCTTTACGATCATGTGATTCCTCTGTCCTTGTCTTGTTTTCATTAGTTGTTTTTTCCTGTGTTTGTGATTGTGTTCAGGTGTGTCTTGTTTAGTTAATGTGTTCAGTGTGTATCCATAGCCGTGGTGGTTGTCTTGTGGATGATTGTTTGTGTATCACTGCTGGTGAGGCTGTTCATGTTAGTGTTCGTCTAGTCTAGTCTAGCCTAGCCTAGCCTAGCCTAGTCTAGCCTAGCCTAGCCTAGCCTAGCCTAGCCTAGCCAAGCCAAACCAAGCCAAGCCAAGCCAAGCCAAGCCAAGCCAAGTCAAGTTTAGTTTAGTTTAGTTTGATGTTTATGTCAAGTGTTTATGTCAAGTGTTTATGTAGTCAAGTTGAGTTTGTTTTTTGTTAGGTCACTCTGTAAATAAACTGCACCGTGGGTTCTGTCATACATGTCAAAGCTGTGTTACAATTCCCATCAACGGCTGCATTAATTGTACGCCAAAATCTTGTATTGATGATGGGAGAGTTGGACTTCTTTTTCAGCACATCCTAAAAAATCTTAATGGGGTTCAGGTCCAGATACTGTGGTGCCCAATCCATGTGTGAAAATAATTTCAGCTCAATGAATCCTGGTATTGTCATCTCGAAATATTACCATGCTATCAGAGAAGTAAAAATTCATTAACTGAATAACCTGATCATTTAATATATTTAGGTTGTCAGCTGACCTCATTCCTTAGGCATATGAACCTGACTAAATGCAGCAACCCCAGATCATAGCACTGCCCCCACAGGCTTGTACAGTAAGCACTAGGCATGATGGGTGCATCAAGTCATCCACACAACTGGACTTAGACCACATGACCTTCTTCCATTACTCCAGAGTCCAATCTTTATGCTTTTAAGCAAATTAAAGCTTTTTTTCTGATTAGCCTCACTAATAAGTCTTTTCTTAAGGCTATGCAGCTGCACAGGATCAGTCTTTACATATGCTGCTTGAATTTATTGTATATAACAAACACACTTAATTTCATGAATATGAATAATTTTAACTACATTATCTGCCGATTGCATCCCTCAAATCTAGTTCTTTAAAAAGGCAAAGCTACGTGCGGTGGCCAACTACTGTTTGTCCATTTTTTTAATATGCTGTTCATAGTAAGTGTAAAGATGTTGTGAATAGAAGTAATTTAAGATTCAGTCAGGAATAGGAGATAAGGCATAACGTTTTAACCTCAATTTGCATCTGAAAGTTTTTTAACATAAAAAGAAAATATATATTATTTATCTACATTTGAAAGTCAAAATTAGGAAAGTATATGCATACAAAATTGACATGCTTTTAAAAGAGAAAACCATAATGATTACAAAACAGCCAGGAATGTTGCTCATAAATGTCACAGATTAAAGAGTAAGGTGGATGCAAGTGCAAAGAAAGAGCTTTAAAAAAATAAATGTAAAAAATAAATGGTAAACATAGACATTAATATTAAGGTTTATTAAATAGCCAGGCCCTTTCCAGCCTCGCCAGACAGTCATCCACTAAGGCAGGGAGTAAATGTTGACCTGACATCTTGATTGATCCAGAAGTCATTGTCTATCAGGCTTTTGCACCACAATGATTGAACTGGACCAGGGGCTGGGAAACTCCCATGTGTTGGCATGAAAAGACTGATGTCTGCCTGCTCACTGGGTGTTGCAGGTGGTAATTTTATCCTACCCTCTTGAGAAGTGTGTAGGTCCACAAAGGAATTGGGTCACCAAATGATGTCTCCCTGGAGACTTGTCATATATTTGAGCCACGGCCACAATGCACACTTTAAGTACATGTAAAACAGAGTGATGTCTCCTGGGATACAAACTTGGTAATTTTCAACCTTCCAATTTTCCCCAGATGAGCTCCACCATCTGCTCCTATATCCTAAAATATAGTAACAGCAGCTTGCCCTGCGCCCACAGAAGGATCAGCCATGCCAGTATGTAAAAATAGCTGTCCAATCAAACCAGAACATGGTAGCCCCTGAGATCTGGGTTTCAGACCACAAACATGGTCAGCATCACAAAGCAGAAAAGATACCCCTTGTACAGCAACCCTTCTGGTCCAGCCAGTCCTGAATGTAGTTGGGCACATTAATGCCCTGAAGTCTTACTGGAGTCAGCTAGGCACCCAAGCACTTTATAATGGTGCAGGCTAAAAGCTAGACCAAACAGAAATTCCCAAAACTGGTACACTTTACCACAAATTCCTGTGATAAGAAAAGATGGATAAGTGGAAGTCAATTTAGATCCAATGTCCACATATTTGACTCGACACAATAAGTGGGATGACCATCAGTTGGAACTGTGATGTAGCAGCGTTAAAGGCCAGACTCTGCCTTCTCTGCCTTGGGAGAAAAAACTCACATTCTATCAACACACATTTCCATAACCTGAGCCTACTCTAAGTAGGGCAGGACAAGAAAAAAAGGGCAAATCTATCACATAAGAAACTTAAGAAATGGTGAGAGAAATGGAAATCTGTAGGTAAGAAAGAATTGGTTGCTTTTTCCATGCCAATTGTGTCTGTTTATGTTTAAAAATATTTTTTTTTACAACTTATTTGTCAGTATGGATATTGTATGCACTAGAAGCATATTAAATAACAAAACAGTGACCAAATACTATTTGTATTTTTTGTACCGCTGAAATTTGCTGTTTTTTGGTATAAAAAGATGAACATAAAAAGTCTTTTATGTGTTCCATCATTCCATTTATTTATGTTTGAAGTACATTCTACCACAAGGAAGACTGTTCAGTCAAAGGTGTATTCTGAACTTAAGACATAAGAATCGCTGCCATAAATCAATGCTGCCATGATATAAATCTGTTTTAAAACATATACAATCCAAAATTAAAAGAAGCTGAGGAATTGTCTTTAGTGGACCATTTATGCATTGTATTAGTAATTTCAAATAATAAATCAGTTTGATTGTTTAGTTGTTTTTTATATTTAACAAATTAGTAACAGGGATGACAATAATTGTTTTTAAACTGCTGTAGCTTATTAACTTTTAATACTTTTCCACAAAATTCTCTCACTTGCTATGGTATTATTTTTGTATTAATTTCATCATAATTTTATTTTTTTAATTTCAGAAGATTAACTACATGACATTTATATAAGGATGGTATTAAAATATGCATCTACACAATATATAATAAATTAATATATGGAACAGCTAAAATAGTTGTAAGTTTGTCAAGAGGTAGTCAGTGAGAGAACTTTAAGATAGAAAACGTACCAATGTTGGAACTCTATTAATTCTATGAATATGGGGTATAGTTTTATGAAATGTATAAATGTATAATCTCTCAATGGAGACATGCTAAAATAGACTTCTTATACAAACTGACTTAACTGTAAGACTTGTAATTTTGTGTTTTATAAAAAAAAAAAGGTATATTCCAATAAATGTGAAACTCGCTTTACTTTGAGGAAAAAATATTTCTTTCACATTTCCATGACAATTTACCTGCATATTTGAGTCCATTTTATTTAGTGTGGTGAAAGTAGAAAAAGCAAAATAATGAAATTCATAACGTCTCTAAAATTCATCTCTAAAACTGCCACCTGTAACATAAACTAAAACCAATAGGATTGATATACTGTCAGATTTTTCCACAATCTAAATTCCAAAATGTATATTTACAAACTCAAATAAGATATTTGAATGTATTTGGAGAAAATGGTACGTGAGGTTTGTGATTGATTAGTTTCTGATTGGTCAGTGTGTCAATGAGAAGATCAGTTCGAGGTATCAGAGTGCTCACTACCAGGACCTTCAGTAGGGGATATCGCAGAGGAAGGGGTCACTAAATCTTTCCATCCCCCATTAGCCTACAGTTGAAGACAAAAAAAGAGAATAGTTAGTTTTGAAAAAGTATAGTAATTTTGAAAAATTATGAATGTAAAAAGCAAAACATGTGAGAAAATGTAGTAATTAGTAATTGATAATATAAAACCAATGTTTAAAAAATTACACACTGTTCCCTTTATAACTTTTTTTAAATATCAGGCATACACATGTAAACTATCTCAGATAAGAATTAAGTTGTCCAGGTTTACTCCAGGTATACTAGTTGTGCATTTTAAGTAAAATAGTAATAAAAAAGTAATTGCAAACGAAAGAGAATAGAAGGCTATTGCACATTTTATATAAATAAAATTGAGTATCATTGCAAACAATAGTACAGGTTTAGATAGTAACAGTGGTATTGTAGTGGTATTGCAGTGCATATATTTTTTATTTTTATTAAAAAATGAGAGCATTTAGGTGTTCATGAGGTAGATTGCCTAGGGGAAGAAACTTTGTGCCTAGCTGTCCTGGTGCTTGATGCTCTGTAGCGTCAACCAGGTGATAAAAGTAAAAACTTTTTAGAGTAGCTACTTATGGATGCTCCAATCTCCTTTGTCGGTGTGTCTCTGGCCTATTTGTACAAGTTTCTATCCCATTCCTGTAAGCAACCTCTTTGACCTGAGTAGGCTGTCTGAGTCATGTTATGAACCATGGCCTGTCGTTGTTATAGGTTAAATAAGTGATGGAGGAAATGCATATGTCCTCACAGAAACTGATATAAGATATTACTGTGAGTCTGTGAGCTCATCCAGATCGGAGGCCATCTTTTAACAGTCCCTACTAAAGGTTTAGCAAATTTAAGTTTCTGCCTGTATGTAGGGAAAAGATGAACTAGGTCAAAGAATGTCCTAAAGCAGGTCTGCAGATGGAGCGGTAAGCATCCTTTATTGTGGTGTAGCAGTGGTCCAGAATGTTTTTCTCTTTGGTAGGGCATGTAATATGTTTGAATTTTAAAGGTCCCATGTTAGGTTTACTTTATTAAACACCCCGAGAACAATTATAACAGAGTCCGGGTGTTGTTGCTCAGTGTCTGTAATCTGATCAGCCAGCTGTTGCATGTCTGCGTTCACACAAGCTTGCGGAAGAACATAAACACTGATCAGAATGAATGAGGAAAACTTCTGCAGTAAGTAAAAGGCTTACAGTTGATCAGGAGCGCTTCTAGATCAGGACGGCACAACTTTTTCATAGCTGTTACATCTGTACACCACCTTTTATTGATGTAAAAACATGTCCCACCGCCTCACAATTTCCTAGACGATTCTGTGTCACAGTCCGCTCTGAACAGCTGGAAGCCTGGCAGATGCAATGTGCTGTCCAGAATGGGTTATTCAGCCAGGTTTCCGGAAAACAGACAGCAGCAGAGTTTAAAAATTCCTTAGTCCTGTAGTCATGTGAATGTAATCTCTGTAAACTCTATTAGCAAGCAGGCTTGTTTATACAAATGCAAACCTAAGCACATCAGTACGATGAAATGCTTTGTTTGTCACATTCTACTTAAGTTTACACTTACATTCACTTAAGTTCACACTTTCTACTTAATTTCACACCGAAATTCACACACTGGTGCATCTGTGGAATCTTTGGTTATACAAAAATTGCACATATTGTTTTAGACAATAAAAAAACAAAATTCATATTCTTTTAATATGAATATGTAACATATTTAAAAGCTGTCCATTGAGAAATCAATTGCCTTAAACAATTTAGGCCATGGAACCTGTTGTGCAATTTTAGGTGAGACAAATAATTTTAAACAAATAGCTTTGTATAGCACTTAATATGGTGACATCCCCTGCATTCAGTAACTACATACTTGCAGTGATTACCAAATGCATCTTTCTGCTGGGATTATTTTCCAAGCGTTTCTGCATTTTTGTTTGTCAGGTGTTCCTCCATTCATAAGGTTAATTGTATTCAGTTGGGTTAAGATCTGATTTCTGTTTTGGCTGATCCAAAACATTTCACTTTTCACTAGCTGATCTAATGCATTTTCTCTGTTAACTGGCAGAGAAAATAAATCTGCTTCTACCATCAAGAATATTATAATAATCAACCTGGGGCATTTGCGACAGAAAGTAAGAAATGTGCTTTTCTTTTATCTTCTTTTCTCACTGAGAAAGCGCTAGATTGGGCATCAGTGGTGTGGAATTCCGATACCCAGATTCAAGCTTCCGTGGATGATTTCCTGGCCCAGATTCGGGAGGTTTTCCACTCAACTTTTGATGCTGCGGCCTCTCAGCGTAGGAGTACACTATACAGTTCCGCACATTAGCTGCACAGAGTGGCTGGAATGATTACGATGTTTGTTGGAATGTCGCTCTGGTTCCTTCTCTATAGCTATGTGGCTATAGCTGTACGGCTGGACAATCTGCTCCGTAGAAGGTGTGAAGGAAGAAAATGCATCCTCCCTCACTTACTCTATGGAGGGTGTGTCACAGGAAGACATGGAGCCTATGCAGCTAGGTATTTCCAGGCCACCACAAGAGCGAGGTTGTAACCAGGAGAAGTTATGTTTCTATTGTGGGGGCCCCAACCTATCAGCAACTCCTGTCCCAAAAGGGGGTTTCCACCGCTTCACATTTTAGCTATTGATGGTCAGTCTAAAGGGTCTGGAATCCCCCATCACACCACTCCCATTATGTTGCGAATAGGAACTCTCTATTCGGAGAACATCTCACGTCACATCATCTCTTCGCCTCAAAATCCACTCATTCTGGGGTTCCCCTGGCTGCAGACACACAATCCCACCATTTCCTGGACTGAAAAGGACATTAGTCCACCTTTTGTCATGAGTACTGTCTTCACCCTGTAAGTCCCATGTCATGTCATTTGGTTCAGGTGGGGGGATCAGTTGGCATAGATGCTTCTAATGACCCAAGGAATCTTACGATCTGCTCAAGGTATTTAGCAAGGCTACAGCCACAGAACTGCCACCTCATTGCCCTGGAGACTGTGCCAAAGAGTTATTGAGTAATGCACTACCTCCTCAGAGTGGAACCTACCCGCTATCACAACCTAAGACCAAAGCACTAGAGGAGTACATTGATGATGCCCTGGGCAACGGGTTCATTTGTCCTTCCACTTATCCAGCCACCTCATGTTTCTTCTTTGTGGAGAAAAATGATGGCAGTCTGCACCCTTGTATTGATTATAAGGGCTTAAAAAGTGTTACCGTCAAGTATCGCTATCCTTTCACATTAGTCCCAGCGGCGCTGGAACAGTTACGAGAAGCTAGATTCTTCACGAAACTCTTAAAATCAACGACTCATTCAGAAATTATAACACAATCTCGGCACCACCTACCTCTCTTCTTAAGGGTTAACCCGCCAAGATACAGTGGACTGAGGCAGCAGATAAAGCGTCCTCCTCAGTCAAGCACAAGTTTACCACAGCTTCCATCCTGAAACACTTTGATCCTTCTTTACCTTTGTGGTTGAGGTTGATGCTTCTGCGGTGTGGGGGTGGTTCTCTCACAACTCCATGGCACTCCACCCAAACTACATCCATGTGCCTTCCATTCACAAAAACTCACTGCTGCTGAACGGAATTATGATGTGGGTAACAAGGAGCTTCTCGCTATCAAGGAGGTTTTATCTAAGCGGAGGCACTGGCTGAAGGGAAGCACCCATCTTTTTCTCGTACTCACAGACCACAGGAATCTGAAATACCTCAAGTCAGCCAAACGACTTAACTCAAGGCAAGTTCGCTGGACTATGTCCTTTACGCGATTCCAGTATTCACCTATCACCCCGGGACCAAGAACTAAAAGGCAGTTGCTCTGTCTCGGAGACATGACCCCCCTGAACAAATTCAATGCACTCTGTCCATCCTGAAACCGCAGGTTATACTGGGCCCCATTTAGTGGGATGTGGACAATAAGATCGTCACAGAGCACCGCCACGAACCTCCCCCAGCGTCTTGCCCCCCTAATAAGGTCTATGTGTCCGAAGTGTTATGCTATAGATTGGTAACCTGGATTCACGCTTTTCTCAGTTCTGGTCTCCCAGGGATCAAGCGAACCCAAGAACTAGTGAAAAATGCTTACTGATGGCCTGAGTGTGGATGTAAAACATTTTGTTAGGGCCTGCGGGGTCTGTGCCCAAGCCAAGACCCCTCTGCATCTCCCTGCGCCCGTATTCAGGCTATTCAGGAACTTCATTATCCCAAGGATATCGTCACTGATCAAGGCCCTCAGTTTACCTTATGAGTATAGGCTGAGTTCTGCAAATGCCAGGGTGTTACTTAAGATCCTACTGCACTTGGAAACAGACTTGGTGAAGCAAGTTTGTTCCATGGGCGGAATATGCACAATATTCTTTGTCACTCCTCCACTGGGCTTACACCCTTCCAGTCTGTCTCGGATATCAACCTCCTATGTTTCCATGGTCAGGGGAGCCATCTAAGGTTCCTATCGTCGAAGGCTGAATAGAACGGAGTGCCAGCATCTGAAAAATGCTCATGTGAGACTACAAAGAGTCAACAGGTCTCAGGCCTGCCAGGCAAATTGCAGACAACGTCTTCATCCTCACTATCAACCAGGTCAGCTAGTGTGGTTATTGACCCGAGATACATTTACGTCTCCCTTGCTAGAAACTGGCTGCCTTTAAGATCTTGAAACAGATCAATCCCGTTACTTATTGCCTGGAACTCCCCCCCGTCATATTGCATCTCAATTCTTTTCACGTCTCTCTTTTCAAACCATAGCATGAGAACCCCAATATCGAGCTTATGCCACCCGCACCTCCTGCCCCCCATCAAAATAGAAGGGGCACCAGCATACCAGGTGCGTGAGATCCTGGACTCTTGGAGAAGAGATGACCACAATGTTGAACTGTGTTGTAACCTCAATAAAGCTTTTACCTAAATGATAGATCCTTCCATCATACAAGACTTCATCATTACACTTAAGACTTTGGTCTTTCCATCACTCATATATTATCTTTCCATGTCTTACTGCTGATAACTAGTTTGCATCCTCTTTAAATCTTTAAACTGTGGATTGTGATATTTTGACTTATGTCAAATGTTTTTATGGTAAAATGAAAATTAACTAAAAGCTGTAATATTTATGATTCTGTTTTCAAACCTATATGTTATCGGTTAAAAGCAAAAACCTTAGAATTGGCCATGGAATATCCAATACTTTTAAAGAGGAATGTATTTGAATTTTCATGGATAAGCTCCATCAACCCTATTATATAAAAGATTATTTGTGGTGTGCAGACGTAACTCACATCTAGGCCATGTGACCTGTACATAGTGTTGCCCCCCACATCATCATTGTATCTTGTCTGATTGATAACATGGTGCAGGGTATCCACCTGCAAAGGACACAACAGAAAGTCAAGCCTATCAAGGTTTTGTATCAGGAATACAGGAAACATTATAAACAAATCTGCTTAGCTGGGAAAGTTAAAGTTGCAAGATCATGATTATAATTCAATAAAACTCATTATCTGGGATTGATCATCTGGAATAAAAAAAAAATACATTTTACCAGTTACAGTTTATCTTTGCCTTTTTTTATTTAGCTAGACAAATGTTAAGCTATGAGCTATTTTATAAAGTAGGCATTACCATTCCATTTTTACAATTTTAGTAATATGTCTGTTACTTATTTGAATTATTGATCTGAACTCTGATCAGTAAATCACCTAACAATATTATAATTAGTGCATAAAACCCCCTTTTCCATTTAAAAATATTTTTCTGGTGAAAATGAGATATATATTAAAGTAAATTAAATATAGACAAAAATAGAGACAAGTATGAAAAAAAAAAAGTTGTATACACTCAATATAAAACCAAGAGCAAAAGTCAGAGCCGATTGCATTTGCAAAAATAACCTTAAAATAGGATTTGTTCCAGATGTTGGACCAATATAGTAACATTAAAAATATGTATTTATTGGCTACCATAAGCCAGGATTACAAATAAATTAAGGGCAATGTTTGTTTTTCACACAATTTGTACATAATTATATGTAAATTGTTGTTTTTCTGCATTGAGGATGACTAGCTAACTAATAGATTCTCTGTTCTGGCAGATAGCTATAGTCCCTAAACATAGAGCCTACCTGTAACTGCACATTGGCTCCAACTTCTGCCCCTTGGTAAGACTTCCCATTCGGGATCTGCATGTTAATGAACATGTCCCCTGAGTTTTGAAGGTTAAAAGAACCCGACGAACCTGGAAAGAAAAGATATAAATGTCTAAATGTTTTAATAGCCATGAGAAGGCAAGAAAAGGGGTTTTACACCCACACACAAAAACACACATGTAATGGGCAAATACCTATACATAAAGCAAATACAAGCAACTACATTACAGTGTAGCCAGGGTTAACAGGAGAAAGTAACTGGCAAATAAAATACCAAAACTATGTTCTTAACTATATAGTATACAACCTGAAGGCCAAAAACAAAAAGCAAACAAAGAATAATGTGCATATGGCAATAGCAACCCACACTCCACAGGGTTTTAATATAACCTAAAATTCTAACAGACTACCATGTAAGTGTTTACTGAAGCAATTATATAAAAAAGGATAAAAACAAATGGAAAATTTCAGTACCATTAAACATGCTGGTTAAAAGTGTGTTTTTGTTCTCCACAGAATCCAGCTGAAATTCTTCGCATTTCATCTGGAATCCTAAATGCAAGATGAAGTTTGCCCAATATCAGGATCTGGCTATATATCACAGTATACTTTATTGTTTAATATGTTATGTTAGTGGCAATGGTACACTGCACCATAGTACTTGTCAGATGTACTGATTAGAGAACTATTTTTAACTATATACACAACCAAGATTTATCTTATATGCTTACATTTACTTGTTCTATAACATAATAGATTTTGCTATCATGTTATCAATACAAGCATAAGGGATTAGAAAAAAAATATTTAGGGAATGGACCAGATTTAGTAAACCTACCAGAATTGGGTGTGGTGGGGGAGTTGGTCTGACTCTTTTGCACGGCAGCAGCCACGGCATGTGCTGCGTTCACAGCAGTTTTAGCAGCATACAGATTGGCCTCTTCTTGAAACTTGCCAATGTTCTTCTTGTAACGGATTCTCTTGTTGCCAAACCAGTTGGATACCTGGAGAAGTAAAAAAATAAAAAAGGGGTTGGGGAGAAGAGGCAAGGGTATCAGATGTCAAGATGGACATGGCACTGTGCACCACAATGTGATCACTTTAAGCTGTTTCATTTAGGTCCATCAAGTAGAAGGTCCCCAGCCTCCTCTAGTAATTTCAGTTTGGCTCACATACTGTACTAATTAAGCTATTAGACAATTTGTGCATTATCATGAATGAGACTATGACATGCTCTCTGATTGTCTATAGACATAACCAAAACACCAGACACTGCTAGTTTTGTGACAATTCTGAGCTTACTTTTGCTCTCCCACCAAGGCTGTTGATGGCCTTATGGTGTGACATGGCACAAATTAAGAAAAAATATTTAGTAAAATTCAAATAGCACAAGAGAGCTTCATCTTCTTTTTTATATCCATATAGTAATTCTTTTTTTTTCCTCCATGACATGAAGTATATTTTTATTTATATGATACAAAGTTTGCTGTTATCCTTGTTGAAAGTTATACCATTTTAATATTAGTGATAATTTTATTGACCATACTGCAACACTCAATTGTTCCCCTTTGGAAACTCAAGCTGCAGGTTGGTGCTATGGGAACGCTTCCTCCATGACTGCAGTCTTTCCAATAGGAAAGCGATACATCGCAAGAACAGTAAGCAACCATGAAGTACAAGAAATTATGCCAAAAAGGAAAGCAAAGACGATGGAAACAAGCTACAATTGTACAGTTGTAGGGGTCACAAAATGAGCTGCAAGACAGATTCAATTTTGTCTTAATTCCTAGATGCTATCCCAGTGCTAAGAGGGAAGGTGGAAACACATGCTCCAGCTTCCTTCCTTCCCAAAGATGCACTCTCTCTCCAAGTCTCATCTCATCAAGGGATAGAGGAAACCAGGGGGACTGCAGAGCCACCGCCAGCTAAATTGTGTGGTGGCCAGACTAATTTTAGCATGGTATGTCTCGCTGAGGAATGTTTGCACAAGAGCCAGCAAGCTGATTGAATGTTTGCTTCAGAGCAAACCAGCACTTCCAAGGCAGAGCCTCTCTTTCTTTTTACATGAAAAGTTCAGCCTGAAGGAGATGGGGCACTTAACATGCTAAGGGTAAAACAGATGAAGATGCTAGCCAGCTATCTATCCCCTGACACAGTGGTGTCGGTTGAGGCCCAGAGGCTACCATCCAAGCCAGAAATTGGAAAAGACTACGGTTAGCGGCAGGCCCAGAGGCATACCTACCATGCCCAAGCCAGAAATGAAAGACTATACAGGCATAGGCAGCAGGCCAGGCCATAGCCTGCACAGGCCATACTATGGCAATGAAATTGGTGGTGAGGAGGCTGAATCCTGGGAGAAATTGTGCAGGTTTGTCTCAGAAATTAGGCTTCCAGGTTTGTCTCTTTAGAAGCTTCCAAGAAGATGGCCAAAATGGTAGGCCTCTCTATGGTGGCTCTGGAAGTCACATATATGCATCTGTGGCTTAATCCCATGAAGATGTAGGACAGAGTCATGTAGGACAGAGTCATGCTGCTGGACTCAACCCGATAAGTAACGGCACCACAAATCTTCGTTTTGGTCCTGAGGGAGCCAGACAGCCTGGCCAGCTTTGAGGCCCATCTGGATTTCGCCAGCTCCCGCAGGGCATGCACAGCTCAGTCAGGTTGGACATTTCTGCTCAGAGCCCACATAAGTGGGGCACCCAAGCGGTGCGAAGGGCGAAGAGTGGGCACCCAGAGCAGGAGCCTGGAGTCTAGCTGTGGGGTCAAGGATCATGTCTGTGTTTCCTTTTCCACCCGACAAAAGGTTAAAGGGTACTTCTGAGGGGCTACCTGTTTTGAAGAGGCTTCCTGCCAAGGCAGAGGCTGAGGCTTAGAGAATGAAAACCTCACTCATGGATGGAGGAGTCCTGGCACAAGTCTGTGCAGCGTGCCCCTTGAATGACAGGACGTACCCCTCCCCCCTTCTGCCATATTGGTCTCAAACAAGGGCCTACTTAAAGTTATTTTGAGTCCTGTTTGTGCCATGATAAACAAATAAACAGCTCATCTGTTTCCGGCTCATACTCCGCGAGCGGAAATTCTCTATTTCTATAGTCTAATCTGAAGGGTTATTTATGTTTTATACAGCAAAAACAGAAAAGACATACACCAAATGTAATGTAAATGCCTTTATTTATTACATGTACTTTTACAGCACAGTAAAATTCTTTTTTCGCATATTGCATCTTAGTAAGTTTGGGTCAACGCACATGGTCAGCTATGATACAGCGCCCCTGGAGCAAGAAGGGTTAAAAGTTTTGCTCTGGTGGTGGTGATGGGGCTTGAACCCAGGTCTTTCTGGTCTTCAGATCAACAACTGGCCACCGCCGATTTATGATTAAACCCAGGCCTTACTGGTCATCAGATCAACAACTCAGCGCCCAAATCATTGCGCCACCACTGCCCCATTACAAGAAGGTATTGTATTTTATTTCCTTTACTTCCTCCATAGAAGGGCAACCTTCTCTGAACTCACAATATTATACAGAGGTTAAAAAAACCCTGTATTTGGTAAAGTTGTTTCTGTTGTTTGGGATTTTTTAGCGCTATTTTAGAGCTATTGTTTTAGCTAAATCGTTAACAAATAAAATAATACAGTGTCTTGTGTTTGAGCTAAAATAAAGAAGATAATTCTTAACAATTCTTAACAATTTCCTAAAGACTAAAATACACTGTAGTATTGTATAGCATTTAACTAGTAAACACAGGCTTACAGTGTTGATTTTTCCTTCTTAAATTCATAGTAAATAATAAATAATATATATAATATTTGTGGATACGACATTTGGCTTTCTATAATATTCAACAAACACAGATTTAACTTTTGTGTGTAAAAACCACAGCACCTTAATCTGCTGACCACATGAGGAAGCTACAGCTACAGTGTTGCAAAGTATTGTCAGTCCCTCTGCATTACTGAGCACATTATTATTTAAATGATTTATGTTTTCGACCCTTGCAACTTTTATTTGACTGCTAATTTAGATTGTATTAATGCTCAATAAAACACATTCTGCACAATGGATTCTCAAAATACTTTGTCTAACCAGTATCCAGCAGAAGTTGCACACCTCCAAACCATGTTCGAGTTTCAGGCTTTACATGCCTTCCAGGTACAAGTATTGTGGCTAATCAGCAGCTTGCCCGTCAGCTCAAGCCAAATCCATTTCTGGAAACAATGTCATACATTTCACACTGACAGAAAATTAGATTTTTTTGTCGGATCTCGTTTTTTGTCGTGATTTACCCACCAATGCAAGATGTACCTCTCTAACCAACCAGCTCCCTTCACCACAGACAGTAAGAAATGTTATATTCTCATGAGGAGACTAGGGGACTAGGGTCTGCGCGGTCACAGAGACATGGAACGCTAGCAAAACTACACCTACGCACCTTTTTCTTCAGAAAACTCACTGCCCCAGAACAAAATTATGATGTGGGAAACAAATAAAGGTCACACTGGAGGAGTGGATACACTGGCTGGAAAAGGCAAATCATTCCTTTTAAGTCATTAGAGTACATCAATCTAGTGAAATGCTTAAATGCCCAACAAGCTCCATAGACCCTATCACTGTGATATGACCCTCCCCAGGGTGGGAACCTACCAGTTTTTCATCTTTGGTTCTTCCACCCATACAGTGCGACATTATCTAAACTATCTTATGAGCTGCTGGAAAAGGCATCACTTTCTCCAACACCATAGCCAGATCCCATGACGGAAACCTAAGCTGCTGTGCCTTCTTGTTCCACACTGCAAACAGCCACCCAGAGGGGCATGAAAAGTAGCTATAGTCGCCATGCATACCTTTAGCATGGACGGTGTTATCACAGAAATAATCTTGCAGGATTTCCAGCACAAAACTAACCGGGCAGTTAACTGAGTCCTGGGTATGTCCCTGCAAGGAAAAATAAAAAGGTTCCTTTTTCAGGAGCTCTGGACTGGAGTATGGTCTCAACAACCTTGGTCAAGAGACCTGACTATGAGCTGTGCCCCCTTAAGGGCCATGCCCACAGTTTTTTAAATCTCTGGATGAAAGTGAACTAGGGCTTCCTCTGCTTGCAAGAGAAGGTCACACCTGACAAGTATCTGGAGAGAATGGCCATCTAGTAGAAACACCAGAAAACCATGCTTAGCCCGGCCAGAACAGTGCTACCAACACAAACAGGTCTACTTCTGCTTGGCTAAAACGTTTCCATATAAGCTCTATCACATCTTGGTGGAGTCTTCAGTCCACTGGCTTCAGCCCCTGCTCAAGGACCCAACAGTGGTTGACTTGCCAGAGGTGGGGCTTGAACCCAGGTGTTTCTGGTCTTCAGATCAACAACTCAGCACCTTAACCATTTGAGCCACCCTGCCCCATTGTACATTATACATTGAACAATATACATTGTTCTCAGTGAATTCATGAGTCATGAAGTCATTTCCCGTGAGTCAGCTGAAGGATCTGGCAGACCTAGGGTGGTGGTTGATGTAAGTGACCACTAAAATGTCTGTATGTACTAGTACACATTAGATGCTCAGGTCTAGTAAAAAGTGTTTTGAACACTGCCAGGTTCTCCTGTGCACATGCTTCAGCTTGATCTGCGTAGGATTGGCGTAGTTTGTCTCTAGCATTGTAGGCACAACAACAGTCTGAGGCATGGGATACATATTCTTCAGTGTAATTCTTCAGTGGCTCAGTGTAAGCTGTTAAAGACGTGGCAGGTTCAACACAAGGCATCCCCAGCCTGGTCTCTCTTGAGAGGCTGTGGCTTGGGGGCATGAGGTGAGCAGTCTGTGGCTTGTCGGTCATCTTGAACTGAGGCTGTAGCTTGGCACACACAAGGTGAGCACTATCTTACTTGTCAGCCATTTTGAACTGAGGCAGTGGCTTGACAAGGTGAGTGAGCTCTGGCTCAGTAGACATGACACAGGTTGTTTCTGGCTTGGAACGAACTCCTGGTTGTGAACAAACTCTGGCTTGAGAGGCATGATCTAAACTGCTTCTGGTTTGGCAGGCATGAGGTGTTTGTCGGGTCCTCATTCACTAAACCCACCATGAACGAGGAGCTGCTGCAGCACATAATTAATATAATTAAGCAGAGACCAGTGAATTTTTCCTTCTGGCATTTTAAACTGAAAAGAGTCCTACAGCCCCACCTGGAAAATGTCTTTAAGCACCACAGCATTAAATTCTACCAAGTTACTAAGGTCACAAAAATTCTGTACATAATCCTCAATTGTTCTTTTGCCTTGACTAAGGCAGAGCAGGTGGCTAACTGCTGGGCTCATCTTTAGGTCTTGAATCCTGTAAAGATTTTACTGAAGCGAGAAGTATTAGAACCCAAAGTGCAGTTTATTTAGAGTCCTGACAAAACATAAACCAAACTTGACTTGACCGACTAACTTAGCTTAGCTTAGGTTGATCACTAAACATAGACACTTGACTTAGCTTGACAGACTCACGACAGTGGTACAGGGACAAACTGAAATCCATAACAAAGACAAAAGGAAACACATGGGCTATAAATAAACAGCACAAGACTAACCGATGGGAACAAGACACATGAACAAGGGGATCACGTGACAGGAACAATGATCACATGAAGAGGACAAAACAAGAAGTAACCAAAGGCATGACCAATGAACATAAATGCAAAAATGAAACATAAACATGAAACAAACAAAGCAAGAACATGAAACCATAAACATAACCTAAGTTAATCTGGTGGAGTTTTTTTTGCACATTTATTTTAAAGATATTATTTGGCATACCAGTGTTCAGTGCACTAAAACTGTAATAGCCAAATCAGTGACATGCGTGTACCCAATATATTTACATAGTGTACCAGAGAAATATAATTACTATTGTTTATTAAAAAATAAAGCATATATATATAGATATAATATATATATATATATATATATATATATATATATATATATATATACACACACATAAGAGTGGAACAGGAGGTTTGACATACCTGTGCCACTGTGATGGTGCTTCCCACCCCCTGAAGGCAAAAAAAATTGTATTTGACTTCTCAGTAGCCCTCCACTCCCCTTCCGCATAAAAAAGTAGACACATTTATACATGAAAGAAAAATTCTATTAAAAAACAACAATAAAAAACATGCTGGGTCTTGCAGGCTAACATTAGACATTTAAATGTGGCTTCCTGTCTTTAAAACTTTTTTGGTCTGTGGAGAAATGGATGATTATACACAACTGTCCGGTATACGTTGAAAAAGTCAGTGGAAAAGTTACTTTAGTCGCAGTGTTCTACCCATCCACAAACAGCTACACTTATGCATGAATGCACTTACATTAATTAATAAAGGGCACAGCTGCTTTTACATAAATCACGTTTTAATAGCAATATAATAACAATAATTGATACTATAATTAATAGCATTTTTACAAATATTTACTTTCTAGAAACACATTGCTTTGGCTTCTAAGGTTTCACATAGTCATTAAATGTATGAACCTCATACTACTTGTGGTATGTAGGTTTAGGCCAGTGGGGAGCTGACTGAAATTGCAGGTCTCACCTGTGATACTGTAATGCTGCACTTTTTAGCTAGTTCTTCTTTAGCTTCTTCACTGGGGTAGGGGTTGCTGAGATGAGAGTAGAAGTATTCATTCAAGATTTCTGTGGCCTGCTTGCTAAAATTACGCCTCTTTCGTCTGAGTTACGATGGAAAAAAAGAGAAGAATGTGTTAATAACAAATGTGACAGTTCAAGCAAAGATTGCATTGGGTCTGATTCAGAGAACTAAACAATAATAAAAGATACAATGTTTAATAAACTTTGTCATTTACATTTAATTGGTAAAAAGTTTTTTCTCTTAATTTGGTTTATATAAATTCATGATACACTATTTAAGGAACAAATGCTAAGCACTACCACATCTGCAGCGCTGCCATATATTTCATAGAATTTTAGACAACAACTAATGTGTGTGTGTGTGTGTGCATATCAGGGCATGGATTTGGATTATAGAATATTCTTATTAAAAAAAAACAAACCTGGCATCAAGGAAGCGGGACCTCAGGATCATAACGGCTTCGCAGGTGCTTTGTTTGAGCTGCATCTGGATAGAACTGAACTTGCGATGAATGATGCTAACCATACGCTCAATTTCTTTTGGTGAGATGGGCCGTGTACGTGACTGCTCCCGTAACAGGTTCATGACATGGGTTGTAAATTCATTACATGCCTGGGGTAAAAATCAGAGGATATTTACTAGAATATGTATGAGGTTTAAAAATAAGCTATTACATCTTTAACAAAGTTTTTAAGAATTGTCACACTTTGTATGGTACACTATCTGGTCTAAAGAATGTATTAAACATCCTATCCCAAATCCATGGGCACTGATTTGATTTTTGGATCAGGGCTATATGATTGTGTCCATTTATGGATAATGAATTTGTTCCCAATCATCCATAACAGCATAAGATCTTAGACAGGGGATTTCCATGGATGTATATTTCTGTTAGTAGATTATGCTGTAGATTCATCAATACATTTGCAATAATAATTCCTTACAGCTTGGCTGCTTAACACTAAACTTAAATTAGTGTAAAGTATCAACTCCTGAAAAAAAGTGCTAAAGAGTAGTTAATTAGGTATTCTATAAATAACAAAATTTAGAATTGCCGTTTAGCATCAAACATACAACGAATTAGCATAAACATATTTTTCAATGTCAGGTTGTTAACATATCTGTTTTGTTGGTCTTTTATATCTTGTTTATTTGGTTTTTAAACATTCCAAAGTGCTGTATTTATCAATAGGTTGCAACAAATATTATCACTACAAGAGTCTTGATTGTCTTTAGTGTAGCAGGTATTTTTATTAATTTAGGTCCCTGCTAACTACTGGTTACCTTCAATCCCTTTTAACTCTCCTTTAACAGTGGTAGCACTAAACAGACACCCCTGGGAACTGGTGGAGTCAGCTTTACAATCAGGTTTGATCTTATCTTTGAAGGTGTACACACATGAAAAACAAATAAAAAAATTTCATCTCAACCCCTTAAAACCCTGCAATTGTTGATTTACCCTGGCTCAGAAGAACAATCCTCAGATCTCATGGTGGTAGAAACAGATTACAATGGAATACCCACTGCCAACCTACAGCTGCCTAAAACTGATATGATAAATAACACTGATAAATGGTACTATACTTGTGACAAATTTGCAGAATACGACCTAAGAAATTACTTTACTTTTGTACCTATATTACATCATCCAGAATTCAATATTTGATATGTTGAGGATGTGAATGCATCTAACACAGGCATTGTGCTAGCCCAGAGATAAGGTACTCCTTTTCAGCTTTATCCCTGTGCATATTTCTTCATACTTTTAATTCTGGCTAGCAAACACATTTCCCATTTTAACTAATCACCAAATCCTTAAATACGTATGTTCAGATAAAAGACTAAATCCCAGACAGCAAGATGAGCACTTTTTCTAGCTCAGTTTGACCTCTCTATCACATATAGCACAGGCAGAAGAACATCAAGGCAGACCTTCTATCTATCTCACCAACATGACTTGAAGATTCACTAAAAGCCATCGTTTCCACATCCCAATCCCTTTGTGTAAAGTGTAAATTGGGTTCCTACCAACCCATGCTTATTGGAACTCTACACTTGATTCAAAACACAACTGCTTACATTAAACTTTCAAAAACTTGCTTCACAGCCATATATGGACTATATGAGATATGGCTTGTTAAGCTGAACCTTTGTCTCCATCTGCCCTGTGAGAAGCTCAGCCTTCGGTATATAAACAAGATGTTAAAAAAAGAAATTGCGTCTCCATCTACCCTTTCAATATTACAATTTCCCCAACTTTTCTCTATTTTACTCTATGGCTTTGGGCTGAGAGAGGAGGAGTAAGGGAGCACCAGAACCCCACCCATTATCATGTATGGCCAAAAGATGTATTAAGTAGAAAGGGTAGGTACTATAGGAATGATTCTGGGTCAACATATAGGACATTATTATCCTCATGTTTATTCCACAGTTTTATAGAGCTTACCTAGAGAAGCCTGCCTACTGATGTCATGGGTTCACTTAAATAGAACAGAATAATAGAAGAGAACTGCAATTCTTCTTTTATTTTGGATATCTCTCCATCTGTTTGCTATCTGCCCTGACTCCTTTCCTGTCATTTCTATAATTACTGATTTGTCTATGTGTTTTTGTGTTATTGTTATTGTGGTTGTTTGATATTCCTGCTAAATAAAAAACTGAACATGAAGCTTAACCCTAATTAATTCAATTCATCTTCACAGTATGTTTGGGCAAAAATTCCAGTCAATTTACTTTCGTTTTGCAGCTCCAAAGTGGCCTTTACATTTTTATATTGTTTAACAAATCCAGTTTTCATAGTAAACCCAAAACAATACAAAGTTTTAAAGCTATTAATTATTATTTAAAAGCATTACTTGTGAATGTTTTAATATTTTTTTATCCTTTTTAAACCTAAAAATTAATCCTTAGTGTAAAGCAAAGCGATACTGTTATTTTAAAAAAAGACTGTACATGTTAAAAGCTAAGTAGATGTCATACATGTTTAGTCACACCACAGTCAATAGGTTATAAGAAATAGCTTGCACACAGAGTCTATCAATTTGATCCTGACCTGTTCATACTTCTCCAGTTCTGTATGATAAATTTGTCGGATCTGTGAGAGTTTGGCCCGGTAATCTGAATGTTCAATAGAGTTGTCATTATGGCTTGCTGATGCGGTTGCAGCTGTTGTCAGAGTTGCCGATCCACTGCCTTTATCAGGGCCAGCCACCCCTTCTGCAAGCAGCATATTGTCCAGCCGCATAAGTTGAGGATCAGGAGGGTCCTCTTCCTGTGCCCCTCGAATGCACAGACCTGAAGAGACACAAACAGTCTTATAAATCATCTGGATCAATTTGCAATTTCAACATTTTTAAGGGACAGTTAACCAGATATTGTCACCAATCATTCAATGCACACTCTCATCAAGAAGATAAGCAGAATGAATTACTTCGATAGGGGCCGGAGGTTCAGGAGAATAAGGTTCGATATTGGGGTCAGAGCGATATGGTTTCAACAGAGAGACATAAAAGGACGGTAAGATGCAATACAAAGGAGGGAGTTTCAGCCGGTAAGTAACTAGGTTAATTTGGGAATATTGATAATATTTACTGGGAAGGCGGAATTGTAGATCACTCATGGATAGCCGTGCTAGTTGCCTGGCTGATACTCGGGATATGGGCATCGTCATGAAACCTCTTGAATAGGTTCATCGTAACCTGATGTGAACACTTTCCTCAACTGCTGGCATGTTAGATGGTTCTCCCAACCATGGAAACATGGGTGGTTCATAACCGAAAACACATTTGAAGAGGTGAGGCCTGTAAAAGAATAAGTCAGGAACTTCTGTTAATCCTCAGCCCAGGGTATAACCTCGCTTTACCTAGATTGTTCATGAGCACAGGATGACCTCAAGTACCTCCCTGGTTCCTGGTCGAATCTCTCGACCAATTGACTGCGGGTGATATCTCAAGGTAAGGGACGTAAATTGTGGCCCACAATAAATTGAGATAGCGAAGCTCCTGAACACACTGGTAAATAACTGAGTTGCTGTTTCTATGGCAGAGGGCAAACCTTAAGTGGAAACTGGGTGGCAGTCTTTGTAGGAGCAGGCAATAATGGTGAGTATAGTGGTGAAACCATTAGAGCATTGGAGGTCTGTGACAAAGTCAATCGAGATGTGAGACTATGGTCCTTGTGATATATCTAAAAGTCCTTCGGGTAGGTGCCGGAGGATCTTGGATTGAGGCAGACAGTAAATGCTTTTACAAAGTTCATGACATGATGGCAACACCCCGCCCACCAGTAAGTGTTTTCTATGAGTTCAAAGGTTCACTTAACACCAGAATGACCAGAGCTGAGAGCAGTATGAACCCAAGACATTAACCTAGAGCGCAGAATGCGTGGCACATAAACCATTTTTGGGGGCAAGAGGCAGGAGTGGTGTCATTTTGCTGCTCAGATGTAATTTCCCTATCAAGGTCCCAGAGACTTGGACCCAACACAATCTGTCTGTTTTGCTGGACAAACATACGCTTTATTGTTCTCTTTTAGGGGCTGGTAAGTAACTGAAAACCAAAACCAGGTGAAAAACACAGCCCACCGTGCTTGTCTTGAGTTCAAACGTTTGTCTGACTTGCGATAACTCAAGTTCTTGTGATCAGTAATCACCAAAAATGGATAGGTACTTCCCTCCAGCTAATCAGCCCATCAGAGCTTCTTAGATGGGATAGCTCTTTATTCCCCACATCATAGTTCCATTCAGCTGGGATAGTTTACGTGAGTAAAAGGTACAAGAGTGAAGCTTTGGGGGGGAGAACGGAAAGAGAACAGCCACCACTCCAGAGTCAGCAGCCCCCACTCCAGAGTCAGAAGCGTCCACTTTCACCACAAAGGGTAAAACAGGGTCGGGATGTTGCAGAATGAGGGCAGACATGAACTTGACCTTGGGTGTAGCAAGCGCCTTGGTAGCTACCTCTGTTCACTGGATAGAGAGATTGCTTTTGAGGAGATACTGAACTTAATGGGAGCTGAACTTAAATTGTAGTTCCTGATGAACCGGTTGTAAAAGTTTGTGAACCTAAGGAACATTCAAAGTTCTTTGACTGTTCTAGGGAGGGGCCAGTTAGTAATTGCTTCCACCTTAGTTTTGTCCAAGGCGACCCCCTAAGAGGGTGAGCAGACCACTGAGTTATGTCCTTATCTGTTTATGAAGTGGTGGGGTTGTGGGTCTATAGCCAAGGAAACCCCAGACTGACAGGGTTTTATGCTGAGGAGGAATGATATAAAAGGGGGATGTGTTCCACATGGAGAGTCCCCACTTGCCCATCAATGGCAGAGATCTGAAGTAGAGAAATACATTGTGCAGTGTGGAGCTTGAGTCATGTCACAACTTGGCTGTCGATCTTATCTGCCCCCGAATCCACTAGCACTGAAAACATATAAGATACAAATAGGAGGTAAGCAGGCATAGTGAGACACGTGATAGAAGAGAGGTAACACACTGGATGACTCACTTTATTAGCATGTTGCGTTATTTTCTTGGGGCAAACAGCACTGAAGTGATTAGTCTGCGCTTGTAGTCTGCGCTGACATTCTTTTGGTGAGAGCTTGGTAAACCCCAATTGCATAGGTTCAAAGTCATCACGAGTCGTGGTCACTCAGGAACATGGAGCACGCATAGTGCTTTCTTGACTAATATGGGGGCTACTGCCCAGTAAATTATTCAATCGGACCGCCATTGCCATATATTGAGAAAAAGCCCCAGAGTCATCTCGACATGTAAGTTCAATCTTGAGACGTGTGTTCAAGCCATCCTTAAACATGGCTGCAAGAGCCACCTCGTTTCATCCGCTCTGAGCAGCCAGTGTGCAGAATTGGATAGCATCAGCAGCAGCAAACAGTTTACCTTGGCATAATCTGAGTTGAAATATCTAGGCCACCACCAGAACACTTCATGCAGCTGCAACAGAAAGTAATTCATTGAAGATTGAATTTGTGGTCCCAGACTGCTGACGCCCAGTCTAAAGTTCTCCATGAGAGCAGAGTGATATATTATTATTATTATTATTATTATTTTATATAATATATATAAAATTTAAAAGTTTTTGGACTAGCAGTTTTTAACCAGTTGGAAATGCAAAATTAACAACAGGTGCAATTACAGGGCAACAAACAGGAATGGGCTGACAGATAAAGACATTTTTATTTCCTTCTTAACCTTTTTGAATGTTTTTTACTAGTTTTTCATTTGGATAGTGTCAGTGTCACTACTGATAGCACAAGGCAATGCCTAGACCATACAGAGGTTGTACAGACAGGCTAAAACACTCAGAATTAAACATCAATGTGTGCCAGTGCCTCCCAGCACAATCTTAAAAACATGGACGATATTCCAGGAGTCAGGCAACTCTTAGTTGGATTGTTGGACAAGGCTAAAGGGGAATCTATCAGCAGGACTGGTATCTGCTCCTATGTGCGAGCAGAAACATGGTTAGCATTACCAAAGCGCTACAAAATAACCTTCAGCAGGTCAGCACTAGAGTGAATGGCTCTGACCAACACCCTCTAATAGTCTCTGTGTTCATTGCCAGGCACATGACCTGCCATAGAACACCAGAATTGGCAGGTCTGCCACTGGCACACTGGGATTTTTACAGATGAGAGCAGGCTTTCCTTGGGGACTGCTCCTTGAATCAATAAAACACCTCTGGTACATTGTGTTTAACTTCAGCTGACACTGCTAGGTTGCACCTCAGATTGTCCAGTATGCCTGACATGCCCGACAGTGTCAGGCATGGACACAAGTACCATTTTGATTTGTTGCAATAACATTTTGCCTAAATAGATTATCATTCACCATCATAATTCTCTGCACATGCATATTCTCTGCACATGCATAGGTTTATATTGCATTGTTTAAATGCAATTTAGGATTCAGATCTGGGCTTTGATTTGGCTATTACAAAACTCTCCATTTCTTAGTTTTTAGCCAGTCCTTATTGGATTTACCGGTATGTTTTGGGTCATTGTCATGTTGCAGTGTCAAGTTTCGCTTCAGCTTTAACTTTTTTACAGATGGTCTCAAACATTCCTCAAGCACCTTCTTATACACTGTTAAATTTATTGTGGATTCTCTAATAGTAAGCTGGCCAGGTCCTGCTGCAGCAAAGCATCCCCAAACCAGGACACTTCCACCTCCATGTTTCACAGTTGGTATGAAGTTTCTTTTCCTGAAATGTTGTTTTTGATTTACTCCAAACATGTCCTCTGTTACAGTGTATAAATCATTAAATTTAAATAAAATTTTAGACTCCTCTGTCTAAAATGTAATGATTAGGACACCAAAGAACATTATTTTAGAAGTCCATCGGCCTGATGTAGGCAAGACTTGCATTGAATTAATACTAAAACATTGCATACGTACAAAGTGGAAATGTGCATACACACAAAAAAGATTTCTCAAACTTTGTGTACAGAGAATCCCACGCACATTCTCTTTGTACATCCTAAGAAACTTGAAATTGAGCGCACATGCAATCAAATACATTAATTTAAATATGTAATGAGTCCACTAAAACTAAACTACGGAAAGTGAATTAAGGGTGTTACTATTAGAGGTAGAAACAAGAAAAAAAATTCTCTTTGGAACGTCGTCCTGTGGAATTAATAACAAAAAAGGGAAGTGGGAGAGTTTGGCAGACACAGTTAACGGGCTGCACAACGAGAATGGGCATTATTGTATCTGCGCTTTCGGTCAGTTTGTGGGTTGGTGAGGGGGTTAACAGCCATGTAAGTAACACAGACAAAAAAGAAAACACTTAAATAGAGCCCTCAACGCATCACTCACCAAGAAGAGACCCATTGCGCACCCTGCCAGCATGGAGCTTATGCTGTTTTTAAGGATGTATAAATCATGGGTTGACCCAGACCACTTTACATATTATTTGCACATTTATTTCATGGAAATGTTTCCAATTCATGTATGCAAATTCTTCTTCATAAGGCGCGCGCAGTGTGTGCAGTCGATCGCTCCGATTACATTAGGAAAACCGGCTGTCACTGCAAATTGCACTTTAATGTTTGGCTGTTCAACTGCATCATAAGGAAACCTTATATACCTGGTAGACATGCGGATGATCCTGTCCCATACAACTGGTATTGCCAATATAACAAGAGTTGTTAAATTTTTGAATGCTTTTATATGTTCTTACTTAATTGCGTAATTAATAGAAACATATCATGTCAATTAGCCTATTTCATCAATTACAAATCAATAGCAATAGACTTGTAGACTACTTTGTAGTCCAATGTTTGCAACTTCACTTTATTGCCTTTAAGAGGTGCCAATGGTCAAAAACACAGAAAATGTACATACACCAGGTATGAAGTTGGCGTGAAGGAACGCACAGTTTCACTTTGATTTCACTGTTGTACGCAAAGTTTTTGTGCGCATGCAGCGCACCTTGTCTTTGTCTATGTTCTCTTTGCCGAACTTTAGTCTGTACCTCGTGTTTTCCTCCTTGCACACCTCCTATGAAAGTTAAACTTGTGTAGTCTCTTTCTGATTATAAAGTTATGGTGATTGTAAGTTATTGGTAATTGCAAGTTATTGGTGACTTCTTTTAGCATCTTGAGGTCTGCTTTCAGAGTGAACTTGCTTATAGTGCCAGATCTGGGCATGTTGTTAGTTGTTTTACATTTACATTTACAGCATTTATCAGACGCTCTTGTCCAGAGCGATGTACAAACAGTGCTTTAAGTCACATCATTAAACAGCTCAATACTGATACAATAGTTCACAAATCAGTGTAACAACAATAGAAACTGTTGAAAGAGTAAGTTTTTGGGGTTTTTTTTTTTGTTTTTTAAATTTTTAAATTTCAAGAGCAAGGTATTTAAGAAGTGTTTGAACCCTTTTTGAAGACAGCTAGTGTTCTGACATTGATCAGATCAATCCACCATCATGGTGCCAAAACAGAGAAAACTCTTGAGGCAGACCTACCTTGTGTCCTAGGGGATGGTGGAACAGCCGAGCAGTACTTGTGAATCTGAGAGAGCGTGGTGTTATGCGAGTGATAAGTGCTTGTAGGTAGGAGGGTGCAGCTCCATTTCTGGCTTTGTATGCAAGCAAGTTTTAAATGTCCTCCACTTGTAGACTATTTTGCAGATCTTGTTCAATCTTTTGAGATCTTTTTAAATCCATTTCCAGACTTATAATCTGCTACAGTCTCCTTTGTGAAGGCCTCAGACAGCTCTTTTGATCTCACTATTGTGTTCACATCACTTTAACAGTCGATAGCACACCAAACTCAAAAAGTTGAGTAAAAATGTTCTAATTATGTGTACCTGATGTGATGCACCTGTGTGTGATTTTAAATGGGAATAAATGTTGGGATGCCCTAATTTAGCCACAGGGGTCACAAGCCAGTGCCTTAAGTGCCAGTCCCAAGCCTGGATAAATAAAGAGGGTTGTATCAAAAAGGGCATCCGACGTAAAACTTTGCCAAATCAAAATATGCGAATGCTATGCGTTTACCTACAGGGTGCCAGTGGAAATTAGAGAGAGGAGAAGAATGTTCTGGAGAAGAGAGAGGAGCATATAATGACTTATAAGAGCGCAGGAAGGAGCCCACAGGTAGATTACATCTTATGTAGACGAAGCGATCTAAATGAGATTAGTGACTGTAAATTTGTGGTGTGAGAGAGTGTAGCCAGACAGCATAGAATGGTGGTGTGTAAAATGAAGATGTTGGTCTGGAAGAAGAAGAGATCAAAGGTAGAGATGAAAACCAAGTGGTGGAAGCTGAAAAAGGAAGACTATTGTGAAAAATGTAGACTAGTTGAAATTAGAGTTGAAACAGGCTCTGGGCAGTCAGTTAGTGTTTCTAGATGTATGGCAAACTACTGCAAAAGTGATCAGGGAGACAGGAAAAAGGTGCTAGGTGTGTCATATGGAAGTAGGAAAGAAGATAAGGAGACTTGGTGGTGGAATGATGAAGTTCAGAATAGTATACAGAGGAAGAGGTTAGCCAGGAAGAAGTGGGACATGGAAAGGACAGGAATACAAGGATTTGCGGCACAGACTGAAGAGGGAAGTGGCTAAGACAAGGCAGAAGACATGTGATGAGTTGTACACTAGGTTAGACACTAGAGAAGGACTTGTACAGGTTAGCAAGGCAGAAGGATCGAGATGGGAGGGGTTTTGCAGCAGGATAGGGTTATTAAGGATCGAGATGGAAGAGTTCTCACAAGTGAGGAGAGTGTACAGAGAAGATGGAGGGAGTACTTTGAAGTGATGAATGAGGAAAATGAGAGGGGGAAAAGGGTCGAAAAGGTAAATAATGTGGAGCAGAAAGTTTAAAAGATTAGTAAAACGAAGTTAGCATAGCTTTGAATAAGATGAAAAGAGGAAAGGCGGTTGGTCCTGATATACCGATGGAGGTGTGGAAATGTCTAGGAGAGGCAGCAGTGAAATTTTTTACTAGATTTGTTTAACAGGATTTTAGTGAGTGAGAAGATGCTTGAGGAATAGAGGAGGAGTGTAATGGTGCCTATCTTTAAGAACAAGGGTGATGTGCAGAGTCAACTACAAGTCATACAATTAAGGTATGGGAAAGAGAAGTGGAAGCTAAGTTAAAAAGGGTAGTAGGTATTTGTAAGAATTGACACAGTTTAAACACTGGACCTAGTCCATGGCTTAAATGTTTTGTCATATTTAAGCCATGTTTATGTGAGCTAGCTAAGCTATGCTATGCTAATGTTTACCTAGCTAGTGTTTATGTACAGTATACTTAAGTTTGTTTTGGATGTTCACTTTGTAAAATTCCTATTTTGTTACTATATAAAAAATTTTGACGTACTTTTTACATTTTCTTTTAAAACTGACCCGTATCCAATATCTGATTTTTATTTTACAGTATAAACAGATAATTAACCTAAGGTAGACATACTTAACAGAAAACAAAGTAAAACAATGTGATAATCAATAGATGGAATGGACAAAGACAAAATTATTATTTAGCACATGCTTCAGGGCAAAAGTTATAAGATAAGATAATCTTTATTGATCCCACAGTGGGGAAATTAAATTGTTACGGTGGCTCAGATACAAAAACAATTACGTGCAAAGTAGGAAAATAGAAAAAAATGTGCAATAGAAAAGTGCAAATTGTGTGAAATAAAAAACTATTTCAGATAAAAAAAACATTTTTAAAAATCTAAAAATATTTACAGTTAGTTATGTGCATCTGTAGTTAGACTGTTGAGTTGTACAGTCTAACAGCGGTGGGTATGAAAGACCTGTGGAACCGCTCCTTCCTACATGGAGGGTGTAACAGTCTGCTACTGAAGAGAGCTGCTCATAGCCTCCACGGCCTTATGCAGTGGATGAGAGGTATTGTCTATAATGGATGTCAGCTTAACCAACATCCTCCTCTCACCCACCTCCTCCACAGAGTCCAGTGGACAGCCCAGGACAGAACTGGCCCTCCTGACCAGTTTGTTGAGTCTCTTTCTGTCCCGGTCCGTGCTGCCTGCTCCCCAGCAGACCACAGCGTAGTGGATAGCAGAGGCTACCACAGAGTCATAAAAAGTCCTTAAGGGAGGCCTGCCTACTCCAAAGGACCTCAGTCTCCTCAGAAGGTGGAGGCGACTTTGGCCCTTCTTGTACAGGGCATCGTTGTTATGAGTCCAGTCCAGTTTATTGTTAAGGTGAACACCCAGGTACTTAAAACTGTCCACAACCTCAATGTCAGAGCCCTGGATGCTCACCGGTGTGTAATGTGGTGTCCTCCTCCGAAAGTCAGTCACCCTCTCCTTTGTCTTACTGGTGTTTAAGCACAAATGATTGCGCTCACACCAATCCACACAGCCAACAATGGCCGAGTCGTCAGAGAACTTCTGGAGGTGACAACTGTTGGTGTTGTATGTAAAGTCCGAGGTGTAAAGGGTTTGAAAAGGAATGGTGAGAACACCGTCCCCTGAGGGGCCCCAGTGCTGGAAACAACTACCTCAGACACACACAGTTCCGTAGACTCACGTACTGTGGCCTGCTGGTGAGATAGTCTGATGTCCATGAAGCCATTATAAAAGCGCATTTAAACTTTGTCCAGTGTCGCCACAGTGTCTTGTTCCCCTCTGAGAACCATGGTTTACACACATAACCTGAAGACTTTTTGTCTGTAAACAAATTTATTTTAAAAATTAAAAAAAGATATAACTTAGCAGTTAATGCTTCATTCACCCAGGCTGCTGCAACAAGGGCACTAGGGCATTGTTTTTCTGACCTTTAAATTTGACAGCAAAATACTGAATAATTATTTAGTCCTTGTCTGTGGATTATCTCACCATCTAAACTTTGATATCAGATAAGCGGCAGTTTTAAAAGAAGATTGGGTAAATGGGGTTGTCAAAAAAAATCAGACAGTCACAAATTGATAATGGGCATCAGGACCAAGACTATTACACCTGCAGTGTAAATACAGCCTAAGTGTCAAGTCAATAAGCCTTTATTGTCAAGGCTGTGGTCCTCTAGGAACTGGTGTCAAACCCAGTTCCTAGGGGACCACTGGCCTGCAGTTTAGCTTCAACCCTATTTAATTGCACCTGATTCAGCTTATCATGTATTTTAGGCTCACTTAAAAAACCCATGTTTTGTGGTTTGGAATAAGCTTGAAACTAAACTGCAAATAGCTTTAAAGTGTCAGCGGCAAAGCTGTGCATTGCTACACGGTCATTGGTCAGCAGGGTGAACAGCAGTGATTTGAGTGCACAGCCATGTTTAGAGCGCACAGCCTCTTTAATCAGTGTAGTAGTGTTGGTGAGGCTGCTTCCAATCTGGACTTACTAAAGACTCGACCTATAAAATACAGGACCCATTTGCCGAGGGAGGTGTTAGCAAACTCAGCTTCTAGATCAGAGAACTAAAGTCTATGAACAGCATTCGTATGTATGTGTCTTCATTGTTCAAATGTGTGAGGCCCAGATGGATGTTTTTTCAAGTACAAAAGCTTGAAATGTGTCAATCTTACACTTACAAAGGCAAAGGTTGCTATACAGACATTATTTTATACAGGCAGAATAAGTATAAAAAAGAAAAAGTATATATCCATATTTACAGATACACAAAAAGACATTCAACAATCAAGCACCTGTAAGTTATCCATACGACAGTTGAAGACCATGATAATTAAAAAAATTATTTCTTTTAATTTTACTCCTGGGTACAGAAATTTTCTCCTTACAGTGAACCAAAGGAACAGTCTAACATGCAAGTCATGTAGATGAATTATGTCAAAAGCTTGAGTAAATAACAGCATGTATATTTGTTTTGGGGTACCTTTTATGAGTTTAATTCCAAAGCAGTGTCAGTTGATTTATTTCTTACAAAGCAGTGTTGTGATAGTTTGATCGTAGATAACTGTATTCTCTAGAATGGCATCTCAAATGATTTCTTTAATTTCTTCCATGGTTTGTTGAATGTTAAAACTATACCAGGTTCCACAACCCACCAGTTTTACACCCTCACCTGATAGACTTGCACCTTATCAGTTAAAGTATAAAGCACTTAATGTTCTCGTGCCCCAGTATCTGAGTGAACTTCTGTACCATTATGATCCTCCATGCCTACTTAGATCAAAGGGTGCCGGGTATTTGTTGGTACCTCAAGTAATGAAGACGGCAACCGGGGCAGAGCTTTCTCCAACAAGCTCCACAGTTATGGCACAACCTTCTATTTTGTGTTTGGGACTCAAACACAATCTAAGGCTTTATTTATCCACGCCTTTAATCTGTAGTCTTTACTTAAGCAAAGGAGCAGAACTGAAGGGATCATGAATATAGCGTGTTTGGGATATTTGTATGCTGTCCTCCACTCTTACATGTTCACTGAGGTTTCTTGATGGTGGTGTGGCAGGCCGGCTCTTATCCTAGACATCCCTTATGGTCTGTGTTACCTTCTGGCTGCCCAACTACAAAGACTTTTACACAACAATACACTTAAAAATTTTCTCTCTCTCTCTCTCTCTCTCTCTCAGGGGTGGGTTAAACTTGCCCCTGAGGTATCAGTGACCCGTTTTCCTGCCTCTTTTCTTGAATTTGAGGAGCTTTGCAGATGGACTGGGACTCACACTACTCCACTGACGCAAGACTTCAGTTTACATTGCATTTGATCACCATTAGCATAAACTGTAATAAACGGACATTTGGTGTCACCCAGATAAGGATGGGTTCCCTCTTGAGTCTGGTTCCTCTTAAGGTTTTTTTCCTACCTTATCTCAGAGTGTTTTTCCTTGCCACAGTCGCCACTGGTTTGTTCATTAGGGACAAACCTACACTTTTTTACTGATACTGCATTCTGTGTAAAGATGCTTTATGACAATGTCTATTGTTAAAAAGCGCTATTCAAATAAAAAATGATCAAATTAAACGAAACTTTTACAGCTTTTGGATGCAGGCAGCATCAGTTTTAAACAAGGAAAATTATTTCGCCTGAAGCCACATTCCTGGATAGGGGCATAGCCATCACACAGTTTAACTCCAGGGACCAGTCAACATGTCGGTAAATGAGACTGTAAGCCTTGTTGCCATGCCCCACAAGCCCTGACTAAACTGCCCACAAATGAGTCCACATACTAATGGAATTTAGAGAGCACTGATTTCAGACTTACATGGTTGAAATCTACAGGGATAATAAACAGTGCATCAGGGTGGGCATTCTGCAGATAGCCCCGAATAGTAAATCAAGCGCCCCAGAGAAATTTTAACAAGCACACACAAAATTAACAAAAGTATGATAATGCCAGTGAGTGTCTGTATCCACTCTGTAGTGGATTTACTTTAATACTAAGGGTCATTGTTCTAATGCATCACCTAACTTCTACATTATTTTGTAGGATATTTTGGTAGTCATAATTCCTTTTCTTCTGATTGATAGTAAACAGTCCAGTTTTTGTTGTTTATTTCAAGGGTTTTACATACTTTTTCTTGCCATTATATATGTGTTAAACAACTTAGAACACTACCCTTGGTGGTAGACCACCCAAATTTTACCCAACCCCCCTTTTGTCATTAATGGGTCGTTAAATTTTTTTCAGGTGTATTTCTGTTTAGTTAGTTGTTTTCCCATCAAAATTTTTGTACACCAATGTTTTATGGCCTTATGGCCATGTCATGCCATTGTTTCTTTGTATATTGTGTCATTTATTAAAACTTAGTGTTTTGTGTCGCAGTGTTTGTATCGCTTTAATTTTTTTGTGGAATAAATTTAGGCCACACATGGATGCAATGAAAGGGTTTTTTTTAACCTTAATTTTTTGTCTAGAGCCATTTTTGCACTTTTATTTTGGACTTGGGCTACCTAACTGAATTTCCTAAACACTACAAAGGCCAAGCTGTCTGGAAGTGGTCCAAGAAAGAGCTTCACTGCATACGTGGATTGGGTGCTGGTGAAAAAGGGTTCCCCTTTTCTACTTAGCCTCGCTGAAGAGGATTCCACCCGCATAACTCACAGTTTATGTACTAGACAGCCACTATCATTATTTTGTTTAAGATGTTTTTAATAAGTTAAAGCCCTTTGAGCTGTCATGTCTGGTTTTGCCTACCATACAGCACATTCTACAGCACAACGAAATGCTGCCAATACCCACAATGGAAAATTTTTTGTTTCAGTGCTCCTTCTATTTCTCAAGCTATCAAGGTCAGACTCAAGTTGCTAATTTCATTAGCTTACTCTCTGGAAAAGCACTAGAATGAGCTACAGCATTAACAAAGTGGAGTCAGTATTATCATACACACACTTTTGGGATTTATTCCTATGTGCATTTAATTACTTGCCTGACAGGCATAAAAAAGTGGAATGTATGCTTATTATGACACAAGGCAACCCAGAGCAACTGAAAATTCACTTATCACCAGTAAGGGATAAAACAAGGCAGCTCCGAAATCAGATTTTGGCAAAATCGCATGGAAAGAGCCTGTCAATAAATTAGTTTCTGATATATATATCCTGATCTGCTACTTCCAACCCGACATGTTTATGCTTTTGATGGCCAAGCTTTCCTCATGGCTAAAAGAGCAGTCTGAGCCCATGTAAATTAGACATACAGTGCCTTGAAAAATTCATATTTATACCCCTTAACCTTTTTCACATTTTTCACCGTACAACAACCTTACACAGGTGGCCTGTTTCACTTTATAATTATGTGCTATTTTGTGTTGATCTATTACATAAAATCTCAATAAAAAATTATTTAAGTTTTATGTAAGGTGAGAAAATGTGAAAACGTTCAAAGGGTATAAATACTTTTATTTACTGTAGGTGCAGCATTGCCCAATTGTCTTGAGATAACCCTGCTACTTTCAACAAAAACTAATAAATCAAAACATTCCCACTCACCCATTACATGGATAGAAGTATAGACATTAATTTACTCTCTAAATGACTACAAACTTCTTGACCATCAATAGCAGACTCATTAGAAGAGTTGAGATCACATAGCATACTAAACCACTGACTTTCATTGAATCTATAGCCTTGTTAATAACCACCGCTCGAAAACACATTGTATGCCACAAAAAAAATATACAAACTACAGCCATAGCCTGTTCCACCCAAAAATAAGTCTGTGAATGTGACATCAAAGGCACAGAGTTTGTTCTGGTTTTTCTACTTTTTGGACTTTGTTTACAGTTAGATGTGGGATCTCTGCTCCTATTGTTTACACCAGGTATCAGCTGTTAGCATTTAGCAACACGGTGGTGCTACTCCAGAAAAATTAAATACCCAGAGCTTGAGTGTCATTCCAAAGACAAAGTGTCATTCCAAAGTGACATTACAGACCAACTTTCCCATCCATCGTTATGGACAAGCTAGGGGCTTTAACATGCCTGCAGAGGGAATTCCGGGAGTGTAGCATCGTGCAGTTTACAGATTGATGGATAACCAAGCTAATGTTGGCTACGACCGTGGCTCTGGACAGATTCCAACTACTGCATGAGGAGAGAAAGACGGAAAGCAGTAATCACTATTAAAGAGAAAATTTGCTGTAAGGACATTGAGCTGTTGGCTGTTAGCATGAGCATGTATTACCTGCCGAGGGAATTCTCGCATGTTATTTTGATAGTTACGTATTTCCCCCCTGCTGACAGCAAAAAGGCATTCAATATTCTGCATTCTGTATTCTGTCCACTAGACCCAATCCCTTCCGCAATGCTCCAGACCATGCTCTCCTGATCTTTTGCCTTTTATCTTTTAAGAGAGCACGGGTTACTGCTATCCTGGAGAAGCCTGTGATGGACCCCTCATACATCACCAAGTACAGACTGGTATCACTTCTCGCTTTCTAAATTACGCAGTGTCTTTAATTAACTGTCTCTCTTTCTCACACAGAACAACATTCAAGACCCCAATCAGTCTGACTTCAAAGCTGCTTACTCTACAGAGACCACCTTCTTGGCAGTCACTGAGAAGCTGCATGCCGCCAGATCATCCAAACTCTCATCTGTCCTCATCCTTCTCGACCTTTCAGCTGCATTCGACACGGTCAACCACAAGATCTTGCTGTCCACTCTCAGTAGTCTCTGTATTTGTGGAATAGCATGGCAGTGGTTTGCTTCCTACTTGGAAGGCCGTTCATATCAGGTAACATGGAGAGGAACAACATCTGCCCCCTGCAGACTTTCCACTGGTGTCCCACAAGGCCCAGTACTTGGTCTTCTTTTTCTCTTCCTCTATACTCACTCACTTGGGTTCACATACCATCGTTACGCTGATGACACTCAACTTGTCTTTTCTTTTCCTCCATCAGACACCACGGCTTCTGCAAGGATCTTATAATTGCCTGGCAGACATATCATCATGGATGGCAGCTCACCAGCTGAAACTCTACCTTTGCAAAACCGAACTACTTTTTAATCACAGCTGACTTATCCCTATACCAGGATCACCCTGGGCAGATCTCCTTTTCGACCAGTGCTCGCAACCTTTGGGTAACTATAGATAATTAATTTTCCTTTTCCTTACATGTTGCCAACATAACACGTTCCTCCAGGTTTATCTTTCATAACATCTGGAGGATTCGACCATTCTTAACTACTTAGGCCACTCAGTTGCTTGTGCAGTCTCTTGTAATTTCTAAACTAGACTACTGCAACTCGCTCGCTTTTCAACATTTTTTTTTTGTTTTTACACCGATTTGTGAACTGTACCTGAATACTGTATCAGTATTGAGCTGTTTAATGATATGACTCAAAGCACTTCTTGTACGTCGCTCTTTACAAGAGCGTCTGCTAAATGCTGTAAATGTAAATGCATTTGTTGTTTACAGACCGTTAACACAGCATCCAAATGCCGTTCTTATTATCGCTAAAGATTTTAATCATGCCCCTCTGTCCTCCACTCTCCCTACATTCACCCAGTGTGTTTTATGCCACACCAGAGACAATAAAACACTAAATTGAATTAAATTTTTGCCAACTCCAAAAAGGCTTATACTTCAGCACCCCTTAACCTATGGGAAGATCTGATCACAATCTTGTTTATCTCCTACCTGTGTACTCAGAGTCTCCATAAAGAGAATAAAAGGGTTTTTACATCAGGAAACAAGGAGAAGCTGAACACTGTACAAAGAGAACTGAGAAAGAAGACCAGGGAAAGAAAAGCATGCTAAAAGAAGAAGTTGTAGAATGGCTCCAGCAGAACAATGTCAGTGGTGTTTAAAAGGGGCTCAAATCAATTACTGGTTATAAGGAGTACAACTTTCATGCAGGGTGATCAGAAGTAAATGATCTAAATATATTCTTTAACAGGTTTGATTCAACCTGCGCTTAAATGACCCACCCCCTGTATGAAACAGTTTCAATGCAAGGGTAGGTAAAAATCAAGAGTCTTGGCCAGATTGCCATGCTTTCAATAACAATGGTGTAATAACACAATTTTAAACTGTGCAATATTAGCCTGCTGCAATTCATTGCAATAAAAACAAAAATTCAGTGCAATAATAATATTTTTTAAATGTTTAATATTAGTTTTCACTGTTATGCTGATGACACACAGTTATACGTCTGAGCTAGGTCAAATGCAACAAGCCAGCTAAGTTGAGCAATGTGTGAGGGACATAAGAGACTGGATGTTAAATAAATTCTTTTTCCTTAATCCTGATACAACAGAGGTTTTGCTACTAGGACCACATGTAGCTAGAAGTATGCTGACACTGTAACTCTAGACGGTCTTTCTGTGTTATCAAATGCAACAGTAAGGTTCTGGGTGTAATTATAGATTTCAATCTCTCATTTGAAGACTATGTAGATAATATTACCAGGATAGCATTCTTTCATCTTAGAAATTTCGCTAAGATAAGAAATATTAGTTAGTTAAGAACGCAGCAGAACTAGAACTAGCTCACTAGAACTAGAAGATATAAACACATTACCCCTATCTCATCCACACTGCACCAGTGAAATTCCACATCGATTTTAAGATACTACTCCTAACCTATAAGGCACTAAATGGTCTCCCACAGCAGTACCTGAGTAAATTGCTGTTGTCCTACGTTCCGCCACGCCTAAATTGATCAAAGGATGCAGTCTGCCTGTCAGTAACATGCATTATGAAAACTACAGCAGGGGGCAGAGTTTTTTCTTACAAAGGCCCAAAGTTATGGAATAACCTCCCAATTAATGTTCAAGAATCAGACACAGTCTTAGTGTTTATGTCTAGGCTAAAAACTTATTTAACCAAGCATTTTGTGAATAGATCTAAAGCAAGACAAAGGAGCAGATCTGGGGGACTCATAAATGTTGAGTATTATGGTTCAGACCAACTCAACAAAAGTCACAGGAAATCGGTTCAAAATAGTCCGGAAATCGCACAGTGTATGTCCTAAAATCAACAGAATTTTGGAATTTTTGCAGCATTGATCTTAGGTTTGCAGAAAACCTGTTGCATATCCTCTGCTTGCTAAACAAACCAGTAACCTCATTAAATGTTTAAATTCTGCTAATGTGTTGCCTTTTACACAATAATGGTACTATAATTCCTTTTAGTTGTTGTATGATTTTTGTTGGGTGGAATTGAGAAAGATGAAATGCTTATTCATTTGGATTAAAGTCAGGTGATTTGTCTATTTTTTTTTGCCTTTTTTTCTAATTTCTTTGCCAGATAGTGTGTTGTGTTGGCAATGAGCTTTGAGTCATAATCGTTCACAAATTTTAACAATTAAATTGGATTCTTTTCTTCTTTCTGGCAAACTGAATATTTCACAAATTAAACAGAATACATTGGTTGAAGCAGCCTTGCAAGCTTTAACCATAGCATTTTCTCCACCATGCTTGACCTTTATAAATCTTTATTATATAGTTTTATCAATTTTCCTGACCTTCTATTGCTTATTTCTGCATTTGTCTTCTATATTTCTGTTGTTCTTTTAATAGTGGATTGCAATACCAGTCACCTGTACACTTTAAAGGTTTGGTAGGTTGATGATGGCAATGACTTTTTTTCCACACCTTTCACAGTAATCAGCTGTTACTGTTTCTATTTGTTGACTTGGTTAATGTACGATTGTTTGCACAGCAGTAGTTTTTGCCTCTATCCAGACAGTTTGTTGCAATATTTAACAAACAATTCTTTAAAATCATATTAGCTATTAACTGTTTAAACCAACAGGGCACACTGGACAAAAGATATTTGGGTTTAAAAACTTCAGGAGCCTAAAACTCTCTCTATACTTAACATTAATTAATTATTAGTTTAGACTGTATGTATAATTAGGCATTAATCAAAAATTAAAAAATTATTATCCTTTATATTTTTACACATGACCATACTATAACTTTACATACAAAAATCAGCGCTATTTAATATTCATAAAAATTATTCACCATGTAGCCTTATTAAAACTTAAGCCCAATAGAGATTCCTCTAGTTATGCTTTTTTGATCTATTTCTTATATTTTGTTATATTTTTCGAGTTATCTTATTTGTACAATTAGGCTGCTGGTCTTCATTGGTGGCCCAGGTAGTTTGCTTCCTAATATACACTCCAACAACCTAATGCAAATATTTTAAATAATTAATCCCTAATAGCTACTTAAGACTCCCCCACTGTCAGTTTTAAGGCCCTGTCCATAAGGACACAAGTATTTTAAAAACTGCAGCCTTTTCTATGCGGTTTGGCCAATCGTCCACACGCAAACGTAGAATTTTTTTTAAAAACTCCTGCCAAGGTGAAGATTTTCAAATACAGTGATTTCAGTATTGTTGTGTTGCCAGCAATCCGGAGGAGAAAGATGGCACAGACAAGTAAAGTTTGCCTGTGCCATCTCTCCTTATTAACATTATTAATAATTAATCTTTTATCATTAAGTGATTAATATTGTTTGTAATATTCTTGCCATTTTTTGTTCAGGACACATACATATATATATATATATATATATATATATATATATATATATATATATATATATATATATATATATATATATATATATATATATATATATATATATATATATATATATATATATATACACTTTACACACATAAGTAATTTACTTACATTTACTATTTAATTTTCATGCTTTAATATACACTACATACACCATATTATTTGATTTGGACATGTGAGAGTCAGATCATCTGCATGTTGTATGGTTGTATGTGTGTGGGTATGTTTAAAAACATTCAGCCAGCTGTAATACACTGGTAAATAAATTACTCTTTGTACTCTTTGTGTCTTCTGCACCACCCTTGACAGTCCATCATTCAGATTTGACTACAGAGGTTCTGTGGCAAATATTTCCACTGTGTCAAGGAGAGTCCTATGTAGGATCCTAAGGCAGTTTTTTCCACCTTGAGAGGACTGCTTTGGCAAATTGCATATTAACAAAGTCTAATCTTGCACGTCTTGATGCTAAAAAACCTACCAGAGACCTGATTACAAAAAAAGGCACAGATACCTGCTGACAAAGACATTAGCTGCCTGGGATTTTTACTTCCCTGCTTCTACATATAAAATGCTTTATAAACCACAATGAAACACAAGTTAATGAACAACAAAGGCCCAAAGCTTTCCAAAAACATTTGTGTCTTAACTGCCCTGGTCATAAATAGAACTCTGCAGCAGTAGCAGTCAACAACTAAGAATAAACTGTTTAAATGAAGCAATGGACTAAACCTGACTCGATTGTTTAAGATAAATAGACACTCAGGATACAGATATATTATACCAAAAGTGTCAGGTACCACATACAGTCAAGCCTGAAATAATTCATACCCCTGGCAAATTCTGACTTAGAGTTATTTTTATTCAACCAGCATGTACAGTGCAAGGTATTATTAAAAAATACAAGATGTTCCGCACTGTGAAAAATCTCAGAGGACGTGGACGAAAGCCAAAAGTGACACTTGTGCTGGCCAGGAGGATAGTGAGAGAGGTAAAAAAGAATCCTGATGAATCTGGGCTCTGCTGGTGGCAACATCTCAAGGCAGACAGCGGACACTGCATACCGCTGGGTTCCACGGGCGCAGACCAAGGAGGACACTACTTCTCCAGATAAGGCACACAAAAGCCCGCTTGGCCTTTGCAAATGCTTATCTGGACAAAGAAGAAGACTTCTGATCTTCTGTTTTATGGTCAGATAAAACAAAAATTGAATTGTTTGGCCACAATGATGTAGCCTTCATTTGGCGTAAAAGGAGAAGCCTTCAACCCTAAGAACACCATCCCCACTGTCAAACATGGTTGTGGGAACCTAATGTTTTGGGGGTGTTTTTCCGCCGGTGGACCAGGGAAACTAATCACAGTAAACGGCACCATGAAAAAGGAGCAATACATCAAAATTCTCAACAACAACATCAGGCAGTCTGCAGAGAAACTTGGCCTTGGGCACCAGTGGACATTTCAGCACGACAACGACCCAAAACACACAGCAAAAGTGGTGAAGAAATGGTTAGCAGACAAAAACATTTACGTTTTGCAGCGGCCCAGGCAGAGTCCTGACTTAAATCCAATTGAGAATCTGTGGAGGGAACTAAAGATCAGGGTGATGGCAAGGATACCGTCCAACCTACAAGAATTGAGCTCATCGCTAAAGATGAATGGGCAAAAATACCAGTGGAGACATGCAAAAAGCTGGTTAGCAATTATAGGAAGCGTTTGATTGCTGTAATAGCCAATAAAGGCTTTTCTATTGATTATTGAGAAGGGTATGAATAATTTTGGACATGCCACTTTTTGTTCAAATGGAAATAAAAGCTGAGAAATATGTTTTTCACAATGATGCCTCTTGAACTTTAAGTCAGAATTTGCCAGGGGTATGAATAATTTCGGGCTTGACTGTACATATTTAAACATATAAAGCAAGTATCTATATACATATAAGGCAAAAAATAGAGCAAAATAAGTGAGCCAAGCATTGCTAGTTATCACGTGTAGTGCTTGCTCGAATGTGGAGCATGCACAATCAGCTCTCCAGCGAGTTGAATGGCCAGTTTGCAGTTTTTTGACAAAGCCAATCATTGTGTTCCCATTAGAAGTTTTAGATGGTGGAAAATTCATGTCTTAAAGCACATTAGGGACAGACCTGCCATTTTCCACAGCTCTCTCACCCAAATATAAGAAGCTTCTTGGGTTTGTAACTCATGTTGTAGAGGAGCTGGGCCCTGACACCATTAGAAAAGCTGTGTCTGGCCCCTGACTCTTTTTGTGCCTAGTTGCAACACAGACACCACTGTCTAAATCTGCCCTTTCAGAGGTGTATTTTCCCAGCGATCCCAGGCCCACAGGCCTGTAGCTGAGGCACAGACTCAGACATCCACCTCAAGCTCCTCTTGATGCCAGTAGCTGAAAGTGAGCATAGCCACTGGAGACACCCTTGGGTGCAGAGATTCAGCTACCATACGCATGCTGGAGAAATGTGGCTCCATAGAATTTGTTTCCTGCACGGAGGCTCATATCAATTTTAGTTTAGTTTTAGCCTGCCAGGCAATAATTTCATAACAACCCACCAGGCACATACGAGGCCAGCCTGATGATGCTGGTCCCTGTCTGTTAAAACCCTAAGGTTTAATCGGCTGCTGGCTACTACAGTTATTTTACAGCCCCTCCGCAGAACCGAGGGGAAGAGAGGGATCTTTAGGTGGGAACTATGGTAGACGGGAAAGGGATGTGTGCTTGGTGCGTTTTCAAAATCGTGAGGATTAACACCTTAACAAACTTATAAGTAAACTAAAATCTCTTCTGCTGTTCCAATAATTAAGTCAACCAAAATTCTCTTCACAACCAAAAGGGGAAAAAAACTATTCTTAAATATTCTTTTCATTTTTTTTTTGAAATCTTTTTTTTTATTTTTATTTTTTTTCCGGAAGTATGAGACATAACAGGGGTAACAAAAAACATGCTTTTTTTGGCCCCTTTATAAAGAATTTCCTATCAACAATGGCATTTTGGCCAGAAATTTGGAAGTTCTGAGTCCATTCCTTGAGGGGATTAGCTCCTGAAATTAGATCTCTCACAAGCTCTTCACGTCACTTCCCCTGTTTGCGGTGCTGCTGAGGTTTGCTAGTATAGTTTCATGAAGCTTCGCTTTTTGTTTAATCCTTACATTATCTTTACTCTCTGTCAATTATATTAACCTAAAAAATAACCTAAATCCCACTACTTTTCTAATATCAAAATTTTTTTGACGTTCGCTGTTAATTTTAATCCGTGTGTGTGTGTTAGCATCGTTCGCCCGTTTGTTAGTTTGCGTTTCCAGTCGCATTTCTGTTCTACTGTTTTCTTTTTTCCCCCGAGTGCATCAACAACAGCGGTACGTCGGAATCACTCATTATTTATGGTGAGTAATGGCTTCCAGTCCTGCTATCATTGTCTGCACCACCTGCCATATGTACAGTTTATCTCTCTCTGTCGGTGGTGAGGGCTTTACATGAGATAAATGTAGAGAAATAGTCAGGTTGACAAAGAAGGTTTTAGAATTACAGACACGCATCCAAGATTTGGTTTCGGATGCGACTATCTTAGGGAATCCCGTACATGATCCGGTTCCGGTTCTAGAGCCCGTGCAGCAGGGCAACTGGGTGACTGTGAGTCGGCACAGTGGCGGGTCAAAACACTGTTCGGACTAAAACAGGTTCTCCCCACTCAGTGACACACCCACTGAGAAACCTGATAAAAAAAAACTCTATTTTCATGTTCCATACAATAGAATCACTAGAGACTCCAGCTACCATAGTCCAATGTTTACCGGGAGCCAGAGCGCCTGACAACTTGGCAAATTTAAAAGTGCTGGCTAATGCTAAGCGTAAATTCATTAAGATCGTTATTCATGCCGGCGCTGATGATGTTCGACTTCGCCAGTCGGAGATCACAGTCGGAGATAAACCGTCCGTCGAACCTCACATTCCGCACAGAATTCAGTTAATGTACAGCACACAGAGACTCTTAAAAAATATCACACTATACAGACTGTCTGTTCCCCCGAACGAAAAAATACAATAGGAGTCCAAACTAGCTTGACAAATAAAAAAAATTTATGCAACACAGAGAAACAAACGATAAAGTTTGGTTTACTAAATATCAGGTCCCTTTCTGCGAAAGGATAAACGATATGATCACTAGTTATAATCTAGATGTGCTCTGTTTGACAGAAACCTGGCTAAAACCAGATGATTGTTATTTTAAATGAGTCTACACCCCAAAGTTACTGTTATAAACATGAGCCTCTGGGATCAGCGCTTCTAAAGATCCTGAACTCTATTGGAGTTAGACAACACGTTTCAGGCCCTACTAATAATAAAAATCATACTCACACATGGAATTGATGCTAATGACGTTGAAATTCTGCAACAAAGTGATGAAATTTCGGATCATTTTCTTATCCTGTGCAAACCTAATATAGCTAAAACTGTAAATTCTAAAACCTGTTACAAGTATGTAAGAACCATAACTTCTACCACAAAAGACTGTTTTGTAAGTAATCTTCCTGATTTATCCAAATTCTCCAGCATATCCAATAGCTCAGAAAAACTTGATGATGCAATGGAAAATATGGAGACTGTCTTTTTTAGTACTTTAAATAGAGTTGCTCTGTTAAGCTTAAAAAAGATAAAGGAAAATAGTTTTGGCACCGTGGGTATAATGAGCACACACTCGCCCTAAAGGGAGCAGCCCGAAAAGTGGAGCGCAGCTGGAGAAAAACTAAACTATAGGTATTTTGTATTGCATGGCGGGATAGTACAGTCCTACAGAAATGCATTAAAAACTGCTAGATCTGCTTACTTTTTATCTCTTCTAGAAGAGAACAAACATAACCCTAGGTATTTATTCAATACAGTGGCTAAATTAAATAATAACAAAGCATCAACAGGTGTCAACATTTCCCATCAGCACAGCAGTGATGAATTTATGAATTACTTTAATTCTAAGATCGATACTATTAGAGATAAAATTATGAACATGAAGCAGACAGCCACAGTATCGCATCAGATAGTGCGCCATAGAGCCCCGAGGAACAATTCCACTCATTCATTATTATAGGAGAGGAAGAACTTTATAAACTTATTAAATCATCTAAACCAACAACATGTATGTTTGGCCCGATTCTGTCTAAGCTCCTAAAAGAGGTAATTCCTGAAGTCATAGGTCCGCTTCTGAATATAATTAATTCATCATTGTCATTAGGATACGTTCCCAAAACATTTAAACTAGCCGTTATTAGCCACTCATTAAAAAAACACAACTTGATCCCAAAGATCTAGTTAATTACCGACCGATCTCAAACCTCCCATTTCGGTCTAAGATACTTGGTTGTATCTAAATTTTTCTTAGAGAAAAATGATATTTATGAAGATTTCCAGTCAGGATTTAGATCGTGTCACAGTACTGAGACTGCTCTAATTAAAGTTACAAATGACCTGCTGCTATCAGCTGATAATGGTTGTCTGTCCCTTTTAATGCTATTGGACCTCAGTGCTGCATTTGACATAGTTCATGCGTTCATAACCTCAAGATTAGATGCTTTACTGGGTGGTTGTTCTGCACGCCTAATAAACAAACTCCAGCTGGTCCAAAACGCAGCAGCTAGAGTTCTTACTAGAACCAAAAAATATGATCATATTAGCCCAGTTCTGTCAACACTGCACTGGCTCCCTATTAAATATTGAATAGATTTTAAAATCTTGTTAATTACTTATAAAGCCCTAAATGGTTTAGCACCTCGGTACCTGAGTGAGGTCCTATTATAGTCCTCCACATCTGCGCTCTCAGGACTCAGGCAATTTGATTATACCTAGAATAACTAAATCAACTGTAGGTGGCAGATCCTGCTTTTATCTAGCGCCTAAACTTTGAAATAACTTACCTTGCACTGTTCCAGAGGCAGACACACTCTGCCAGTTTAAACTAGAATTAAAAACATATCTCTTTAACCTGGCCTACACATAATACACACATTTTTATTATTCAAATCCGTTAAAGGATTATCAGGGTGCAATAGTCAGGTTGACCGGAACTGGGAAATACAACTAATAACACATAACATATTTGTTTATCACAAGTCGAATTGCATCTACGCTAACATATGTCTGTTCTTTGTTATTCCGAGCTCACTGTCGCCACCATTATTTGGGGACAATGAGGCAGTTTCTCAGTGATCTCTTGTCTTCTAAGCGGCCATCCGGACAAGACCATATAAACTTTGCTGCAGCACGGGTAACCTACTGGTTTATCTGGTCAGAGGAGAACTGACCCCCCGACTGAGCCTGGTTCTCCCAAGGTTTTTTTCTCCATTTTGTCACCGATGGAGTTTTGGTTCCAAGCCACTGTCAGACTTTAAATTTTGGTATATCAATCAAATTGACTCTTCTAATGAATGTTTAATATTGTTGTTTTGGAGGTATTTCTGTAAAGTTGCTTTGAAACAATCCTGATTGTTAAAAATGCTATATAAATAAAGGTAACTTGACTTGACTTGACCAAGGTTGTTGGTCCAACCACAAACAAGTTCATGCCTCCTGTTGCAAAGAGCCTCCTGGGGCAATGGCTTCCCAAAGATCTAGAAAGATCTTACAAAAAAAAACAATGCAGCTTACTACGACCATCTCAACTATAAGCCTCTATATTTTTTGCAACTCTGCAAATCACTCTAGTTCTTAAAGATAGGCACAAGTACACTTCTCCATTCTTCATCAACTGAGGCACCTTCTCACTCACCAAAATCATGGTAAACAATCTAGTAAAAACATTTTATAGACCTTAAAATGTCATTAATCATTGATTTTACTTTACAACCTGTTTCAGTTTTCCAAAATGTTGCACTGACTATGCCCAATACTTGCCCAATACAGTGCTGTTTTTTCAGATTCAAAATAGCTTGCTTTCACCAATAGGGAATTTTAAGGTCATGTGCAAACGTACACGAGTATTTTTATAAACAGACTTTTTCCTCCTTTTTTTAAAAAATATCTCTTCAATTATGCGATATAATCCTTAAAGTCATAAAGTAATTTTGGCCAATCAGAAGCCTCAAAAAATACTTTGTTGTCATAAGTAGTGAAATGCACAGTACTGCATTCTTTCGCCTTTGCTCCGTAAAAAATGAGATAACTTTGCATGTATTATTATTAGCAGCAATATTATAAATCTTACATCAAAATATTACGTACAAATCTTCGGTTTAACCTTTTACACAAAAACACTGAAACGGGCGTCTCTGAAAATCTTCACCCAGGCAGTATTTTTCAAAAATGGTTGGTTTCAGTGACCTGATCCTGCGTTTATGCATGGATGAACACCCAAACCCCATAGAAAAACTTGCGATTTAGGCCCTTAATTTTCAGCTGTAAAATTAAGACAGATGTTAGCTATTCTGGATAAGAATGTTTGTCATATGCCACGAAAATACACTTTTACCACACTGTTAACAAATACTCGTTGTCCAGAATTAAATTGTAACCTATAGACAAATATGCAGTGCTTTGAAAAAGTATTCATACCCCTTATTTTTTTTCTACATTTTGTCACCTTTCAACCACAAACTTAAATGTTTTTATTGAGATTTTATGTGATATTCCAACACAAACAGCACATGATTTTGAAGTGGAAGGAAAATTATACATGTTTTTTAAAAATGTTAAGCAAAATTCTACTTTGTAGAGCCACCTTCGCTGGGGTATGTCTAGAGGTCATTCTTCTTTGTAAAATAGCTCAAGCTCAGCCAGATTAAATCTGAAGCACCTGTGAACGGCAAATTTTCAAGTTTTGCCACAGATGCTCAATGGGATTTAGGTCTGGACTTTGACTAGGGCCATTCTAATACATAAATATTCGTTGATCCAAACCATTCCATTGTCCATTGCTCTGGCTGTATGTTTAGGGTCATTGTCTTGCTGGAAGGTAGATCTCCTTCCTATTCTCAAGTCTTTTGCCACCTTCGACAGCTCCATTCATCTTCCCATCAACTACACCACCACGTTTTACGGTGAGGATGATGCAACTATTTTGCTCTTTCCAACAAATCTGACAGCACACTGAAACGTTGCAACGGGTTTCTCAGTCAATGCCAGTTCCTGTTCCTGAATCAGCCCGACAACTTCCCTACAGAAAATGTAGAGAATGCGTGTTTAAACGTCTCAGGCTTCCAACTTTACCATGTGTTCCTCCACTCCGAGTATCTGAGTATCAAGTCAAAGGCTTCGAATTACCACCTCAAAGACCATGAGATTGTCTATGTTGTCTAGTAATGATCATAATGCCATCCAATGGAAGCAAGAGTCTTCACCAAACTTGTCTTACATAGCCCCTAGAACTTAGTCAGGTTTCGTGAGAGTGACAAACGGAAAACCTTTTGATGCAATAGCAGTTGTCTGTACCTGCCGTATTCCAGGCTTTCATTAACGAGATTTTTCATGACCTTCTATATGTCTATGCCATAGCATACATCAAAAACATTTTCATATACTCCTTTGTTTTCCTAGCATGTTCAGCTTGTATGGACTGTTTTAAGTCACTTGCAATAGCACAGACTTGACACAAAGCAGAAAAGTCCTGTTCCTTGGCTTTTACATTAGTTCACAAGGGGTGTCCCTTGATCACACCAAGGTAAAAGCTCAAGATAGGCACGGTGGGCCTTATTGTTTACCCGTTTTCAGTTTTTTGTAACCTACAGCCCTGGTAACAAGAACAGTAAAGCTGACGCTTAATCTCGAAGACCAGAGTCAAGAGCCCCAGCCTTCTGAACCCCTAGCTCCCATTGAAGTTGAAGGAGGCCCAGCGCATCAGGTGCATGAAATCCTGGACTCCAGAAATAGAAGGGGGACACTGGAGTATTTGGTGGACTGGGAAGATAATGAACCTGAAGAAAGATCATGAGTAAAAGCTCAGGATATTTTGGACACCCTGCTACACACCCCAGAGGACACCCTTGTAGAACGCCAGAAGGCGTTCCTAGAGGGAAGGGTTCCACCTTTTCACCACCAAAGGGCGCCGTCTCTTGAGTATTAGCTTCACGGTTTTAGTTCCTGTGTTACTTCCTGTTTGACTAGCCCTATTAGCTAGCCTATTGTGTTAGCTCATTGCGAAGTATTGTTTGCTATGCTAACGTACCGAGCATTAAGGTCAAGTTATATGCTTTCATGGTTACTATCTTTGCCTGTTGCTTAAATTGAATTTTGCTACTGCGTTTTGGATTTGTTTACCTGTGTTTTGGATTACTGTGTATCAACCTTTGCCCGCTTTTAGACTTTAAACTAAAATACTGCTTTGAACTTCAATAAAGCCTATTTCTGCACAATGGATTCCTCTCCGTATTTTGCGTCACAGTATATCATTTCACAATTTTGTGCTATTTTGTGTTGGTCTATCACATAAAATCTCAATAAAATACATTTAAGTTTGTGGTTGTAAGGTGAGTTGGACTGCTAACCAGAAGATTGTGGTTTCGATTTCCAGCACCACCACGTTACCACTGTTGGGCCTCTGAGCAAGGCCCTAAACTAAATGCTTAAATGTGTAAATAAAATAAATGTAATTTGACCTGGATAAGGGCGTCTGCCAAATACTGTAAGTGTAAATGTGAGACTGGCTGTAAAGTGTCTAAATAAAGAGAAATAGTCTCAATAATCCAAATCAGCCTCAGACTCCTCGATAGCAACATATTCCCTAAAATAAGGACCAAATATCTAATGTTTTAAAATTGTTTTGACCAGATTATAATGGTTCTTGGTGATAAAGTAGATTTAAGGGCAGCATACCAAGATTGTTCTTTTTTGTTTTATGCTATAGAGATGCTATATGCTAAAGAGATTACCTCTGGTCATCTTGATAGCTTCTATGTATCACTAAATTGTCCATAGTGTGTAAATAGGTGTATGTGTGTAATTGTGTTAAATGGTCGGCCCTTGTGCCTGTGTAAGATTGGCAATGTAGGAAAGTGGATAATGTTGGAAATGAATAGGTAATTTATTTGTAAAAAAAAAATATACTTTCTAGTTTACCAGTGCAGTCCAAATCTTTGTGGAAAGTGTGAGAGTCGATTGCTGCCTTTCCAGTCCTCTGTGTCAACAGTGCAGCTTTTTTAGCTTTTTCAGCTTTGTTTAGCTTGATGTAAACCAAACAACTTGATGACAGGACACAAGTGTATTTTTAAAAATCATCATAAAATGTATGTGTGTGCTAACAAAAAATAAACTACATAATATTCCACATATAGTATACTCTAAGAAAAAAAAATACTTTCTGATAAACAATCCAATCCAACTGACATACTTCTATTATATTTTAAAACAAGAAAGGTATAAAAGGTATTAATTTATTCAGAACTCTCTGAACTCTTTTAAAAACTACTGAACTGTGGAAACTGTCTAGTTAAATAGAAATTAATCCTATAATAAACTGTCTATAGTCTCTGTGTGTGTGTGTGTGTGTGTGTGTGTGTGTGCGTTGTGCGTGTGTGCGTGTGAGAGAGAGAGAGAGAGAGAGAGAGAGAGAGAGATTGACTATAGGTTTCCTATGGCCCTGTGTGATATTAGCAGTACAGAAATTGATTGATGTTCACATCCGTAAACAATCTGGTTATTACATGCTAATCAGTTCTTGGGAGCCTGGATTATTCAACATCATTAAATCACTATTAGTTGCATAAATTAGTATGCAGTATATACAGTATTCTGAGGTCAGGAAGATTTATCTAGGTATGACAGTAAGCAGTTACAACTTTTGACTGACAATTGGATGACACCAATCATGTTTTGTGTAAAAAAAACAAATATAGGTCTTAAAAATTTGGTGAATATTAAGTATTTGTTCTGATTAAAAGACCAACAACCCATAATTCTATAATTAATCCTGGTGTCTAATTACTTACCAGTATTTAATAATCAATTTAGTAAAAAATAAGCTGATCAATTCTAGTAGGACAGAACTGACTGTATAATTCTGAAAGGACTTGTTAGACCAAATTTATAAACAGATTTGTAAATGTGGGGTATGGATTTTTAGTAGGGGATTAGTTTAAAGTAAAATAGCTGGGTTTTTTACAGACCAAATGAGCTAAAATTTGGTGTGCTATGTGTCTGCTGGGTTACTTCAAAACAAAACTATAATACTATCAGAGAGAGTTTGATGAAGGACTGTGCAAGCAAATCAAAATTTCTTCCTTTTTTAGTTGATAACATCATTTTTTTTCTATCATTTAACACACCAACATTTTTTAAGGAATCGGCTGTTTATTTATGAGCATATGTAAATTTCATGACTGTAAAAACTTTGTGTGGCTTTCATTTAAAATAATCTACAGTAAATTTACAATTTAATATACATGCCTTTTTCTTTTAAGATTTTTGGGGGGAATTATTGCCTTTATAGATAGGACAGGACAGAGATAAAGCAGGGTGAGACCGGAAAGGGCCTAAGCCAGAATCGAACCCAGGGCACCTTAACCCACTACACAAAGTCTTTTTATTCCTGCTGAGCATCTGTGTTAAACCAACCAGTGGCTCCTCGTCTCAGAATGGCATGTATGCACTAGCTACCCAAGCCAACTTTGGCTGCTCCACTTCCACCACTGTGCTATGCTTAACCATGCATTCTCCTTTTTTCTTCTCCCTACCACACGCCGGGTCTCTCCAGCTGCAGCCTAATTTCCTGTGACTTGCCTAATTACTGTAATTAAGAATTAATTGCCATTAATTATTCACACATAAGCTCATCACAAATCATGGAGTAAATGTCTTCTGAAAGCTGTCACGCTATTTATAGATAAATACACATTTCAGGCAGCTGAATCTATGACTCAAACATATTTTGAAATAACCTTTCTTGATTTTGAGTAAAGAACTAAGGCTAAGCCATATTACAATTATGGATAGATGTATGCCAAAAAGATGTGAGTTTATGATAACTAATCTAGAATAAAAGCGATGGGGGTCTAAGGCTGCATTTACAATGGGTCTTGATGCCTAACTCTGATTGTGACTATATCTGATTTTTTTTTAACTCACTTACATTATCTTTTAAAACTGATCCGTATCTAAAATCTGCATTTACACTATACACGACAAAACAACCCAGTGTAGACATATTGACAGGAAAAGGAAAGTAAAACCGGTGCGATAATCAATGAACGCAATGAACGAAATGAACGAATTTATGATGATTATTCTTTTAATATTATTATTGTTAGGTGAAGAACCGCTAAGAGAGAAAAAAAGAATGGTGTGTGGTGTGTGTTTTCAATCAGTGTGATACAGAAAAATGTTAACCGTGTATTGTTAAAACTGTCTCTGCCTTTGTTTTTGTATCAAACATTTGTTACAGTGAACAAAATTAAGAAATATCAAAATACACAGCTGTGCTATAAGTTTTTTATATATCGCTGGTGGTGTCCACCCAAGTTGACGTCATGCACCACCGTTGCTTATACAGTGACATTCGACTTACGTTGACAGGTGAAAATCCGATCTGTCTGCCTACACAGCACATGCTAATGTACGTATCTGTTTCATATCTGATTTATAACCGCATACTTATGAGACCTGAATCCGATCTAAAGATATCAAAAATTTCCTGCTTACACTGTCATGTGTCATATTCAATCTGTACCACATTAGAGGAAAAAAATCTGAATTCGGTCACCAGCCTAACTGTTCTTTTAAATATATTTTTATATATATTTTTTTAATATTATCAATCATTTAGGTAAAACATTTGATGTTTGTGTAGCATAAACCAAACATGATTTTCTTCCGACTTACATGCATATTTTAAGCACTTAAAATATGCTCAGCAAAATACAGATAAAGTTGTTTGCATTAAGTGGTTCCCATAAAACTCAATAAAAGTCTATTAAACTCCATGCAAAGACTGGGAGCACAAACTAAAAAAACAGCAGAAGTAAAGACTTATTTTGAATAAAATAAACTAAACTTTTTTTAAATATATTCAAAAATATGAACTATACATTTTTATTACTTGTATTCTACTTATAAAATGGTGTAAGTTTGGTCAAAAATTAAAGATTAGTTTGATATGCTTTCATTTAAGGGTTTATACGTGAACTTTTTAATTAATGCCATTCGTACAAAAAATACAAGTTTTAAATTTTTAATTCCTAAATCATGTTAGTAAACAAAACACTGACAATAACTGATGCATGTAAGATTGTCTTCCAAATGCTATAAAAATGAATTAATTCTACATATTAAAGTGTAGTGTTTAATGCAAATAATATGATTTGTGGTTGTTTTAAATACCGTACGTATATGATAACAAATAGCTGCCAAATGCTGTACATGTAAATCTTGTATAAAAGCGTGATACAAATATACTTGTGCTTAAATTCATTTGTATCCATCTTGATAAATAAGGCAATTGCTTGCCTGGTTCTTGACTTACTTAAATAGAAATTTAAACAGAGACAGAAGATGAAGGAGTGGGTAGGGGGTGCCCTCTGAGAAGACTAATTGTTCTCTTAGTGCCTCTGTTCCAGATTGATGTAAAAAAGCATTTTCATTTGGGTACATACGTTTGTTTGTCTGATTTAAACATTTATGGTAATGAACCTTCTGCTGGCTCTTTAATGCTTTACACACTGTTGTAAACAGTTTCGATGACTATCCATCACAGTGAGCTATTTTCATTGTCTTTATGGACACCCAGACTACATACATCTCGATGTCTCTGTCTCTTAACACACAAAACCTAAAGACTGAAAAAAGACAGCTATAAATTTGTATAAATATTGTTTAAAATTGCTATTGTATAGCACAGCAGTCTGTAATTAAAATGTTAAATTTGTTTTCTTTAACTTTTTATTATTCGTTACAATTCCACAGTTTACACTAACACAATACAAATGTATATTCTGAGTACAGTATAAGATCATTTTTTATTACCTTCAGTTTTGAATAGAATTCCAGCTTTGAAACGTTTTAAGGCTTTAATATAGAAAAAGTGGGGCAGAAAGGCTAGTGTGAAGTCAGTGGATTTTTTTTTTATGGTTGTACAGAATTTATTTGTCAGTGTATTCATTTAAAATTTATAATATTGGGTTTAAAGAAATTAATCTATATGCAACAAACCGAATCAATGCTTGTAAAAGCAGCAGCACACAAAACCAGTGTGCTTGTACTTTAATCCTTTAGCATTAATGGAACTTTTCTGATGAAAATGCTGCCCTGTGTTCCCTCAATTTCCACCAAGGGGGGGATCCTATTTTAAAAGTTCGGGAACCACTGACCTAGGTTATCATCGCTGCCGTCTCTTCGGAGGAGAAAAAAAGCAACAGGCATAAGCCTATGGGCTCAGAATCGCCCCCTTTGGTGAGGCAGAGGTACCAGCTGCCAAACCAGTCTTAAACCTTCTCCTTGGGCCTTCCGTGTCAGGAGCGCTTTAAAGCCTTACGAAGGTTCTTAGCACTCGGCAGGCCGGTGTTGCCACCTTCCTGCAAGTGGTCGATTGTTCTGGTCTGGCTAAGGGGCTCGGGTGTGCCGGGCCGCTGTAGCCTTCGCAGAAGACTGTCTCCGGGAGGAAGCAGATGGGGCCTGTCAAGTGGAGGAGGCGGCACTAGTGCTCGCCCTCTGTCGAGGCAGGATGTAGCTTATCACCACAGTCTGATAAACCTGCAGGATGGCCAAGGCATGTAGGGTGGACACAGGCTGTCCAGAAGCAACATAAGCCTTCACCACCAGGGGGTGAAAAAAACTTACATGCCTTGGAAGGGAGCCTCGGACAGACCCACCAAGTGGCGGCTGACCGCGGGCACAAATGCACCGCAATAGTCCTCTCCACCTTAGGGTTCTCCTCTTACCCCCTCGCTGGTCCCCTCTCGAGGGAGGTGAGAGCCGAAGTTCCAATGCCCGGGGCCTTGCCGAAAAAGGCGCGTTCCAAAAATTTTTTCAGAATCTCATGTACCTTCGGGAAAAAAGAAACTGGGGAAGGTTGGGAGGCCTGCGGGGACGTACGCTGATCCCCTGATGCTCCCTGACAATCCCCACTGCGGCCTCATACCCGAAGGTAGGTTAATCCGAGCGAAGAGAGGCCAGGGCTTTCTAAGGCTTTTCCGCCAGCCTAGCATGCACCGTGCTGATAGGAAGTGCCTCGAAAGCGGGGCATGACCCATCAATGAACACTGTCACTGCATAAGCAGGGCCCAATGTGCAAGTCATCGAACGCGATGAGCCGACCGCACCCAGAAACACACTGCCACACGCTGCTGCGGCTGTCTATTTATACCCGGAAGTCAGGGGTGTGACTGGCTTTGCAAATTCTGCTCGTCCAATTTCATTGGCCTTTTTAAAATACATCAGAGGTATTCAGGCTCCTGAAACATGACCCCTCAACACAATATCGGAGTGAATGACAGATAGGGAACTGCAAAACTTATCCAGAGCAATGTATATTTCTTTCTTTATTTTTTCAACTCAACTGGGCTATGGGCCTTACTCAGGGGACAAGCAGTGGCAGCATGGCGGTGCTATGTAAGGGGAGAGTGTGGGAATAGACAGCCAACATTCTTTTATTTCTACCTCTACTTTATATGGACACTGCAAAACTGGGTTTTTTTTCAGTTAATATTTTTTTTTTTAACGAATTCACTTGTCACACCTCATCGAACTACATTAATCCTGGCAATTGCCTTCCAACTAACCTAATTACTAAGCATTTTTCTCTCTTTTTCTCTCTAGTAACCCTGAATTGTTAACCATCCACATGTTCCACAATAACAGAAACTATATTAGGCAACTGCCTGAAATGAAATAGTAAAAAACTGGTTACTGCATACTTCCTGAAACCTAATTAAATGCTAATACAATATAAAGCTGATATAACAGAATCATGCTTTTAAACCATTGTCCATGGTTTTTAAATAATCATGTGATCACATACATTTGTCAATCATATGATTATTTAAAAACCATGAACAATTGTTGTTTACCCTTTGCTAGGGTTATCTATAATAATAATAATAATATATGACTTGCCAAAGATCAGCGCAAACCAATAAGCTAGGCAAACTAGCGCTTAGGGCACCATGGAATCAAAGGTAACACAAAGCCTATATAAATTAAACATCCTATTTTTTATAATTTTTTTATAAGTTTGGAGATAAACACATAAAACATTATGGCCATATTATTGGACCCCTGTCAGCTCTCTCCAACTTTAGACCAATATAAAACCTCCCCTTTATCTAAAAAATTCTAGAAAAGGCACAGCAGTTATGCTCACACCTACTTAGAAAAACATTTTCAAAATGTATCAGTCAGGATTTAGGCCTTACCATAGCACAAAGATGACACTGGTTAAGGTGACAAATGAACTGTTACTGCCTTCTGATCAGGGCTGTGTTTTGTTGCTAGTGTTGCTTGATCTTAGTGCAGACACCATTGATCACAATATACTCCTTGCTAGACTAGAAAATGATGATGAGAAGCTAAGCTATCTCCTGGCTTAGGTTATCAGTTTGACATTATAAATGCTGAGTTTTCCACTCTTTCTGAGGGTAAAGTTGGGGTTGGGTGTTCCACAAGGATCTGTCTTAGGCCTTCTGTTTTTTTTTTTTTTCTTACTCTCTCTCTCTATATATATATATATATATATATATATTATATATATATATATATATATATATATATATATATATATATATATATATATATATATATATGCTGATTATATGATGCTGACTTGGGGTTAAATAATACGTAAACATGGTATTAGCTTCCATTGCTATTCTGATGATACACAGTTGTATATTACAAAACGAGATGAGAGAGATCAGCTTGACAATGCTTTTTTTTAAAACTTCCCTCTGCTTAACTCTGATAAGATGCAAGTACTCTTACTGGGACCACATGCAGCTAACCTTTCAGATTACATAGCATCTTTAGATAGTCTTTTTGCCTTTCTGCACGTACAGCAGTCAAAGACCTTGGTAAGACTGTTGACTCTAGTCTTTCGTTTGAGGCTTATATAGCTCAGGATAGCTTTCTGTCACCTTAGAAATAGTGCTAAAATTAGAAACGGATGGTGATCTGTTTAGTTAAAGTCCACTCTGCTGGGGATCTATGAAAGTACAGAGCCACAAATAAGCTTCAAGGATAAATTCGAACTCATTCTGCTCCTGCAGAATGATTTCATGCAATTTCAAGTTTGATTGTCATGCAATCAAACCTAGAAGAGTCTGGACCACTAGCTATGAAACCATACAGTAATGAAGTGTGCATGGGCATGATGTTAGACAACAAGGATTTTATTTTCATACATGATAACATTGTCAAAGCCAGTGAATTTTTCGCAAAATTTACACAACACACATATACCCTTCTTCTGATCTCTATGATTCATATATATTCCTGCATGTTACAATGAAAAAACCCCAGCTGTTTAAAATATTTTTTTAATTAAAAATGTAAAAATTTTTGTTTTGTATGTTTATTGCTTTAACATGGTTAAAGAGTATTGTTTTAAAAGGTTGAGAAAAACGGGAAGATATACGGTATTTGGCAGAGAAGAGGAGACAACAGCTTATCAAAAAAAGCCCCAAATGAAATAATATACATCTAACAATAAAGAGAAGCTGTTTTAAAGACTATCCCTATAACACTAAGCATCTTTTGAACAGGAGAATTTTTGGGGGGGGGAATTTTTGCGTTTATTGATAGGATTGAGGGATAAAATGGGAAAAATAGAGAAAGAGGTTAGACTGGAAAGGAGCCGAGCCAGGAATCATACCTGGGTGGCCGGAGAGCAACAACTTGCACATGTGGGTGCCCGCGCCTTAACCCACTACACCACGGAACTGGGCTGACCAGGAACATTTAATTACAATATAACAAAATGATGACAAATGTAAAGCAGATGTTTCATTTGTGGGTTTAAAAAAAATTGGGACAAAGCGGATGTTAGTAAATTTGTTTGTGCTTGTTGAAAAAGGCATTTAAAAATTATTTAGATAGACGGAAGTGCATCTAAATAACGAGCTGGAAACTGCATGCATATCTATCTCAATATAATGATAATATGATTTTAGCTGTTTTAAACGTTACAAAGAAAAACACACAAAACTCAAATGTGGACTTAAAATATATTAACCAAGATTTTACAAATTTCTATTGTATGTAAAGTTTTTTAAAGAACATAAATTAATAGTATATTATAATATAAAACACTCTATACTGAATAGACATAAAGTACAATTTAAGAACACTGGGAGCAAAGCTTGTCCATAATCTACCCTGGTATATAAAGTCTTTTTTGAATCACATCTGGCAAAATACTGCACAAAAGCCACCAATAACAAAACACAATCGTTCACTTTATTATCACATTGCTGCCGAACTGTACTTACCAGAAGATACTTGCAACAACAACTGGTGTACCATGCAATAGTTAAACACATAATATAAATTTTTAAACATGGCTAAATGTCAGCTGCAACAATAGTGCACTATGTTCAGATTTACTGATCAGCTCATATAGCAGGTTTTTACTGTTGCTTTTTTTACTTTTTCTAAGCAGTAGTGCCATCTAAAAAGTAAATTATTTTATTGTTTGCATGTTTCAGTTCCATTTATATTATAAACAAGAAAACTGCTATTTATATGCAAAAAAACAAGGAATTTATATTAACCTGTACATATTACTGACCTGACTAGCAATATATTCTATAAATCAAATTAGCAATGTTTCTTACAACAAACTGACCTAGAACCAACTGTATAACCACCTAGTAAATGTGGCGTTTGGCAGTTGGTGGGAGGCAGATAAAAGTAGGATTTGAATTTTTCCTCTCTGGTCACCTCAGGAACATTCATTTCAAGAATAAATATGATGTATAAAAACAGCAATAATTTTATATTTATTTACATATACTTATATATACTTATATACAATACTTCAATCCCCTGCTTTACTAACTCAGGTGTCTTTGGCTTTGGTTAAAAGTAATAGTACAGGTAAGGTTTTTTACACTCCATACATCCTGAAGTTTGCTGTTCTAACAATTTCTTGTACTACTTAGTAATTGGGTTTACAACACAACCCGCAGAATCGAATAAAGTCTGCAAATTTGTCTTGGCAAATAATTGATACGGAAAATTTTTCACCAAAAGAAAATACAGGACTGCACTTTTCGGACTGCTAAGGTAGAATAAGCTTTCACCTACATAATTACGTCTTAATTAAAAATACCGCGTTTTGGTGAAACACGTTGCGGCTGAAAGACAGGTGCAACCAAAAGAAAACTTTAAAACACGAGAGGAGGCGAGTTGTAAAAATGTTAATACATTCATGTGACTCAAAGACACATTTTCCATATACTGTCTGCCGGTGTAACTCGCGTGCACTCACCTGTTTTCTCTTTGATCTCGCAGAGAACACTGAAGAGCGCAGGCTTCATTCTGTGGCAGTTTAGACCATGCTTTCTGTTTAACGTGGAAAAACAAAAATTATTGATATAAAGTCAGTTGAAATAAATAAATGCAATGGTTATATGTTAATGATTTATATAAAGTGCGATAGTTCAGAAGATACTACGGTTCTTTCATAACTATTCTTTAATAAGTATTCTGATATTTTAACTGTGCTGTTTATGCATAAACAACAGTGCTTCGTCTTACGTGCAAGATACAACAGCTATTATTTAGATACATAGCCGTTAATTAAAGACAAAAAGTATTAAAAAAAAGTTTTAAAAAAATTTGTGCATAGTATTTAAAAGTTTTTTTGTATTGGAATTATTATCAAAGGTTATCTGGTATCTATAAGTTAGGCTATTTATAAGACACCAGATAACCCTTGATAATAATGCAAAAGAGTCTATTAATGTGTAAATTAGATCAGTTTAGTTTAAGAAATGCATGGTTTATAAAAGTAAATGACTTTAACTTACATATTATTTATGCTTGTAGCGCAAAGCTAATAAAACAATGTCTAAAAGTTATGAACCCAATTTATTAAAACTAACAAAAAATGTAAAAAGGAAATACACCAACTTTGCCTGTGCCTCGTCCAGACTTTGATCTGTTATGGTCATTATTTGATGAAGAATGTCACCGATGTCTTGCTTCATTGCATCCCCATCGGAGCCGTCGTGTAAACCTGGAGGCGGAATTGCCATGCCCCCCGGTACCGTGTGGCCAGCCAGAGCTACACCGCCGAGAGTCTGAAAAATTCGGGCTTGTTCATCCATCAATTGACTGCAACACAGTCTAAGAAGAAAATGAGCACATGCAAAAAATAATAATTTATGACTACAGCGGCGTTTTGCTAGGAGATCTTCTCTCAAATGTGCAAACGAAAACAATGTTGCTGAAAGGTGAACGACATGAAACGCCTCCAGAGATAAAGAAAAATCGCTGGTCCAAGAGGTTTCCGAAAAAATGGATAAACAGTTTCTTTAAAGAATAATTCCATTAGATAAAATTCAATGGTCGTTTTAAGCCGTTATTGTTTAAACTTCAGCACGTGGAATACAATCCAACCAATGAATGCCAAATTGACTCCTTTTGGCTCCTTTGAAATTAATTCTTTTGTATCAGCCTACTTAAAACAGTCTTTGTTAACTTTTTTTCTACTACGACCTCATCACCCTAGAATAGAGAAACAAAAATGAAAAATAGCCTAACAGTAAACAAATACTTTTAAATAGCAAACTGCCTGAGGAGGAAGTTCAAAATAAATCTAGCTAAAGATAAGACATAGACCAAAATGTTGCTTTTTATTTTATCTTTTTTCTTTTTAAATGTAGACTACAGTGTGGTGGGCACAGAAGTTGAAATATTACAACATAAACAAAAACAGTTTTTGTTTGTTTTGTGTGCCAAATGTGTAAAAAAAACTTTAATTTTTAAATTCTGAATTTTAAATTCGCAGCTATGCGCAAAAAATCAGTTGTTCGCCAAGCGCTTGGGCTGTTTGCGCTTTAATGTTGTTGAAGGCAGCGGTGGATTGACAGTCTGCCAATGCCGTTCACCAGGATTTAAAGACTCAGAGATTAAACTGAAATATAAAACAAAAAGCTGCCACAATGCACGCTCCGCCTTTGGGGAGGGGTTTGTGATCTTGTCATTTCTCGCCACAAACCCAAAACAAAACGCGAGGTGCTACTAATAATAGCATGCTCGAAATCTATCAAGAACATTAAAAATAAATAAAATAAAAGCAATGAATTCCCACGTTGCACGAGGCGCTGGCGTGCTATCAAAACATGAACGACAGAATTTTTTTGCAAAAAAATATAGAAAAGACGTACCCGAAATTTTACACTGGTTGATGCTAAACTGATAATGAATTGCTCGAACTCCTCGTATGGTCGCTTCCACCAAGCCTTGCTGGCAGACTAGAGGACATGTTTATAACATTGAAAAGAAAACGCTTTAAACCAATGCTTACGTGTCTACACTCTGAGTGATGGCCAAAACGTCCAATAGACCACTTTCATATAACACGCGGGTCCGCCCGTAACGCAATGGTACAATTGCCCAGAGAGACAGCAACTTCTGATTGGTCGTTGCTACGGCGACACGAACGGCATAAGAAAGCGCCTCTGCCCAGAGCTCTTCTGCAGTTGCTATGGCAGCAGACTAGTCTGTAAGCCGGGCGATAGCAGGATCCACTGACGTGTTACTGATGCTTTCTTAAACCGAGTTTAGATGTTACTCCTGTTTTAAATAATCTATTAGTCTAAAACGGTTCCTTTACCTGAAATATACCGTACTCATTTTTTTTGCTATTTGATGTTATTTATAAATACAAGTAAGTTACACAAAAATGTTTCTTTTGGATTTTCTTCTGCAATTAATAGTTATCTAATTATAGTAAAAATACAAAATTGGAAATTGTTTAAAAACATAATACATTCCTTATGTTTAAAATTATTTATTTATTTATTTATTTCGATTTTTAATAAATCTTAATATCATTAATGACAATAATACATTAAACGTTTCTATCTATGTAAATAATGCTTTAATTATTATACACTTAATAATTAAATTGATAATTTAACTCTAACATGCCAAATAGTGTGAAGTTGTCTGTACCATGTAGTGTATGTAAAATGTATACACACTCCTGTTAAGACTTTTTAAGAAATAACCATTTGTATTTTAGCATTTAAATGTGCTCAAACGTCAGCAATTTAGAAAGTATTGGGGAAAAAAACAATGAAGGGAATGTAGTGTTGGAAAATTGACGCTATTGATCTAATTGATCTATTTCAATGTGTATTAAAAAACTTTACAATGTATATAAATAAGAGGAAATACATAAAAACCGAATGTGTGTGTGTATGTGTGCATCTTTAGAAAAAGAAATTCATGCCTAATACAGTAGAAAAACATTATTGTCATTACCTTACATGCCACAAGGTTGTGCTGAGTGGCTAAAATACAGCAAACCCCTGCAGTTTTGTGAGTGTAATGTTGAACCCGTGCCAAGGCTTGTGTTATATAGGACATTTGTGTAATTACTATTATGAATAGTATATAGTATATATGAATTACTATTCATTACATTCCCAGGGGTCATTTGCAGGGTCCATTTAAAAAATGCAACAGAATGCTTTTGCATGTAATAGACTTACATCAGTGTGTATAAATAAAATCTACATGAATTTTACAAGGAACATTTACTCATTGCTTTTAGTTATATACGTTTAATTATTTCATTGGTACATTTCAAGGAATACCAGCTACATCAAATCATGTTACATCCATATAAATAACATTTATAATGAGGTAAATTAACAAATAAACTGTAATTATAGTGAAAAATAATTGGCTTTTTATGAGGAAAACATGGGAAGCTGAGTAAAATGAAAAATATTTGCAAATTTTATAAACCCATATACTATTTGCAATAGAACTTTGAATGTTAAAATTTTACCATTTTTAAAGATAAAATTAGGTAATATTGAATTTAATAAAAAAATGTCTACTGTGAATACTGTGGAGGGATGAACAAAAGACTGGAAAATGTTACTAAAACAGCTGGAGGAACATTAGCAACTAATTAGGTTACTTGACAACAGTTCAATGATGAGACTGAAATCACTTTCTGTTTATCACTCTGAAAAGGGGCGCCTGCTAACGCTTAGAAAAAAAGCACACTCTCCTAGAATTAAAGATGTCAATAAATTGTTAAACAATTTAATATGAATGTAAATATTTAAGTGGCTTTAAAAAACACCAACGATGTAACCATAATTACATGATAAACTTAATTGTAGAGCTTTAAAAAGGAAAAAAAATGAAAACCCCCCGAGATGAGAAATCCTCAATGATGAATGTCTTTTATTTAACTGAAAACACAAAATGCATTTTAAAACCAACTTGTACTTTATAAAATTAAACTTCCATTTTAATAAATGATTAACAACATATAAACACTGTGCAAAACGTTTTGCCATTAATTTCTGCTCGGACGTAAATACAAAAAAATTTGTTGTTGTAATCTTTATTGCCATTGTAAAATGTATAACAAAATTCTAAAGTGGTATCCAATTAGGGCATCATATTATAGAACTGAAAACAGCCAAAAATAAATAATTTACACATAAAATAATATTATAAATAAATAAAAACACACAATTATACATCGCACAAACCTTTTTTTTTAACTTGCAGCACACTGTAAAAAAAAAAAAAAAAAAAAAAGGAAACTGGTTGCTTTAAAAAATTGAAGTAATGTGTACTTTATTACTTAAGTCAACTTAACTGCCTTCTAGGACTATCCTCACTATGAGAGGTTTTATCTGTGAATCTTCTGGATCAAGGCTGGGGATTTTCACTGAAGTTTGTATGAGTCCTTGTCACTTAAATCCTGACAGAGGGAGAAACAGATTGACAAGACATTAACATACAAGTAAGATATTGCTGTGTTGTCAATCATATAATATAAACTGCAAAATTAACAAAAAGACTGTACAAGTCTAAATGTTAACTTACACTGAATCATGTTATACTTGGATTGGTACAAAAGTACTGAAAAACTATGCACCAAATATGGTTTTGCAGATTACAAGCTATGGAAATCTAAAATAACTGAAATAAAATAACTTTCAGCCCCATGTGAAGGACTGTTCCCAGAAAAATCTTAATTTAAATGCAAGTTTTTAGTTTTTAATGTGCAACTTCTAATGAACAAAGAACATTTCATTTAAAAAAGGTAATACCACAAAATAGAAGGTGTACCTGCAACATATATAACGAATGAATTACTTACAGAGCTGATCTTAAAGAAGGCCAAAGGCTCATCTCCCAAAATGACTGGGAGTCCAAGAAGGCATAGGGACCTAACATCGGTTGGCTTTGTGGTCTGAAAGAGACATAGTTTGGCAGGGATTCTCACAAACATTAATACAATTACTGAACCTTCTTCAAAATACTTCAGATTTTCTTACATAAAGAACAGGACAAAAGTAGAAAAGAAAAGTGAAAAATGGGAGGACTGAGTAAAGAGTAAGGAGAGATTTTAAAAAAATAAAGTAGGAAGGAAACCCACGCAAGGAAACCCACGCAAGGAAACCCACGCAAGCACGGGGAGAACATGCAAACTCCATGTTTATAAGTTTATAAGTTATTTATAAGGGTTGTGTCTCACGACTGTGAACACGATTCTCTCACCCCAAGTACCAAGTACACATTCCATTCCTGTCTACTATAATTCCCATCCAAATATACCTCTCTCCACCTTGGGTCCGCAGAGGGGCTCTGAAATAACAGTGAGCGCACGCATAACACTATCAGGTCGTGCTGTCATTGTCATCTTTCTTATATCTTCATCAGAGACAATAACTCTCATGGTTAATGCTTGTTGGAACATCTGGACATAAAAGACAGACGTTTTAGCAAACCTCATATCGTCTGAGCGATACCATACGTTCTCCTTGCACCTCATATGCTGACAATGGGAAGACATCATTCAACTCTGAAAGCCTTATCACACACATTGAGGTGACGTCACTGCAGAGAATTTGGAATGACCTTAAATGCTCACAGTACCATGCTGTAATTTTAAAACTTTCAAATAAATAGCTGTGTTAGCTGCAACAGTTTTTTCAATCAAAAAATTGAATTGACAAATTCAGTGAGACCTGAACATAAACCAGTAGAGAGAATCATACCTGGATGATACTTGATACCATCTAAACAGACAGAGGATGCCTCAAGAACTGATTCAGGGTGTGCAATGTTTTGAGTGATTACACTCTGAACATTCAAAGGGAACGTGGCAAGCAAAACTGGGGTGACCTTTACTATATCAACTGATGGTTTGAAAAATGAGCTATCAGGATGGTAACTGATTGCTTTCTGGTGTTTGGTTGCAAGGGTCATTAAAATATTATTGAAATTCTGAGCATTGCGAATTTTAAAGAACTTGTGCTTCCCCTCAAAGCGCATAATCCAAACTTCACACAAAGGGGCAAAAATATCCTGATAAGCTGCGGGTAATGTTCCATAAAGTGATGCTATGGCTTTAAATTAAAATCTTGAAATAATGACTGAAGCAACTGTCTATGTTCTCTTATCTTACAATCCAGGAAATTAAGAGTCTGTTCAGTATGCCTTGGTGACACAGCTAGCTCAGTAATGTCTTTGAGAAGCATTAGAATTTCTTTAGAGTGAAATATTCCTTGCCAATTAGGTCTGTAAGACACAGGGACATCTCAACTGGAGCAATGCCTTCAAAGACATCATGCATGATATCAGGAGAATAGCCAGTAACCAATTGAAAGTGATCATGATTCTCAGGACACACTCTTTTCACACCATATGTTCTACTCAATCCTGGTTCCTCCCTCACTTCTTGCACCTGCCTATTAATAGAGTCTTGGTCTCGGAGTTGAAAGAAACCAGAACATACCTCTTGTTGCAAACAGAATCCGCAGAACTTTTCAATAGAGAAGCTCTCCAGAAATCCTGCAAGAGAGTGGGCACCAAGATTATCAGCAGCAACAAATAAGGCAATCCTCTAACAGTTTTACCTAGTTTCTCCAAGTAAACACCATTTTGCTCCAACAACATTAGGTCATAAATTTACATTTACATTTACATTTGCAGCATTTAGCAGACGCTCTTGTCCAGAGCGACGTACAAGAAGTGCTTTAAGTCACATCAAAAACATCTCAATACTGATAATAGTTCACAAAAAGGTGCAACAACAAAAAAACCTGTTGAATAGAGTAAGGGTGTTTTAATGAGAGGTTGTGGAATTTTTTTGCATAGCCACACTTTTTGACAGTGGAGGTATTGCATAGTAGATTGCTGGATTGAGTTGAGGGTTGAACTATATTTTGCAGGTATGTTGCCAATGACCCAGTATACAGCACAAATTTTGTGTTTTATCTTCAAGTTACAAAAGAATTAGCAATTTCAAAGCCATTAATGTAAAGGCCAATAGCAATTGTGAACTCCTCACTTGTAAGAAGAGAATTTTTATTAAAGTCCTTCCCATCTACATTTGATTTACATAAGCCGTATTCTTCTGGCACACTGACCTTTTCTGACATTTCTCTGTTTAAAACATCAGTTTTGTTTAAGCAACTCCTGAAGCATTGGAAGAATTTGGACATATTCAAGAGTTTTTTTGGCCTTTTTTCACAACATATTCAATGGGGTTTACAAATGGAAACTCTGTACGTACATAGGCTGCTCTCCTTTTAGCAGTTCCTAAGGGTCTATTTTTGGCACAAAAAGTCATCATGCTACTTTCTGATATGACACTTGAAAGCTCTCTTACAGTTTCATCCAGGGCATTATATTTATTCAGCACAGTACTGATTCTGTTGTGCATCAGTGGTTGTGACAGGGTATTAATTTGACAGAGCTGTTCAATAACTTCTTGCACAAAACCTTCTGGTATGTGCAGTACACTTTGCATCTTTAAGAGAAGAGATGCCAGGTTGTGCTTAAGCTGTTTTTCCAAGTCATTGAGATCTATCTCATTGGTTTCAACAGCGAGCTCTTCAAAGTCCTTAACATCATGTGAGATTTGCGTCACTGTCATCTGTAACATAATTTTGACCAACAATTACTGATTTAAGCCTCTTGGATTGTTCTTGTGCACCTTACTCTTATGTGGAGTACACATTGCTTTCAAAAATACAACCTTCATAAGGGCACATGACTTTATGGTTTACCTTTAAATGTGAAGTAAGTAGGTGAGCAAAATATTCAGCTTTAGAACAATACTCAGCAAACGCACAGGACATACAGCAGAACTTAACAGGTACATCTACATTTGGCTTTTGATCAGACAATTTGGTGAAATAAAATGTTATGAAATGTCTGCCGAATGCGATTCATTCAGTATCACATCCACGCGACTGAAAAAATGTTAACGATTTTATAAAATGCTTACAAACAAACCATTCACTGAAAGTATTAAATTAACAGACGAAAACATTTGAGTGATCAAGTTATCTGGTGAAAAGTTCAAACAGGTGTAAACGCAGGTCAAAAAAAGCCAAAACGACACGACAACAAATTATAAAAGCAAATTATACCTTTTCAGAAACAGACTAAAAAAGTTGTGACTGAGAAAATGATTTTAACAGACAAATTGTTCACTAAACTCTTGCATGAAGTTAATCGTGTTCAATGTGCAAGGGAAGAAAACAAAAAGTGTCACATGCTGTTGTATGCATGTGCAAATGTATTATACGCTTGCAGCAAAATCAATAGAAGGGAAAATTTGAATTAACCAGTGAAAAAAAACTGTTGAATTCGCTGGAGTTCAGTGAGCTTTGTTAACAGCATGTGATACAGACATCTACTTAGGTGAAATGTCACAATTCACAAATTATTTAAACAAATTTTAATACTCACAAACAGCTATTCGATGTAGAAAGAGAGAGAAATTCAGAATAATAACGATAGAAAGTCAGCCGCACTCATGTCCGGGGTTTGATTTTGAGAAGGTCTTCAAAATTGTTTAAACTATCGTTTCACTTCTTACAAAAAGCCCATCGAATGAAACATACAACAAAAACTGTCTAAACCGTTTTAAACTTACCAATAGCTCCAGTTAAGTTGCACCTTAATCAGAGAGACAATAAAGAGAAAATGGCGTAGGCTGACCGTGAGTGTGTGGGTTGTGGTGTGGGAAGGGGGTGTCAGTACAAAACTTTATAATATAAGTCAATTAAACTTAAAGTTATTCACACATTTAAAATGTCAACAGAAGTAGTAGAATTTACTTGCATTTGTAGAGTAATCATCTCAAACTAAAGCAGCTATAGTATGTTGTAATTAAAAAACTTAAGTAGATTTAAAATCTGTCCAGGGTGTGAGGTGTCCTTTTTTTTGGAGCTATGCAGTTTTTCCAGAGTGAGGAGAGGGCAGCAAACAATCTTCTGTGCTGTGTTAATAACTCTGTGCAGTGCTTTTCTCTGAGCCACTGTGCAGCTGGTGTACCAAACGCATATACAGTATGTGAGTAAGCTCTCTGGGTGATGTTGTTTTTTTGAGCACTATTTTTTTAGCATCTGACTTTCCCAGGTAGTCATTCACCCTCTCCACACAGTCCGTGATGATTAGTGGCATGATATCTGTTTTTTTCTTCTTGTAATCTTTAACCAGTAATCTTGTAATTTTTTTACAGAATCAAATAGTAAACCATCTCAGACCCCAGGGATGAGCCATTTTGATGTTTGATGTTCACAATGATTTTGCTGCAGTGGGCGCAGAAGCATTTGTGCATGAAGATTGTGTAGAGCAGGGGGCTCAGCACACAGCCCTGTGGAAAGCCAGTGCTGATGCTGGGAACTGTAGATGTATAATGACCCACTCAAACTTTCTGGTTGTGACCAGACAGGAAGCTATAGATCTACATACAGGGGGGGGAGGAAGAGGTTCAGCTCAACCATCAGCAGCTTCAAGGTTGGTCCCACACTTGCCTGCTGTTGTTGGTCTTTAACTCCCCTTCTGTAGCCAGACTCGGCTTCTCTGATGCCTCTCATCAGGTTAGCTTGAGCCGTGCTGTAGAAAGTCCTGTTGCCAGAACTGAGGGCAATGTTTCTCTCCTTCAGCAGCTGCTGGACCTCCTGGGTCATCCAGGGCTTCTGGTTTGGATAGGCTCAGATACGTTTGTCTACTGTGGCTATGCAGTTCTCAATGTAACACAGCACACTGTCTGTAAACCTCCAATAAAGGTAACAAACCTTGTCCCAGTATGTTACCATTATTTATTGTCGTGTAGAAACAGTCCTGCAGTTGCTGGGAGGAACCATTTGGCCAAATTTGGACAGTCTTGGTGATGGTAGGAGCAGTTTTCCTGAGAAGGGTATAAGCAGGGATTAAAAACAGGGACATGTGGTCCTACTGCCCCAGGTGCATTAGTGATCTATCCCTGTAGCCCAGCTTGATGTTAGAGTAGACCTCTTGATGTTAGAGTAGACCTCTTGTAGCACATGCTGTTACACTGAAAAAATGTTTCTTTGAATCAGAGTAAAAAGAAATGCATTAACTTGTTACAGCTAATTACTTTAATTTTGTTCAAAGTAAACTTTTCAAGTTGAGAAAAAAATAATTAATCATTACTTAAAGTGTTTTTGAACTGTTGTTACATTTAATTAAATATCAAATTATACTAATTTAAGTAAACAACAAGATTTTTTGGAGGGTGAACTATTACTGCAAGTATACTTAAGTAAAACACAAATCAGGTTTAGTGAACAGTTTAATATTTATCAAAATTGATAGTGAACAGTTAACTTACCGCTTATGTATAAAGACCTTTATACATTAAAAGATCCTAGAAGCTAATATACTTACTGCTGATTTTGAAAAGACTTATGGTTGAGAAATAAAGAGTGGTATGGTACAACCAAATACACTAAAAATAAAGCATTTGCCAAATTAGTAACTGTAAAAAAAAAAAAAAAAAGGATTCACCGTCAGCACAAAATTATAGCCAAGTCAATTTATTTCTGTAGCTTTCTGAAGAGGTTCTGCATTGTTTAGCTCATCTGCTTACTCCGTTGTCCATGATTATTTTTTGAAAAGCCATAAAAGTATATTTAATTCCTTCAGAATTTTTTAGGTTCAGTGCATTAGTGAGTCGAAACATCAAGCTACGGGCACATGCAACAGAGGATCACTTATTTAGGACCTCCACACCCTCAATGACAATATCCATTAGTCTGCTGAGAGCATCACTTTTTCATATCACAAAGATTGACTTTTTGTGGTCTTTTCAAATTCTCCCTATGCTTCCTCCCTCTGGTCATACTAAAATCATACAAAAACAGAGAGTAATTGAGGGAATGTAATAAAAAAAAACACCCTGTCACATCTTAAAACTGGTAAAAAAACAATAAGCTGAGGTGAGGCAAAGGTGTTTTAATTAATTATCTAGACCTGAGACAAATACAGTATTCTGAGCTCGAAGACAGGAGTTAAAACATTGCTCAAAACTTGTTAACCATTTTATTTCCAAAATCGAAATGTCAGTAATTTAGTAGTTTGTTTTTGACACAAATGAGATAAAAAAATCCTGATAATTTGTGTCACAGCGGTTAAGTTAAAATTAATTTCAAAATGTGGATAAAGTATCCAGTAAAACCATTCAAAAGTTTAAGGCAAACATGGTTTCAGCAGTTTGTTAACATTTGGTATTCTTGGTATTCTTTGATCATACAGTTTGCATCTTCACCAAGGTATTTGATGATTCATTTCAGCAGGCACTCCCATCTGATGTTGATGTCCAGACTCTACAAAATGTATCAAAATATATCGAAACACCAAAACACTATTGATTACTACAAAACATTTATATTCACATGCAACTAATACTTACATTTACAGCCCTATCAGACACTCTTGTCCAAAGCGACGGACAAAAGTACTTTGAGTCACATCATTAAACAGCTCAAAACTGATAAAATAGATCACAAATCAAAGTGTTACAACCACAAAAACTGTTAAAATACCAGCATGGATACTTCTTAAATGTCAAGGACTAGGTATTCAAGAAAGAGGTAAGTTTTCTTTTAAAGACAGTCAGTGACTCTAATGTTCTGACAGTGATTGGAAGTTCATTCCACCATCTTGGTGCCAGAACAGAGAAAAGTCTTAAGGCAGACCTACATTGTCTCCTAGGGAATGGTGGGAAAGTTGAGCGGTGCTTGTGGATCTGAGGGAGTGTGGTGCTGTGCAACGAGAGATGAGTGCTTGGAGATAGGAGGGGGCTCTGTTTATGGCTTAGAAGGAGAGCATAAGTTTTTTTAATCTAATGTGTGCAGCTACTGGGAGTCAGTGGAGGGAGTGCAGGAGTGTGTGAAAACTTAGGTACGTTAAAAACAACACATGCAGATGCATTCTGAATCATCTGCAGAGGATAAATCGCACTCAGAGCTAGAACTGCCAATAGCGAGTTGCAGTAGTCTACTTTAGAAATTACAAGAGAATGCACAAGCAAGTGATTGGCCTGAGTAGATAAAAATGGTTAAATCCTCCTGATGTTATGGAGGATAAACCTGCTGGATCGTGTTACATTAGGAAAATGTGAGGAAAAGTATAATTAACTATTGTCCACAGTTACCCCAAGGTTGCAAACAGTGGTCAAAGCGGCGATCAGATAATTGTCCATTGTGATTGTGATCTTGGAATACCTGATTTATAACTTTAAAAGTTTCACAGACAGCTCCACTTTTGCCCCCAATAACCTGGGGAAAAAAAGCTAAAGTCTGTTAAAAAATAGAAACAGAAACAATAGAAACAAAAGAAGCTAATATTACTTTAACTATCATTAAAAAACAAAAGTCTACCTTCTCTTGTAGAAACGGAGCTGGCCATCGTTCTTGCAGTTTAAAGAGTAGTTTGTTTTTAAACAACTTCTTGTCTAAAACAATTTTTTTTGTTTTTTTCTTTGATGTGCCAAGACTCAAATTCATAATAGACATAATTTGCAGGCTGATAATGATTTTCTAGAGAAGGTAGCCTAACTTTCTACCAGTCACATTCAATTCAAACAGCATTTAGAGAGCAAGGTCCTCGGTCCACTGAATGGGAACAGAAGGCATACTACAAAGCACATTTTATGGGCTACTGCAAAATGTGCTTTGTAGTATGCCTTCTGTTCCCATTCAGTAACTGGTTAAGAGTTGACTAACAATTGGAACTGAAACTGTATTAATTAAACCACAACTCCTGCAAAAGGTCATCAATTGCCATACCAAGTACAGGGAAGGCATGCTCTAATTTTAATAGAACTTTATGCTTCATCGCTAAAAAACAGCAATTAAAAGATGCAAATTACTTACATTTATCTTGGCTGGACTGTTTCAAAACTGTCCTGAAAAACAAACTATCACAATAATTAGATCATGATTATTTTTTAATATAATTTTTACATTATTCAATTAAAGTTATTTTCACATTTAATTTGTTACAAATATTTTTTTAGGATATAGTACTTTAAATAGTTCTTATGATGCAGTGCTATAAATTTGTAAAAGATAAAAAGTATGTAAAACGTACAAATGCTTTACAACATGTAACGTTATCGTCATTTTAATTGCTAAGTCCGACAGCAGTGGCATGGTGAAAATGTGTGCCGAGAAGAAATTATACAAACAGCACTTTCGAATTAGGTCTATACATTTCAGTATCACAAAATTAATCTAACATCATGCACATTTTTATATTTTTATTTTATGTACATTCGGTTTAACAGCGTGAGGGAATAAAATTGAACAGTCAGATTAATATTAACTCCTCAGTCACCTGACGATTCTGAGCCCATGCAGGTTGGCTACACCAATAATTCTAAACAAGAGCATGGAAGTTGTGGTTTATGGTTAATGTGTTAGACTATCAACCTGAAGTACTGTAAATGTAAATGTTGAAGAGAGTCAGGGCAGCCAACAGGCGCACCTTTGTTTCTACTGGGGGGGGAGCGAATCACTACAGCTCCTGCCCCAAGAAACCCGAGCTGAACAAGTAAGATGCTAAACAAGTAAGCTGCCCTATACACTCGGTTATGCCTTCTGTGTGCCTCACTCTCCCTGTATGTTTAATTATTTATGGTTTTCCTTATGTGTTCCCAGCATCAGTGGAGCTGCTCTTAACCCGATTGACCACCGCCTGATTAACCACTTTTGTATTCGCACCATGCCATGCCTACCACCTATTCCCATCACTGCAGTGGACGGTCAACCCACTGGACCAGGTATTTCTCAACGCACAGAATGTGTCACTATTCGAATCAGTGCCCTGCACAAAAAACAGCTGTCTCTATATGTCATATCCTTTAAAAAAAACATTATTCTGGGTTACCCCTGGTTAACGACACACAACCCACTGATCTCATGAAAAAAACAAGGACATACTACAATGGTCTCTGTTTACTCACTGTTTACGCCCTATTGACTCTACACTACGATTTACGCAGTGCATACAATCTCATCAGTATAAGAGAGGGAGACAAATGAAAACAGCGTTTCTCACCACCAGGGGTCACTATGAGTGTCAAGACATGCCATACAGATTTGCACATGCCCCCGCTGTCTTCCAGTCCTTCATCAATGAGATTTTCCTTGACCTGCTTAAATATCCTCATATACTCCACCACCAAATCCCAGAATACCCAACATGTCAGAACAGTGCTGAACCACCTTAAGGAAAAGTGTCCCATGGTCAAGGCTGAAAAATGTGAGTTTCATAAAGACTGCATTATGTTTCTGGAATATTGCATCAGTTCTCAGGGTATAAGCATGGACACTGACAAGGTGAAAGCGGTCACAGACTGGCCACTGCCCCAATCCATGAAGGACTTACAAAAATTTCTCGTATTTGCCAATTTCTATTAACGCTTTATTAGGACTATAGTCTGACCACAGCCCTGATAGCCTCAGAGGATGCTGTTAAAGCTTTTGAATAGCTGATGGATAAGTTTACTACCGCACCTCCTTTCAGCACCCTGACTCCTCTCTCCCCTTTGTTCTCGAAGTGGACGCTTCTGACTGAGGTGTGGGGGCTGAACTGTCACAAAGACACGTTGTCCCTGCTAAGTTACACCTATGTGCGTTCTTTTCTAGGAAACTCACCCCCCCAGGATGTAACTACGATGTTGGCAACAAAGACCTACTGGCCATGATAGAGGCATTGGAGTAGTGGAGACACTAGCTAAAGGGCAGCAACCAATTCTGGTTATCACTGACCACAAGAACTTATAATAACTGCTAAACGATTGAACTCAAGGCAGTCCCACTGGGCACTCTTTTACATGCGGTTACAGTTTACGATGACCTATCGACCTGGGTCCAAGTGTTGGAGCACTCACCATTTGAGGCTCTGCCTCCTCAGTAAGAAGCTCTGCCCCAAGTACGTGGGACATTTTAATATTCTACATCAAATTCACCCAATCGCCTACAGACTTGAGCTTTCTCAATCCTACTGTATTTCTCCCTCCTTACATGTGTTTCTCCTCAAGCCTCACCTTCAAAGCCACGGCACTAACTCTCTACCTCAATTTCCACCCGCACCTATTGAAGTCAAAGGAGCTCCTGCTTTTCTGGAGTGAGAAGAGGTTTAATGGAATATCTGGTGTACTGGGAGGGACCAGAGAAAAGAGCATAGGTTAAGCTCCAAGATATTCTCGATCACTTGCTCAGTAAGGATTTTCACACTGCCCATCCTGAACGCCCTGCACCCAGACCTTAAATATAATATAAACTAAAAAACTTTAAAATCACATGAGCCAATATTTTTTATCCACAATAGAACCTAGAAAGCATAAATGTTTAAACTGAGAAATGAAATTTTACACTTTTATCCGCTAAATGAGCTCTTTTCATATTTGATTCTTGCTATAGATCCTAAAATAGTTGGGATAGGTCATGTTTATCAGGGTGTATCATGTTTATCATCTTCATTTCAAAACAGTTTGAAGATGTCTTGATGAGTTTTGTTGTTGGAATTGGGTCCCATTCCTGCCCAATATAGGTTTCCAGCTGCTGAAGAGTTTGTGTTTGTCTTTGGCGTATTTTTTATTTAATGATCCGCCAAATGTTCTCTACAGGTGACCGATCTGGACCTTAGACAGGTTAATTTAGCACCTGGACTCTTCTACTGTGAAGTCATGCTGTTGTGAATTGTCCTGCTAAAAACACTAGGTCTTCACTGAAATAGACTTTGTCTGAAAGAGAGCATATGTTACCCTGAAATCTTTATATACCTTTCAGCATTTATAGTGTATTCAAAAACATGAAAGCTGCCCAAACCGTATGCACATATTTACCCCCAACCGTCATACATGCTAGATTAAGAACTGAACGCTGATAACACACTGGAAGGACTCTTTCCTCAATCCGAGGGTTTAGTTTTCATTTTCTTCACATTTTAAAACGTTCCAACATTTACAGAATTCAGTTTTTATTTAAATGGCTTCTATAAGCACTAACAGAAGAGGTGAAAGTGCTTTAGTCAAAGCCTTGTATATTTCTCCTGTTTACTGTCAATCACATACTGCGGACGGAAAAGAACAGGAGGGTGAGGAGTTTTGCAACAGATACTTGGGGAAAACAAAACAAACATAGGAATGAGCGATCAGAAAATTCAGAAGTATTATTATCATATATTAACAAATAGCATAAGCTAAAACAATAGCTAGCATTAAACAATAGCATTAAGCTTTAAACAGCAGCTTTAGCTTTAACAATAGCAATCGTGATACACTACATTGCCAAAAGTATTCAATCCACCCATCCAAACAATTGACTTTAGGTGTCCCAATCATTGGCCACAGGTGTATAAAATCAAGCACCTAGGCATGCAGACTGCTACTACAAACATTTATAAAAAAAATTGGCTGCTCTCAGGAGCTCTGTGAATTCCAGTGTGGTACTGTGATAGGATGCCACCTGAGCAACAAGTCAAATCGTGAAATTTCCTCGCTACTTAATATTCCACAGTCAACTGTGAGTGGTATTATAACAAAGTGGAAGTGATTGGGAACAACAGCAACTCAGCCACGAAGTAATGTCCGAAGTAATGGCTGAGGTGCATATTGCGCAGAGGTCGCCAACTGTTTGCAGAGTCAATCACTACAGACCCCCAAACTTCATGTGGCCTTCAGATTAGCTCAAGAACAGTCCAAAAAGAGCTTCATAGAATGGGTTTCCATGGCCGAGCAGCTGCATCCAAGCCATAAATTACCAAGTGCAGTGCAAAGCATCGTATCCGGTGCTGTAAGACACGCCAGCGGAAACACGTCCTCTAAAGTAACAAATCACACTTCTCCATCTTGCAGTCTGATGGAAGAGTGTGAGTTTGGCAGTTGCCAAAAGAAAAGTACTGAAGTTTGGTGGAGGGGGTTTATGGTGTGGGGTTGATTTTCAGAAGCTGGGCTTGGCCCCTTAGTTCCAGTGAAGGGAATGCTTCAGCATACCAAGAGATTTTAGACAATTGTGCACCAGTGCACAAAGCAAGGTCCATAAAATCATGGATAAGCGAGTTTGGTGTGGAAGAACTTGACTGGCCTGCACAGAGTCCTGACCGTAACCACCTATGGATGAAGAATGGGATGTCACATAAGTGCATATAAGGCAAATGAGTGAATACTTTTGGCAATATAGGGTACTTTAGGAGGATCGAGGAGTCTACGGGAAACATTCACAGACAGACACATTAATGCGACACAAGAACCAATGGGAAGACAGGGGTATATAAACACATTGAAATCCATGGGACAATAAGCAGCACCTAAAAACCATAAACCAATAAACACCAAAAGCATTTATAACCCAATGTGGAACAAAGGCATGAAGTGGACAACAAAACTGGAAGTGACGAGAAGAAAACCTAGAGCTTATAGAATAAACTGTCCATTTCTGCCATTTTGGCAATTCTGTGGGGCAACAACACCCTGTGACCATGACAGAACCATTTCCTCTGGGGCTTTGCTTTACACCCTGTCTGCCGTGGGAGGTTCTAGAAGGCCATGGAGGGCAGAAATTGAAGTCACAGTCTAGGTCAGATAGAAGTCAGAACATCGGGGTGTGAACTGGTTTGGAGACAGGAAGCAGTGTAGGGATCTGGTTAGCACAAGGAACTCACCAGACAGGTCAGGGATAAAGTTGTGGAGTAGTTTGAAGCAGGCTAGTAGGTTATTAAAAAATATTCTTATCCTCAACTGCAAACCTACCAAGACATGGCCGTCCACCTAAACTGAAAGGCCGAGCAAGGAGAGAACTGGTCAGAGAAACTCTGGTCAGAAATCCACAGCTCAGACACAGCAAACATGTGGAAGAAGGTACTCTGGTCAGATGAGACCAAAGGTAAACTTTTTGGTCCAAATACAAATTTTTTTTTTCGCTATGTGTGGCGAAAAAGTAACACTGCTCATCACACTGAACACACCATCCCAACTGTGAAATATGGTGGTGGCAGCATCATGCATGGTCAGGGAAGCTGGTGAGAGTTGATGGGAAGATGGATAGAGCTGAATACGGGGTCAATTCTGGACGAAAACCTGGGAAGGAGATTCACCTTCCAGCAAGACAATGACCTAAACATACAACCAGAGCTATAATGGAATGGTTTGGATCAAAGAATATTCATTTGTTAGAATGGCCCATTCAAAGTCCAGACTTAAATTCCATTGAGCATCTGTGGCAAGACTTGAAAATTGTTGTTCACATATGATACGTCAGGTGAAAAAATGTGAAAAAGTTCAAGTGGTATATAAATACTTTTTCAAGGAACTGTATAGTATAATGCACTCTTTTACAAATCACACCATGCAAGAGTTTTATACAACCTAAAACTTTATCAGAATTTCCTATAGAATTAAACTATAAATCTTTTATGAAAAAAAGCGTCAAATTGTTAAATTTAAATGAAAAAGACTTTAAAATTTCAGGGACAAAACAAAGAACAAAATGTATATGGTTATAAAGCACTTATGTAGTGTTTAATAAAATTAGAAATGTTCATTCAGAATACTTTACAATTGGTAACTTAAAATACTTTTTAAAACCTTAAATAACCTTGAAAAAACGACACAAAATTTGTAAAGGTAGGAGCTCTCGAGAAAGTCCTAGTCGGAATTACGAGTTCAACAGCCGTTTAGAATTCCCTTTTCTTACTGCGAACACACAAATTCTTGGAACGAAATCGAATGAAGCAAATACGCACGCGCGTAATGACGTTTGACGCTGATGGAGATTTTGCTAGCGGGGTGTAAAAAATCCTGTTATTCTTTTAGCCAAACGCACGGAAATTAACCGTCTTTGGTAGCAGTCTGGAACTTAAAACAACATATTCACCAGAGGATCAGTCGTCAACTGAACTTATATTTATACTCTAGTGTCGGTAAGTTGTGTGTACTTAATGTGTTGTTGCTGTTTAGTTGCGCCTCAAAGACGCCGTTTTAAGGCTACTATTGGCTTGCTAACTAGCCAGGCTAGTTTTAGGATATTTAACATAGCTAGTTTACAGAGGACACCGGGTATCTAAACGTTTTTAATATTTAAAACAACGTTACATTTAATATACTTCAGCAGTTTCATTTTATTCTTCTTAGCTTGCACTACAAGAAAAGTAATTATTAGGCTGCCTGGTAACAACATAGCTAAGTTAGCTAGTGAGGTATTAATCTGGTGCTAACTGTTTAACTAGTCACCTATTGTAAAAAAAAAAAAAAAAAAAAAGATAAATAAACACAAGAATAGAAAGGTTAAAACGTAATGACTAGCTATCTGTAAAAAGTTCACAGCAGTTTAAAGCAATATTTTAAAAACACAGTTACCCAACATTTCGCACTAAAGTCACTGTAGTTTTTCTTAATTATTTAAGGTGTAACAATCATAGCGTCGTTATCAATAGAAGTAAATTAAGAGCGGGTGCAAATTTTTTGCCCAATTATATATTTGACTCTATTGTTTATTAAATTGTTCCTGGTTAATTTCCCAATAGAATTAAAGTGTATGTAATCAGCTTAAACCGTGTTATTGAATAGTTCAGAATTTCATTAAGATTTAATTGATTTCCTGTGATATGCATTATATCTTTGTAGGTAAAATACATTCTAATGACACTTTTTATTGTTGTGTTTTAGAAAGTTTTTTTTTTGTCGCGTCATTTATTAAGGACATGGGATTGGGTTTATTTATTTTTTTTGATCTGAAACTGTCGAAATTTCCAAGAGGATGTGTGGCTGTGAGGTTGACTGACTGTACACACGCGCACACACTGGCCAGAGGAAAACTGTTCTCCTGACCGAGTCTGTGTTTTTTTTCTCCATTTTTTTTTCACCGAGAGAGTTTTGCTTTTTTGCCGCTGTCGCCTTGTTAAGTTAAGGGTCTCTTAATTTACGGATATATTAATTAAGATAAACTAAATGTTTTAGTGAGTGTTTATCCTGTATTAACACACTATTCCACTATTTGATTTTGTAAAGTTGCTTTGACACAAACGCTATTGTTATAAAGCGCTAAAGGTGATTTGACCCCATAGAGTTTCAGGAAAAGTAGTTTTTCCAGCCTCTTTGTCTCTGCCAGTAAAGAAATGTGCTATGAATGTAACACAATAGCATAATTTCAGAAAGAGAAGCTCGCTGTTGACAGTTTAAACCAGCAATATTAGCCAAAAATTTAGCCTTCTGTTTAGCTGTCAGTCAGTAACATTGTGTGTGTGTGTGTGTGTGTGTGTGTGCGCGCATAATCATAATTGTGTGGCATTTAAAAGCAAGAGTGCAGAGCACTCTCATTTTAATCTTACACATTTATAGCTCATTTAATAGCATTCTTCTTTGTTAATGATGTTAATATAACGTTAAAAACTCACCTTGACTATTTGGAAAAGATCAGGATGTCTGATTTTTAGGTTCTTTACCCAGAGACTCAATATCCCAGAGCATTAATAATATCGTCATGCTCATCAGATTTAAATGCAGAATATTTCCTTATTTAAATCATCACATTTTTTGTCAAGAGGGGTGGAGCTGAACCTTTAGCATTCCAAGTTCGTATAGTGCTTAAATAATTGATTATAAATCATTTGGTTAGTTTTATTATGTTATGTTTTAGCATGTTACAATTACACAATAACTTAAGTTAGGACTTTTTCCTTATAAATGAAACAATTTCTTATCATACAGATTAAAAGCAGAATAGTCTCTGTATATAGGTGTGTAGCTTAGACATGCGTTGGGGGGAATTGCGATTTTCACATATTTGAATGATACCCACCGATTTTCGAATATTATTTTTGCATAAAATTTCTATCCCTAATATGTAGGTCGATGTTGTTGTCCATCTGAGTTGACGACATGCGCCACGTTCGCTTATTCAATGACAAACGACTCCTATTGACGGGTAAAATTCCAATCTGTCTGTTTATATGACAGACGCTTATGCAGGTGTCCATATTCGCTTTATTTTCACATATAAATGATCTGAAGTATCGGTATACATGTGTGTTTTTTTCTGCTTACACGGTCATGGGTCAAATCCTTTTTGTTTAATACTGGAGGAGAAAATCCCAGATGGCAGCGCGGCAGTAGCATGCAGCGGCAACTCCAGATCCAAAATAGTGCTATTCATCTGCGGTGAGGGGTGTGTGTTTACATCAAAAATGAATGGTGCAAGAGCTCTGTGATTGTTTCTACTTTCTGTACATTGCTGTGGGGTTTGTGACTGTTAAATGCAGGCCATTTTATTTACCACGGAAATTCACCACTTTTTTTGTGTACATTCCACCTAGCGCTAAAGCTAAAGAGGTGCTTTATGTACACGGCTATTAGCGATCTGCAGCATGCACACCCCGACAGACTGTTTATCATTGCTGGAGATGTGTCTCAAAACACTGCTCCCTAAATTCTACTAACATGTGGACTTTGTGAAGAGAGGGAAAAACACGCTGGATCTTGTTTACACAAACATCCCCGGCGCATACCGAGTGGAGCCCCGCCCCCATCTCAGATAGACCACATCTCTTATGCTAATTCCAGCATACGAGCACTCGTCAGACGCTCTGAACCATTTTTAAAGCAGGTGAGAACATGGCCAACAGGAGCTACTTCTGCTCTTTAGGACTGTTTTGACTGCACTGACTGAAAGATGTTTAGGGAGGCTGCAACCAACCTCTGTTAACCTGAAGGAGTACACATCAGTGATCAGCTATATTAGCAAGTGCATTGATGATGTGACTGTCTCCAAAAGCATCACAACATGCTCCAATCAGAAACCGTGGATGACCACAGAGGTGCGCACACTGGTGAAGTCCAGGGACTCCGCCTTCAGGGCAAAGGACAAGACGGCCCTAAAAATAGCAAGGGGCAAACTGTATACATTTGCATTTACATTTGCAGCATTTTGGCAGACACCCTTATCCAGAGCAACTTACAATATTCCTTATTATACAGCTGAGCAATTGGGGGTTAAGGGCCTTGCTCAGGGGCCCAGCGGTGGTTGCTTGGTGGGGCCCGGGAACCAAACCTTTGAAAGGCTCATCATGAGGCACTTTAAGACCTGCTGCCTCCCACACTGGACGTACTACAGTTTGCAGACCATCTAAACCGTTCAACGGACGATGCTATTGCCACAACCCTCCATTTGGCCCTCACACACCTGGACGATATAGACATGCATACGAATGCTGTTCATAAACTTCAGTTCATCATTCAACTTAATCATCCCTCAGCATCTGATCGAGAAGCTGAGCCTGCTGGGCCTAACACCTCCATCTGCAACTGGATCCTGGACCTTCTGATGGGAAGACCTCAGTCAGTCCGGATTAAAAGTAGCATCTCCAGCACCACCACACAGAACTGGGGCCTTGCAGGGCTGTGTGCTCAGCCCACTGCGGTTCACACTGCTGACTCATGACTGTGTAGCAATGCACAGCTCAAATCACATCATAAATAGTGACCATTCTCTGCTGAACATCGACAGATCCTCGGTAGAGTTCGTCAAGAGCACCAAATTTTTTGGTGTTCACCTGGTGGAGAACCTCGCCGGGTCACTCGGCACCAGCTCTGTTAGTAAAAAGCCCAGCAGTGCCTATACTTCCTACGGAGACTGAGGAAAGCCTATCTTCCACCTCCCATTCTGACCAGGTTCAACAGAGGGACCATTGAGCATTCTGAGCAGCTGCATCACTGCCCCGTTTGGGAACTGCATCGTTTCGGATCGTAAGAACCTGCAGAGAATTGTGAGATCAGCTGGGAAGATCATCGGCGTCTCTCCTCCTTCCATAATGGACATCTACACCACACGCTGCATCCGCAAAACCAGGGCATTGTGGAGGACCCCACACACCCCTCACACACACTCTTCACACTTCTGCCCTCTGGAAAAAGGTACCGTATCATTCGAGCCGTCACAACCCGAATGTGGGACAGTTTCTTTCCTCAAGCCATCAGGCTGCTCCACACAGAACTGAACTACCTCAACTTACACACACACACACACACACACTGAACCCTCAAACTATCAGGCAGCTCAACACCGAACTGAACCATCAACTTGCACACACTCAGCCAACACAAATAGATGGAGACACAAAAATACATTTTTGTTAAGTATGGTCACTTTAAATGCAGATTGAACAAAAAAATCTTGCTGTTATTCTTCTCTTACATGCACATTTATATAATCTGGTTAGCGCTATTTTAATGTACTGTACAGCGTTATGTTCTGTATTGTCTTTTTTTGCACCCTCTATTGTTGTCTGTTTGTATTGTTAATTGCACTGTTTGCACCAGGTTGCACACATGCACTTTGTTTGTTCTGTTCAGTTGTTGTTTTTGTGTAGAATCATGGGTTTCTGGAGAAATGTTGTTTTATTTCACTGTGTACTGCATCTGCTATATATGGTTGAAATGATGATAACGCTTCATGAACTTGAGCAAGTCGCTATTGGGTCTTGCATCAAATTAACATTTATATAAATCTTTGAAAAGATTTCCTGCACTATTATCATTACTATAGTGCATCTGGTTTGACACTTTTTCAGTTCCCCATTTACCTACCCCCTCTTTCAAGTTCCTACCTGCAGGTAGTTCCTATTTATTATATGGGAACTAATAGCAGATAGGAAGTGTCTCCTGAAAAATACTCATTTTATGTGCAAGTGTAACATGCACAAAGATATGCTGGCTTGTAGGTTACTAAAACGGGAAGATGTATTATCTTTATTCATGGCTTACACAAACTACTACTGCTTTAAACCTCACTGCAAACTACAATAGCAATAGACTGAGGAAACTAACCAAATAATTACTGTAGTGCCAAGAGGAGGAAGACAATCAGAAAGACCATAGTCAAAACCGCCATGTTTGAAGAAAAGCTAATGCTGAATTCTAAGAAAAGAACCTCCTCCCAACAGTGAAGCTTAGTAACAGAACTGTGATCAGGTTAAACTTGAATTTTCAGACCTATTAACAAAATTTTTATGCTAAACCTGGTCTGAAATAGGTGATGCAACAAGACAACAAAGAAAAACTTTGGTTTGGCCTAGCCAGCTTCCAGTAATGCATGCTCTTTAACCTCTCTTACTGGCTGAGTTCTTCAAGAAGGAGTGGGAATAAATCCCAAAGGCAGATGTAAGCGACTGGTCTGGGGTACGAAAGACCTAATGCCTGAAAAGTTAGGTGCCACAAGCTACTAAGGAGTTGGATTTCTAGTTTTTGGTGAGAATTTTTTTTACCTGTGTTCATCTTCTGGAAAGTCTGTTTTACAAATTGCAGTTTAGTAGTTTACATTTTTTACACAAAAACCAAGAGTGCTCCAGTTGATTTGTGGCTGATTGTTATTTGCCGATAATTGCTTAAAATATTTTAGTTGACAGACTTTATAAACATTAATCAGAGGAAACAAAGATATTTTTCTACACCGGGGACTCCTTATTTACAGATATCAGTTAAACTGAACTACGTGTTCTTAGTGAGTGTACACTATTGCCTTATTTGATTTTTTTTTTTAAAGCTGCTTTATTTTTAAATCTTTATTAAATCAAATAGCCACTCAACCACTTAATCGGAGCACTCTTAACAAAAACGTGACTGTCTGGAAGCTTCGCAAACTTTTAAGCAGCACTGTACATTGAATAAAGGGTGAAGTATTCAAAGTATTGAGGGCAACACTTTCTGCATGCCTATTGCTAAACATTCTTTCCAAAAGCATCAACATTTCCATAAATTAAGACCCTTAAGAAGGTAGCCAGGTGTTCTTTTTGCAGTCCTTCTAAAAGTGCATTTGAAACACAGTTTTGAGTTATCTTAAGTTTAGAAGAATATAGTGTAACTCCTATTTTAATTGGTAAGTGCATTAAAGACATGAAAAATAACAAGGTAGTTAATAATAAGTAGTTCTGCCAACATCCATGACCAATGTATCTTCATAAAAGTGTCACTCTACAGTTTACTTTACCTCAAAAACAATGACATTAAATCTGCTTCATGTCATAGGTGATGCATCATGGCAAAACTTGAGCACAGCAACAAGGGAAAAGAAAAAAACCTGAGGTGGTCTGATTCAGCTCCAATAATATCTATTCTCAAATATGTTTAAAACAACCTACCTGTATAGTTACTTCAATATTGTGCAAGTGATACCTAAAGGAAATGTAAAAAAGTTGAAACACCAAATATTATTTTAATTTGAATTCTCTTCTGTTTGTTTACTTTCTATTTTGTTAACTGATGTTTTTGAAAGCATCTTTACAGCATTCTTTTATACCTGCGATTTTCACAGTATTGTTCTGCAGGTGTCCCATTGTGTTTTGTTTGTTTTATTCGTCTCTACTAATGCAATCCAGTATGGACTCCAGTATAACGGTAATAAAGACACTTTTTTGACATAGTGGCACCTGTATACAAAAAAATCTGTTTTAAGCTGGTAAGTTATAGGGTAAACTTGTGTTCCTTTTCTACTAAACTATTGTATTTTTATATGTGGTCTCGTGTTTTGTTTTGTTTTGTTTTTTTTCTCTCTCCCTCATAGTGAGGACAAATCTTTTGAGGTCTGCCTGGGTGTTTTGCCTTTTGTCATTTGCCTTGTTAAATTGGCAGTCAGATAACCGGGTGTTTTCCGAATAAAACAAGTCCAATCATTTGTAACTTTTTGTTCTATGTGAAAGTAAGATTTATCCTGCTGCGACAGAAATAAGTGAAGTAAGGACAAATATAATCAATGCACTTCTTCTGTTATGTTACTGTTAAGATATCGTACAAGATTGACATTATCAAGCAATGTGACTATCTTTATGAAGTGTCACTATTTGGTGGAACCGGAAAGGATATGACACGGGTTGCCAGGCGCAAACCAGGGTGTATTTCTTTATCATGCCATGGCCATTAGCCATCTCGGAGAAGCTCTGTAACCTTTGTTTTCTAGTAAATGACTGTAAAAGTTTTTTTTCTGATCTGATTTATTAGGCTTTAGAATGGGTAGCATGTTGGATTATTATTAAAAAAATGCTGATGTGGTCATAAAAGGAAAATACATGGCCAGCATTGCCATGATTGATGTAAAATCGAAGATGCTTGTCAATAATGTCTAATTTGTTGTTTTATACTCTCTTTAGTGTTTTCTGTCTTGTGGCTAAGCTAGAAGATGGTAAAGCCAGACCTTCACACTCTGGCCCACCACCTGAAACAGGAGCGGCTATACGTAGCTTCAGAGAAACAGCTTATTCAGCGGCTCAACTGTGAAGTACTAAAGACTGCAGAAAGACTTTATCGTGCAGCCTGGATAGCCAAACAACAGAGGATAAACCTTGATCGCCTCATCCTCACCAGGTAACCAAAAAGTAACCAAATAATGTCGATATCCAAAACAATTATTTGCATACAATTGCATGAGATGGTTGGCACAGAAATTCTGTGATTTAGTTACAATTTGTGTGACAATAACCTACAATTGACAATGTCAAAAACCATCGATCATAAAGATTTTGTTTTTATCATAAAATTAAAGAAACAGGGAGAGAATTTAAAGATGTTTAAGTAGGTGAACATGCTGGTGTGCATGTGTCATGTAAGTTAGAGAGAGAGAATATGCACACATCTCTGAGGTGGTCTGCAACAATACATCTCTGAGGTGGTCTGCAACAATACATCTCTGAGGTGGTCTGCAACAATACATCTCTGTGGTGGTCTGCAACAATACATCTCTGAGGTGGTCTGCAACAATACATCTCTGAGGTGGTCTGCAACAATACATCTCTGAGGTGGTCTGCAACAACCTATATAACATAGCGTTTTAAATTGTTTTTGTAATCTACTATTAATAAGTAATAATGAACACCAACTTTAATACCCCCACCCCTTTAGTCCTTAAATCTCTACGGTCTACTATTCTAGATGGCCTTTCAGAAAAATAGTTTCATATCCATAGCTGGCCTTACATTTCAGACATGGTTAATTGTAATTGTTACAATAAAAACTTAAAGGTTTTAGAGAATCACCAGAATAAAACTGCAAAATTTGCTATTTATAAAATTGCTTAACATTTGAGAGCACAACATAGAAACTTGATGTAGCATGACCGCTGATTCCTTCCTGCAATAACAAGTATTTGAGCAATGCTGTTTATTGCTGCTGCTTTTTGAATAATCATTACTCAAATGTCAAGTACAAAGCAGGACACAGTCTTAATTCTGTGGTCATTATGGTTAGAAAATCCTAAAGTCGTTTTTTTTTTTTGCATTATACAATGACAGATGGTTTTGTCTCAATGTGGTTCGTTATGAGGTTTGTGCAACAAGTACAGACCTTGAAGAGCCCTTTCCCACTTGCCCAGTAATTTGGAGTCAACAAATGATGACTCTCCCAGTGTGCAGAGCTTTGCTTTAAGCTCAAGAGTAAGCTACATCTAATGTTACTAGTAAAATGACCCTTCTTCCAATTTCTAGCCACACTGTTAAAATCTAGCCACAGGGTCACAAGCCAGTGACTTCGATGCCAGTCCCAAGCCTGAATAAATAGAGAGGGTTGTGTCATGAAGGGCACCCATTTGGTAAAACTTTACCAAATCTAAATATGCAAATCATACCGGATCGGTCGAGGCCTCGGTTAACAACAGCAGGCACAGTTAACGTACAGGGTGTCGGCAGAAATTGGGCTACTGTTGGTCAAAGGAGGAGAGGAGAAGGACCCACGCAAGGCACGGCAAAAGTGTAGGACTGAGAATAGGGACACTGAATGTTGGGATAATGACAGTGAACGTTAGAGAGCTGGTTGACCCTAGGAAGGTAGATATATTGTGTGTGTACAGGTGAAAGGGTAGCAAGTCATTTTATCAGGGTGTGGATAGGAAGAGAAATGGGGTAGGAGTGATCCTGAAAGAGGGGTTTGTAAAGAATGTTCTGGAGGTGAAAAGTGTCAGACAGGGTGAAGAGTGGTTCTGGCATGAGTTAGATGAGGTAATGGTAAGTATTTCCAGAGGAGAGAGAGTAATTCAATTCAATTCAGTTTTATTTGTATAGCGCTTTTTACAATGGTGATTGTCACAAAGCAGCTTTACAATTGAAGAAATTATGAAACAGAATTAAACAGAAATCAGTTTGTCCCTGATGAGCAAGCCGGGGCGACGGTGGCAAGGAAAAACTCCCTGAGATGAGATAGGAAGAAACCTTGAGAGGAACCAGACTCAACAGGGAACCCATCCTCATTTGGGTGAAAACAGGTAGCAGGGATCATGTGGTTATATTGTGTGTGTGTAAACAACTATAATCATTAGTCCTTAGCGAGCAGCCGGAACGTCTTTATGGCGAAGTGGGTCGTCCTAGATCGCCCTGGTGATGCATCATCCGCTGGGCAGGTCACAGGGAAGGGTCCCACAGGACGGGGTCGGAGGTGGGGTCTGGATCACCGGCAGCTCTGTTGTGGCGTATGTAACTCAACAGTGAGAGAGAGAGAGAGAGAGAGAGAGAGAGAGAGAGAGGGGGAAAGGAAGGCAAAAAGAAGGAAAACAGTTAAGTGACAATGTAATCACACGGTTTGAATTGATTAAATGAATAATGTAGAGTGCAAGGATGGACTCCGGCAAGACTAACTAGGTCAGCATAACTAAAAGGAGAACCGGAGGGAAACACAGACATGAGGGCTCCCTGATATGTTAAGCAACCAGCCGCTCTCATCATCAACACTGTGATTAGCTACTTTGACCAGTGCCATCTCTGTGCTGTGGTGAGGCCTGAATCCTGATTGATAAAGTTTGTGTATGTTATTTCTTTGTAAATATGAACATAGTTGTTGCGCTACTACCTTCTCTAGGATTTTAGAGATAAACGGAAGGTTAGATATCGGCCTGTAGTTTGACAGCTCAATGTAGTAATGATAGATGCAGAATTTAATAGACATGTTGGTGAGGGGAACAGAGGTGATGAGGAAGTGTTGGGTAGGTTTGGTATCAGGAAAAGGAACAGTTAAGGACAGATGATGGTAGATTTTGCTAAACTGATGGAGATGGCTGTAGAAAATAGGGAGAGAAAACCAAGTTGTCGAATCTGAAAAAGGAAGAATACTTTGAGGAATTTAGACAGGAGTTGAAACAGGCTCTGGGCAGTCAGATAGTGTTTTTAGATGAATGGCAAACTACAGTAAAAGTGATCAGGAAGACAGAAAGTAAGGTGCTAGGTGTGTCATATGGAAAGAGGAAAGAAGGTGAGGAGTCTTTGTGGAATGAAAAAGTTCAGGATAGTATACAAAGGAAGAGGTTAGCCAACAGGTAGTGGGGCATGGAAAAGAATGAGAAAAGTAGACAGAAATACAAGGATTTACGGCAGAGAGCGAAGAGGGAAGTCGCTAAGGCCAAGCAGAAGGCATATAAAGAGTTGTACACTAGGTTAGACATTAGAGAAGGACTTGTTCAGGTTAGCAAGGCAGAGGGATTTAGATTGGAAGGATGTGCAGCAGGTTAGGGTTATTAAGGATTGAGATGAAAAGGTGCTTACAAGTGAGAGGAGTGTACAGTGAAGATGGCAGGAGTACTTTGAAGGGTTGATGAAATTAGTACAAACAAAGATAGGATGGCTTTGAAGAGGATGAAAAGAGAAAAGGTGGTTGGTCCTAATGAAATACCGGTGGAGTTGTGGAAATGTCTAGGAAAGGCAGCAATGGAATTTCTTACTAGATTGTTTAACAGAATTTTAGTGACTGAAAAGATGCCTGAGGAGTGGTGAGTGTAATTGTGGCTATTTTTAAGAACAAGGGTGATGTGCGTAGTTGCACAACTACAGAGACATAAGTACTCTCATAAAGAGTAGTGGAAGCTAGGTTAAGGAGGGTAGTAGATATTTGTGACCAGCAGTATGGCTTTATGCCCAGAAAGAGCACTACAGATGCAATCTTTGCTTTGAGAATGCTGATGGATAAGTACAGAGATAGTCGTAGGGAGCTGCATTGTGTTTTTGTAGACCTGGAGAAAGCATATGACAGGGTACCAAGAGAAGAGCTGTGGTTTTCTATGAGGAAGTCAGGAATAGCAGAGAAGTATGTCAGAGTGGTGCTGGATATGTATGAGAGAAGCAGGACAGTAGTGAGGTGTACAGTAGGTCAGACAGAGGCGTTCCAAGTGAAGGTGTGACTGCATCAGGGATCAGCTCTGAGCCCCTTCTTGTTTGCTGTGGTGGTAGATCGGTTGACAGACGAGGTCAGACAGGACTCTTCTTGGGCAATGATGTTTGCAGATGACATTGTGATCTGTAGTGTTAGCAGGGAGCAGGTGTCGCCTCTGGCTTGCTGGCTGGGGATTCTGAATTTTTGAATATCAATCAAATTGACTGTTCTAATTAATGTTTAATATTGTTTTTTTCTGAGGTATTTCTGTAAAGCTGCTTTGAAACAATCCAGATTGTTGATAGCGCTATATAAATAAAGGTGACTTGACTTGAGTTGAGGAAAACCTGGTAGGTGTCGGTTTGCTCTGGAGAGAAGAGGAATGAAAGTCAGTTGTAGCAAGACAGTGTACATGTGTTTGAATAAAAGAGAGTGAAGTGGAACAGTGAGATTACAGGGTGAAGATGTTGAGAAGGTACAGGATTTTAAGTACTTGGGGTCGACAGTCCAAAGCAATGAAGAATGTGTAAAAAAGGTAAAGAAGCAAGTACAGGCAGGTTAAAGTGGGTGAAAAAACGTATCAGGAGTAATATGTGACAGGAGTATATCAGCTATAATTGGGGGAAAGGTGTATAAGTGCCAGCTATGATGTATGTTATGGATGCATAAATAAAATATAAAATTTGCATGCATATATGGATTTATATATGAACTATAAGAACCCTGGCCAGCATTGTAGTTTAGTAGGTTAAGATGCACCCACATGCGCAGCTGCGTTCTGACTACCCGGGGTCGATTTTTGGCTTGTGTCCTCTCCGGGCTCTTGCTCTCTATCGCTCTCTCTATCTTTCCCATTTCATTTCTGTCTGTCCTTTAAATAAAGGCAAAATGTCCAAATTATAAAAACCCTTTAAATGCATGTGGGACCTCTCATACTGTGAATGTTTGTATTATCATAAACAAACCTACAAATGTTTTTTTTTAGTGTTTGGTTAAACTACTTGATGAACCAATCTGTTTCATTAATGGTTCATGATTTTTTACATCAATTTCACATCATCAATTTGTACGATGCTCGTGAAATAAAATCTGTGCCGTAGTCAATCAAAATTGTTTTTTGTATTTCCATGGAGGGAGCTACACTACACACGCAGAGAATGTGCACTGCTTCATGTTGCTTAGTCCAATAATTCTTAAACAAAGTGATGCCCTTGTGTAGTCTAGTCTTGCTGCTTAATGAGAAGATGAGGCTGCCAGAAAGATTCATTTTTTGACTTCTCCAGAAGTAAATCCCCAGAGGAAAATGCGGTTATTTAAAATTATTATTCGTCGTCGTCTTTCTATTATTAGAACCTTAATGAGCAGAACAGCATGTTGCTTTTTGTTAAGCTAGGTATTTGAGACAATAGTGGCACATAGCTGTGCAAGCACCACCAATATAATAATGATGATGTTGATGATAATAATCTTACACAATATCTTTGTCAAGCAAAAATAACTTACTTATAACCTTAAAGTGTAAATAACTGCATTTCTGTTTTACAGTGCTGATGCATCCCCAGCCGAATGCTGCTTGCATGCTAAGGTGTTGGAGAGCACACAGTTTATTGATGGCTACAAGACACTGGGATTTCAGGAGAGTATTTATGGAGAGTTTCTTGGCCGGCTGAGGGAAAATCCACGCCTGGTGGCCTCATGTCTGGTCGCTGGAGAGAAGCTTAACCAAGAACATACACAAGCAGTAATCCATACTGTTTTTACCTCACTTTATGGAAACTGCATCATGCAAGAGGATGAAATCTACCTACTACAAGTACATAAATCGAACAGTCAGACACCCATGTGGAGTTTATTTTATATATATATATATATATATATATATATATATATATTATAATACTACTGCTCAAAAAAAATTAAGGGAACACTTAAACAATACAATGTAACTCCAAGTCAGTCACACTTCTGTGAAATCAAACTGCCCACTTAGGAAGCAAAACACTAACTGACAATCAATTTCACATGCTGTTGTGCAAATGGACAACAGGTGGAAATTATAGGCAATTAGCAAGACACCCCCAATAAAGGAGTGGTTCTGCAGGTGGTGACCACAGACCACTTCTCAGTTCCTATGCTTTCTGGCTGATGTTTTTGGTCCCTTTTTGAATGCTGGCGGTGCTTTCGCTCTAGTGAGCATTGAGACGGAGTCTACAACCCACACAAGTGGCTCAGGTAGTGCAGCTCATCCAGGATGGCACATCAATGCGAGCTGTGGCAAGAAGGTTTGCTGTGTCTGTCAGCGTAGTGTCCAGAGCATGGAGGCGCTACCAGGAAACAGGACAGTACATCAGGAGACGGGTGGAGGAGGCCGTAGGAGGGCAACAACCCAGCAGCAGGACGCTTATACCGCCTCCGCCTTTGGTGCAAGGAGGAAACAGGAGGAGCACTGCCAGAGCCCTGCAAAATGACCTCCAGCAGGCCACAAATGTGCATGTGTCTGCTCAAACGGTCAGAAACAGACTCCATGAGGGTGGTATAAGGGCCCGACGTCCACAGGTGGGGGTTGTGCTTGCAGCCCAACACCGTGCAGGATGTTTGGCATTTGCCAGAGAACATCAAGATTGGCAAATTCGCCATTGGCGCCCTGTGTTCTTCAGAGATGAAAGCAGGTTCACACTGAGCACATGTGACAGACGTGACAGAGCCAAGATGAGATCCTCAGACCCCTTGTGAAACCATATGCCAGTGCGGTTGCCCCTGGGTTCCTCCTAATGCAAGACAATGCTAGACCTCATGTGGCTGGAGCGTGTCAGCAGGTCCTGCAAGACGAAGGCATTGATGCTTTGGACTGGCCCACCCTTTCCCCAGACCTGAATTCAATTGAACACATCTGGGACATCATGTCTCACTCCATCCACCAATGCCACATTGCACCACAGACTGTCCAGGAGTTGGCGGATGCTTTAGTCCAGGTCTGGGAGGAGATCCCTCAGGAGACCATCCGCCACCTCATCAGGAGCATGCCGAGGCGTTGTAGGGAGGCCACACACACTACTGAGCCTCATTTTGACTTGTTTTTTAAGGACATTACATCAAAGTTGGATCAGCCTGCAGTGTGTTTTTCCACTTCAATTTTGAGTGTGACCTCCATGGGTTAATAAATTTGATTTTCATTGATAATTTTTGTGTGATTTCGTTGTCAGCACATTCAACTATGTAAAGAACAAAGTATTTAATAAGAATATTTCATTCATTCAGATCTAGGATGTGTTATTTTAGTGTTCCCTTTTTGAGCAGTGTGTATATATGTATGTGTATATATATATATATATATATATATATATATATATATATATATATATATATATATATATATATATATGTATATGTATGTATGTGTATATATATGTTACCAATATAAACTTATCAATTGACTTTTTTTTATCTCGTCTTTTCTTCTGCACTTCTAGGTTCTGCGTTACTTAGTTGAGTTTGAGCTCAAGGAGAGTGATAATCCACGGCGTCTGTTACGGCGGGGTACCTGTGCTTTTAGTATCCTGTTTAAACTTTTCTCTGAGGGCCTGTATTCTGCCAAGCTTTTTCTTACTGCCACCTTACATGAGCCCATAATGCAACTACTGGTGGAGGATGAAGACCATCTAGAGACTGATCCAGCCAAAGTAACTGAGAGATTCACCCCTTTACAACAGGAACGCCTATTTGGAGAGAAGGGCTCTGATTCATACTCTCAGAAAGTTCAGGCAGTGGTGGAATCTAACCAAGCCAAGCTTGTGGCTCTTGTTAATTCATTTATTGGCTTTTTGAAGCAAAATACTTACTGCTTTCCTCAGAGCTTACGTTGGATCATATCACAGATGTACAAATCCCTGGTGCAAGTGGAGGAGCTGGAGGTTGGAGAGGTGAGGACCATGTGCACAGACCTGTTGCTGACTTGTTTTATCTGCCCAGCCATTGTGAACCCTGAACAGTATGGAATCATCTCGGATGCTCCCATCAATGAAGTGGCACGATTTAACCTTATGCAGGTGGGATTTTGATTACAGTGGCTTATAAAATGTGTAGGTCAAGACTTTTAATTTTACTGAAATCACTTTGTGTTTTTTTGTAAGTAATTAACAATTGGTGACATAACAGGCCTATCCAATATCTTTTGAACAGCAAGCCCAATTTCATTTAGTTTTGATTTCACATTATAGATTTGGGTTTAACATCAAAACATAAATATTGGGCAGTAAATTCTATGTAGTATGTTCGCATGTAGGTCTGCACCCTTGGCAGAACTTCTTGGGAATATTGGGATTGCCAAGCTGGTGTCTGTGGAGCAGACTGTTAATAGGCTGTATTTATGTTGATATTCTCCTATTCCTCAACAAAAATCTCTAGAGTCAACTGTATTGTATGCTGAGGTCACTCCCTGCACAATTTACAAACTAGTTTAATCACTATTGTTTTTATACTGTTCTCATGAGTTAAATATTATTAAATTAAACAGCTTATTTTCCTAAATTACATTACCATAGGTTTATCTCATAATTATTTATTATAATGATTGAAAGTGCATTCAATCAGCATGAGTTGCGTGGTTTTGCAAAGCAATGGATGGGTTTGTGCAATTATTTTAAAGCTTGATTTGATGTATATATCCATATCTAGCACATCATTGTACTTGGCTAAACTCAAAGTTGAAGTCTGACATGCAGTGCAGTAGTATTTATTTCTTTAATTAGTTTTATTTTAAACGGTTACTTTTTAGCATTTACTTCCTGTATGGGCACTTAAGAATGAGAATAGCAAACTTTATAAACTTTGCCTCTGTCTAGGTTAACAACTTTTTATTAGTCTTTTGTTCTTTTTCTTTCTTTTTCCTTTTTGTTCTTTCTCTTTTGTTGTTTCTTTCCTCATTTCCTTCTTTCTGTGGGATACATGTAGTAATTTAAATAATGGTACAGTATTATTTAAAATGAATTACAAATGGTCATACACAGCACATGTAATCGAATGTTTTTAAAGAAACTGTGTTGTAAGTGAAAGCAACCAAACATTTGCAAAATGCAAAAGGCACACACACTTTAAAATACACTTACAACTATTAATACTACAAATATATAATCCTTTCTTTTAATTGCAGGGTTAAGCATGGTTGACACTTTTGTTTGCTTAGGGGTTTTTTTTCTTTTCTTTTTTTTTTTAAGTATTTTTTGGATTTATTATTTATATCTACATTTCACAGGTGGGGCAGTTACTACAGCAGTTAGCAATGGCTGACACAGATGATGGAGATCCTCGTCGGAAAACCAGTTTGTTAAAATTTGACAAAGTGAGAGAGAATTTCTGTTTAAATGTATTATTAGGTTGCTAGTTATTTTATGTTTATTTAAAATAGTTTTATGTGATACGTTTCAAACTGTGGATGTATCTTTTAATTGTTGGGTTTGTGTCTTTAGAGTTGTGTTGCTGCCTTTTTGGATGTAATGATTAGTGGAAGAACTGTGGAGACCCCTCCTATGTCTTCAATGAACCTTTTAGAGGGTCTCACACGAACTGTGGTTTATCTCACAAACAATCAGCTTCTGTCTTTGGTAACAACATTCAATTAGTTGTATTATGCAATGTTTTTTTCATGTAAAAATTCTTATTCAGGTTGTTTTGTTTAGTAAGGAACAGCAGCATACACACAAACTAAACATGATGATGAATTCGAGTCAAAAAGTTTACACAAACCAAGACATTCAGTTGCTGTTTTTCAATAATATTCCTTTTCCAACATCTGAGGTCATTTTAAAAACAATTAAAAAGACAAATTTTTCAGCTTTAAATTGTAATGTTAAATGTGTTTAAATTTGGTATACAGAAGTTATGTAAAAATTGCATATAGGTTTAATAATGTTATTAAAAATTACTATTATAAATGTTAATTTGCCATTATTTCTATGAATCGACCATTCATGGAAATAAGGCAGGTATTATAATAAGCCAGTTTAAAGTTGGGTTTTTTCTAAGGTGGGTTTATGTAAACTTTTAACTTCAAGACTGGCTATAACTTTTCTTATTTTATGACTTAAAATATGTAATAATAACCAGCTGATGATATTCCTGATCATCCTAGTTTTTTTAAATTCGGTTATTTTCTGATGTAACCATTATCTGAAGCTCTTGCCCTATAGCCACAAGAGTTTATGTATATCTGCATTAATGAACAGGTATACAACTGTTTGTAATAAATAGTGTTAAACAGTGTTTATTTTATCCTTCTATTAGCATATGTTTTCCAATTTCATTTATATAGGTGAGGTAATTGAATGTGTTACTTGAATTAGGTTCAAGTTTTATTGGTTTATTGCTCTTTGGCCATACTTTTGAGTAATAACTTTTACTAGCATTTGCAAATGTTACATGCAGATCTTTTTTGCTTGACTTGTATGTTCTCTGTTTAGGTGGATTTTGTACGCAGTGTTACTGCTGCATGCCAGCTCAGAGAAGAGGACCATTTAGCTCTGGAGAATCTGCTAACAAGTTTACCACAGTCCTATGCAGTCAAAAGCGATAGCTTGGAGCTTACAGCTCAGCTTTGCCCAGCTACAACACCTTCCAGCAAGAAGAACAAACTCCCACTAGGTATTTGCACTAGATTTTAATTTTTTTGCCACATTAAAGTAATGAAAGATTCAAAATCATCAGAGGAGATAATCACTAAATTTCTTTGAATTAAAAGGAGGCCTAACAGTAAATCTATAGGTAATTTTCAATGTTGACATAATGTCTCATAGTTATGTAGTTGCCTTAATAATGTCCAATGTTTATTTAAAAGTTTGTAGCTAATACAAAAAAGTGATGGTGATGCGGGAAAGAGCTCCGTGTGGATGGTGCAGTCTGTAAACAGCAATTTTACTGAACAAAGAACAGGATGATTGTAAAAAACATGACTAACTAGCTAGCTGTCTATCAGCCTTGCTCTGATAGTTGGTGTTAAGCCGCAGCTGCAGTTATGTCACTTGCCCACAGTGGCACCACCCCACCAATATGATTTTTTTTTTAATAATAATATTAGATTTTATTACATTTTATTTAAAGCATGTGTAAAAAAGTTTGGGGGTTTTTTCCCCTGTTTTGGCACCACATTGACAATTTTCACTAATTCAAGAGTAAAGTAAAATGTGCACTGGCATTTTTAGGTTAATTAGTATCAAAGAAAAGACAGGAAAAGAGGGGAAATGCCAACAATCCCTAACAAGGTGTGTCTTTCCTGTACCTGGACTCAAGCGGGAGAGCTACCCCAGCTGCTCCTCGCAGGAGTGCCCACCCTGGGAGTGTTTCGAAAAAAGTAAATATTTTGTCTACTGTTCAGGTGGTTGATGTCATATTTTACGATGTGGGCTTTCCGTCTGCTGGTGGGAGTGTACTCACCTGTGTGGGATGTATTGATGAACGGGTGGATGGATCTATTTTGATTAATTCCTCCACAATCACGCCTTAGAAGCAGTGTTTGACTATCCCTTACCCACTATCTATACAGTTACTTTTGTTTCAGTTAATAGCCATCTTTTATATGACAAATGACATTTGATGATCTTTAGAACCTGCCTAGTATAATTAGTATAAAAATCCCTGACTTGCCAAAATGCCATTCTTGATTTTCAATATACGGAATTCAATTCTATGTGTGTAGCCCTTTTTACAATGCTGATTGTCACAAAGCAGCTTTAGACACGCTTTAGATATTATAAGATAAAAATAAAAACAGAAATCAGTTTGTCTCTGATGAGCAAGCCGGGGCCAGTGGCAAGGAAAAACTCCCTGAGACGGAATAGGAAGAAACCTTGAGAGGAACCAGACTCAACAGAGAACTCATCTTCATTTGGTTGAAAAACAGGAAGCAGGAATTATGTAGTTACACTGTGTGTGTAAGCAAGTCCTTGAGGAACAGCTTTATGGCAGAGTGGAAACGTCCTTGGTCACCCTGATGATGTGTTCATCTACTGGAGCGGGTCACCAGGAAAAGGTCTGACAGGGGCCAAAGTGGAAGTGGGGTCTGGATTACTGGCAGCTCAGTTGTGGCATATGTAGCTCGACAGTGAGAGAGGGAGAAGGGAATAAGGAAAAAAAAGAAGGAAAACAGTTAAGTGACATTGTATTCACAGTATAAGGAGTAATTGAGTATTTAATGTAGAGTGCAAGCATAGACTCTGGCAAGACTAAGGAGAACCAGAGGGAAACACAGACATGAGGGCTCCCTGATATGTTAAGCAACCAGCCACTTTCATCATCAACAATGTGATCAATAAGAGTGGGGAAGAAAGCATCTAAACATACCAGATCACCATAATACTCAACATCCCTCAGTCCCCAGATCTACTCCTTTATCTAAGGTGAATCAATTCAAAATGCTTGACTAAATAAATAAGTTTTTAGCCTGGACTTAAACACTGAGACTCTGTCTGATTCTCGAACATTCATAGGGAGGCTATTCCATAACTTTGGGGCTCTGTAAGAAAAGGCTCTGCCTCTGCTGTAGTTTTTTATAATGTGTGGTTCTGCCAGGCAGCCTGCATTCTTTGATCGAAGTAGGCGTGGCAGAATGTAAGACACTAGAAGTTCACTTAGGTACTGCAGCGCGAGACCCTTTAGGGCTTTATAGGTCTGGAGTAGTATTTTAAAATCAATGCGGTATCTCACTGGAAGCCAATGTAGTGTGGATAAGACGGGTGTGATGTGCTCATATATTTTAGTTTTAGTGAGGACTCTCGCTGCTGCGTTCTGAACTAACTGAAGTTTATTTATGCACCTACTATCCATTCAATTCAATTCAATTATATTTTATCCCAAGATGGTGCTGCAGGAGCAGCAGCAAGATGGACGAGTTGACAGCGCTGACCCGGCTACAGCAGGAGTACAGGGAGTGTAGCCTCATGTGTTTTACTGAGACGTGGCTGAACGAATTGACACCGGACTCCAAGGTTGACCTGGACGGATTTAAACTGGTTCGGGCGGACAGGAGTTCGGGAGAGAGTGGTAAGAAGAAAGGAGGAGGACTGGCGGTGTTTATTAACGAGAGATGGTGCAACCCGGCGCAGGTCTCTGTTAAGGAACAACTTTGCACCAGGGACATCGAGTTCTCTCGTGTTATTCTGTTTAACGTGTATATCCCTCCATCAGCCGATGCGGCGGCATGTGAGCGACTGCACGGAGCGTTGACGCGTATGCAGGCCTGACACACGCAGACGCTGCTTCTGATCAGCGGGGACTTCAATCATGCCTCACTCTCCTCCATTCTCCCCACTTCACCCAGTACGTGAAGTGCCACACCAGGGAGAACAAGCTGCTGGACCTGTTGTATGCAAATGTTAAGGATGCATACACCTCCAACCCCTCCCCCCACTGGGCCGTTCTGATCACAATCTGGTGCATCTGCTCCCCGAATATACATCCAAGGTGAGAAGAGAACCTCCACAGAAGTCGTCTGTGAAAGTGTGGACTGACAAGGCCAGTGAGAGACTGGGAGACACTCTGCAGCGCTCATGGAGATGACATCTGGGTGACCCCTGAGCTCAAGGCCCTACTGAAGGAGAAGAGGAGGGCTTTTATTTCAGGGGACAGAAAGGAACAGAGGAGAGTTCAGCACGAACTCAAATATAAGATCAGACAGGCCAAGAAAACCTACAGGAGGAAGCTGGAGGAGCAGTTGCAGCAGAACAACGTTCGAGACGTGTGGAGAGGCCTGAATACCATCACTGGCCACAGACAGATAGCAGGGGACAGCTGATGAAGACCAGGGCTTGGCTAACGAGTTAAACCTGTTCTTCAACAGGTTTGATTCCAGCCCTCCTCCCCCCACTTCACACATCTCCAGTCCAGCGAGTACACCCACCCCCACGCACTCTCACCACTTCACACCACTCCCCTCCATAACCAGCCCAGCTCTGCCCCCCACCTCCACCCCCCTCTCCCTAACTTCAGATCAGGTGAGAGAACTGAGGCGGCTTAAGACCAGGAAAGCCACAGGTCCAGACAGCACAAGCCCTGGACTGCTTAGGGACTGTGCTGACCAACTCTGTGAGGTGGTACATCTTTAACCTGAGTCTGATGACGGTCCCTGTCCTGTGGAAGACCTCCTGTGTGGTTCCGGTTCCTAAGACAGTGCACCCTAAGGAGCCAAACCACTACAGACCAGTAGCCTTGACCTCCCACCTGATGAAGACCATGGAGAGGCTCATCCTCAGCCACCTTCGCTCTGTGGTCAGCATCACAATGGACCCGCTGCAGTTTGCCTACAGGCCAAACATCGGGGTGGATGACGCTGTCCTCTACCTGCTGCACCGGGCGCTGACTCACCTGGAGGCCGCTGGAACTGCTGTGAGGGTCATGTTCTTTGACTTCTCCAGTGCCTTTAACACTATCCAGCCAGCTCTTCTGAGAGAGAAGCTGGAAGGGGCAGGAGTGGACGGAAGACTGGCTTCATGGACATTGGACTATCTCACCATCAGGCCACAGTATGTGAGGCTACGAAACTGTGTGTCTGAGGTAGTTGTTTCCAGCACTGGTGCCCCTCAGGGGACGGTGCTCTCACCATTCCTCTTCACCCTTTACACATTGGACTTTACATACAACACCAACAGTTGTCACCTCCAGAAGTTCTCTGACGACTCGGCCATTTGTTGGCTGTGTGTCTGGGGGAACGAGCTGGAGTACAGGTCAGTCATCATGGACTTTGTGGACTGGTGTGAGCGCAATCACTTGTGCTTAAACACCAGTAAGACGAAGGAGATGGTGATCGACTTTCGGAGAAGGACACCACATTACACACCGGTGACCATCCAGGGCTCTGACATTGAGGTCGTGGACAGTTTTAAGTACCTGGGTGTTCACCTTAACAATAAACTGGACTGGACTCATAACACCGATGCCCTGTACAAGAAGTGCCAAAGTCACCTCCACCTTCTGAGGAGACTGAGGTCCTTTGGAGTGGGCAGGTCTCTCTTAAGAACTTTTTATGACTCTGTGGTAGCCTCTGCTGTCTGCTGGGGAGCAGGCAGCACGGACCGGGACAGAAAGAGACTCAACAAACTGGTCAGGAGGGCCAGTTCTGTCCTGGGCTGTCCACTGGACTCTGTGGAGGAGGTGGGTGAGAGGAGGATGTTGGTTAAGCTGACATCCATCATAGACAATACCTCTCATCCACTGCATAAGAACGTGGAGGCTATGAGCAGCTCCTTCAGTAGCAGACTGTTACACCCTCCGTGTAGGAAGGAGCGGTTCCGCAGGTCTTTCATACACACCACTGTTACAACTCAACAGTCTAACTACAAATGCACATAACTGTAAAAACTTTTAGATTTTTACAAATGTTTATCGTAAATAGTTTTTATTTCTCACAATTTGCACTTCTCTATTGCACATTTTTTCAATTTTCCTACTTTGCACGTAATTGTTTTTGTATCTGAGCGACCGTAACAATTTAATTTCCCCACTGTGGGATCAAGAAAGATTCTTATCTTATCTTGTATAGCACTTTTTACAATGGTCATTGTCACAAAGCCTAAAACCGAGTCCTGTGGAACGCCATACTTCACAAGAGAGCATGTAGGTAAATATTATGATCTATGATGTCGAAAGCTGTACTGAGGTCGAGTAATATAAGCAACGAGACACAGCCTTGATCGGATGCCAGTAAGAGGTCATTTGCTACTTTGACAAGTGCTGTTCTGTGCTGAGATGAGGCCTAAATCCTGATTGATACAGTTCGTGTTTGTTATTCACTGTATAAATATGAACATAACTGCTGCTCTACTACCTTCTCTAGGATTTTGGAGATAAACGGAAGGTTTAATATCGGCATGTAGTTAGACAGCTCACTGGGGTTGAGGTCAGGTTTCTTAATTAAAGGTAACTGCTAATTTGAAAGATTTCGGAACTATTTTAAACAGGGGTTCTGATACTGCTGGTACTATTTGCCTAAGAAAGTGTGTTGGTATAAAATTTAATAAACAGGTTGATGATTTTGTAGAAGAGATGAGTGAGATTAGGTTGTTCTCTTCCAGAGGAGTAAAATTTTTTAGGCACTGATCTGATGGGGTTAGTTTATCATCAGAATATTCGAATGGTCTGGTTTCAAGGCCTGAATTTTCTGCCTAATGTTTGCATGTTGTCACATTATTCCTAGTTAATTTTGCGACGATGTCAATCGACGATGTAAGTCTCTCTGGATAAGGACATCTGCCAAATGCTGTAAATGTAAAAGAACTTGGTACACACTGAAAAAACAGTCCTTGTTTTTGTAAGAAAATGACTGTAATTAGGATCTATTATATGGAAAATAGAACGGGATCACAGCTTAAGGCCCTACCAAGCCATAGTTCTAATTTGATAAAAAAATACTTTAGAATATAAATGTTTAAAATATTTATGTCCAAAACAAAAGTGCAGGCCGTTTTAACTGCCATGTGAATTCACTGCCACCATAATTGCTGTAGTGTATACGTTTCTCCAGATACTAACACTAAGCTTGCAATAAAAGAACTTTCATCTGTCTTCACAAAAAAGCTCTGTATCATGTCCTGTCTCTAGTTCTCATTTATAGTTTCTTCACTGAATAGTGTTGAAGAATTGCTAGTAACAGTATACCTTCTTGGCTGGCAGCTTGATTGATAATGTTCATATGATAAAACTTCTTTATAGATTAATTATGTATTAAATGTGGGTTGTTAGTTTAATTATTTGTGCTCTATAATGCTACACTGAAGGTCGACTGACATATTTATTGCCAGCAGCCACCCGTAGCCAGTCTCGTTCCAACATCGCTCAGGACAGTGAGGCGGATGCTTCTTATCAGGACCCCCAGCAGGAAGTCATGCCTGAGGAGGTGCTCGTCATCTCGTTAGGAACTTCTTCACAGACTATGCCTGGAATGATGCCTGAAAACGAGGTAACAGAAACTCTGCATGTCCAATTCTACAGATCAGTGCTTTGCTACTAAAATTAGTACTTTTTCATCCTATTGTTATTTGTGGTGATTTTATATTACAGTATTACATTAACCAGCATTGAAATTTATTTGATTTTAAAATTAGTCCACAAAATTTTATGGCTAAATAAAAATTTTTTTTTCAGCTTTCATTATTGAAGACTATTCTTTTTTTTCGGTTTGAGCTGCAAAAATAAAATTCTAAACTCTTGTTACTTTCGACCGTTCTTTTTTTGGGCTTTCTTTCTTTCACTCTCTTTCTTGTTTCTTTTGTTTGCTTTTTTACTTTTCTTTATTTTTCACTTTCTTTCTCTCTTTCATTCCTTCTCTCTTTTGCTATTTTTTAATTACTATTTCTTTCTTTTTTTCTTTCTTTGTCCTTCTGTTTTGTTTCTTTTAAATCTTTACGTTCTTTATTTCGTCTCTTTTTTTGTCCCTCTTTCTTTTCTTCATTCTCTCTTTTCTTCTTTTTCTTCCCTCTTCTTTCCTCTTTCTCTTTCTTTATTTCTTTATTCATATATTTGCATGCAACAACAGATGCTTGTCATCAAAACAGAAAAATGTTCACTGGGAATAACAGGTGCATGCTTTACAAGTAAATTAATCTAGATTCGTAGGTTGTTTCACTGGGTTGACGCCCTATACACAGAATATCTTATTGTACTGCAAGATCAAGAAAAGCCATGCACCACTTCAGCCACTTTACATTGTTGTATTTTCTAAATAAATTCCAATATTTACCCAAAATAAAACCTAATTAATTTTGTTTTAGGTGTTAAACATGCAACTTTCTGATGAAACCCAAGTAGACGCTCCAGCAGATGAAGCTAAGCTACATGGCAAACCTGACAAAACCCTCCGTTTTTCTCTATGCAGTGACAATCTGGAAGGAGTCTCTGAGGGTGTGTATTTCCACCACAACAAAGACTTAAATTACGCCCACTTGTGAGAAAGTCATGTTAACTTTAGTTTTTTTCATTAAAAAAATCAACATAATTCAGTAATTAATATGGTTTAAGATGAATGAGAGAGTCAAATTCCTATTGTCTTTGTAGGGCCATCCAACCGCTCCAACTCTGTCTCATCTCTCGACATGGAAGCGGAATCGGTGTCTGACTTGGGCCCGGGCCCGTCTGTCAGTAATGGTGTTGAAGCGCTGCAGCTACTGGAACATGAACAAGGTTTAACCAGATGTTCTTTACTCAATATTTCCTCCTGAATACTTTAAACCTTTTTTACTGAGTCTAATTTCAGAATCTATGTATTCACTGACAGTAACTCAAAGCATAAATATAGATCAACATATGAAATACTTTATTACAACATTATTTCATGGAGTTTTTTGGAAGGGTTCTTCGTTTCTCTTTACATTTAATTCAGTTAAATTTCATTTGTATAGCGCTTTTTACAATAGTGATTGTCACAAAGCAGCTTTACACAATCAAAGAAATTATAAGATGAAAATGAGACAGAAATCACTTTGTCCCTCATGAGCAAGCCGGGGGCGATGGTGGCAAGGAAAAACTCCCTGAGATGGAAAGCTTGAGAGGAACCAGACTTAACAGAGAACCTATCCTCATTTGGGTGGGTGTGTGTGTGTGAGCAACTTAAATCATTAGTCCTTAAAGAACAGCTGAAACATCTTTTATGGAGTAGTGGGACATCCTTGGTCACCCTGGTGATGTATCTTCAACTGGAGCAGGTCATAGGGAAGGGTCAGACAGGTCCTGGGTGGAGATGGGGTCTGGATCACCGGCAGCTCCGTTGTGGCATATGTAGCTCAACAGTGAGAGAGAGAGCGAGGGAAAGGAAGACAAAAAGAGGGAAAACAGTTAAGTGACAATGTGATTTGGAGTTTGGAGTGATTAATTGAATAATGTAGAGTGCAAGGCTACACTCTGGACTCTACACTCCGGCAAGACTAACTAGGTCAGCATAACTAAAAGGAGAACCGGAGGGAAACGCAGACATGAGGGCTCCCTGATATGTTAAGCAATCAGCCGCTCTCATCATCAACACCATGATCAATAAGAAAGGGGAAGACAGCATCTAAACATCAGATCACCATAATACTCAACACCCATGAGTCCCCCCGAATTTGCTCGTTTATCTAAGGGGAATCAATACAAAACGCTTGATTAGATAAATAAGTTTTTAACCTGGACTTAAACACTGAGACTGTGTCTTATTCTCGAACATTTATAGGGATGCTATTCCAAAGCTTTGGGGCTCTGTAAGAAAAGGCGCTGCCCCCTGCTGTAGTTTTTATAATGCGCGGTACTGACAGGCAGCCTGCATCCTTTGATCGAAGTAGGTGTAGCGGAACGTACGACACTAGAAGTTTACTTAGGTACTTCGGCGCGAGACCATTTAGAGCTTTATAAGTTAAAAGTAGTATTTTAAAATCAAAGCGGTGTCTTAATTGGAGCCGATGCAGTATGGATAAGTGATGTGGCGTGATGTGCTCATATCTTTTAGTTTTAGTAAGGACTCTTGGTGCTGCGTTCTGGACTAACTGAAGTTTATTAATGCACATAGTTGAACATCCAGACAGTAAAGTGTTACAGTAATCCAGCCTGGATGTGATAAATGCATGAACTAATTTTTCTGCATCATTTAGTGACAAGAGATTTCTTATTTTAGCGATATTTCTGGTCATATTATCGACATGGGCTTCAAATGACAGATTGGAGTCTATAATCACACCCAGATCGTTTACTTTTGCACTTGGTTAAACAGAAAGACTGTCTATGGTGTGATCAGGAAGCTTACTTTTAGCTTCCTGTTGTCCTAGAAACAGAACCTCCGTCTTGTCAGGGTTAAGCAAGAGGAAATTGCTTAACATCCAGTCCCTTATTTCCCTCACACATTGCTCAATTTTATTAAACTGGCCTTTCGCATCAGGCCTTGATGAGACATATAACTGTGTCGTCAGCATAACAATAAAAACTGATATCATGCTTACGAATTATGTTTCCCAGAGGCAGCATGTAAAGAGAGAAAAGAAGTGGGCCTAAAACCGAGCCCTGTGGAACACCATACTTTACAATGGAGCACGCTGGATAATCACCATTTAAATCTACAAACTGGTAATGATCGGTTAAATAGGACCTGAGCCAGGCAAGAGCGTTCCTTTAATTCCTACTAATTTTTCTAATCTGTGAAGAAGAATAACGTGATCTGCGCTACTACCTTCTCTAGGATTTTGGAGATAAACGGAAGGTTAAATATAGGCCTGTAGTTCGACAGCTCATTGTGGTCGATGTCAAGTTTCTTAATTAAAGGTTTAATAACTGCTAATTTAAAAGATTTCTGAACATACCCACTGCTGAGTGAAGAATTAACTATTTTCAACAGGGGTCCTGATACTGCTGGTACTATCTGCTTAAGAAAGTGTGTTGGTGTAAGATCTAATACACAAGTTGATGATTTTGTGGAAGAGATGAGTGTGATTAGGTTGTTCTCTTCTGATCTGATGCGGATGTGGGTTAGTTGATCATCAGAATCATTCGAAGGTTTGGTTTTAAAGCGTGAATTTGCCTATAGTTTGCATGCAATTTATTATCAAAAAAGTTTATGAAATCCTCACTGCTGCACGCAATTATGGTGCAGGATTCTGAGGTCGTCTTATTCCTAGTTAATTTTGCGACGGTGTCAAATAGAAATCTAGGATTATTTTTATTATTTTCAATAATAGTTAGAGAGATACGTTGATCTAGTTACACTAAGAGCTTTTTTATAAGCTACGATTCCCTCTTTCAATGCTGCCTGGAAAACCAACAATCTAGTTTGGCGCCATTTACATTCTAGTTTACGGGCGCTCTGTTTTTAAGAGCATGTGTGTTCATTATACCAAGGACCGTGTTTCTTATCTTTAATTATTTTTCTTTTAACTGGAGCTATGTTATCTAACGTATAGCCGAATCTTTAATTATTTTTCTTTTAACTGGAGCTATGGTATTTAACTTATAGCAGAATGCGGCATCTATGTATTCAGTCGCCTGCTCAACTTCTGTTGGACCAGACGGAGATCCAATGACAGAAGTCAATTCTGGAAGCTAGCTAATAAAGCTCTGAGCAGAAGATGATGAAATTGTATGTTTAAAGCGGTAGCGCGGCGCTATGTGTACATTTATTAGTATGACGCATTTTAAATTATATAAGATGGTGATCAAAAATAATTTCGCACTGAGGAATTGTTACTATATTACTTATACTTATTCCGAAAGATAATAATAAATCTTATGACCTGCTTTATGAGTGGGTCCTATTACACACTGATTAACTCCCACTAAGTCGAGTAAGGACATAAATGCTGTTCTCAGCGGGTCGTCTGTGTTTTCAAAATTACATGTTTTTTTTTTTTATTTATTAACTTTTATGCTAAAGGTGAAAAAATGATTTGAGGGTTTTGTTTTTATAACTTTAACAGAGTATTTTAGAAACTGCTAATTATCTCGGTTTTTTCACACAAAGCTCTCTTCATGGTTAACTTTGTCGATATATTTTTTTAATTTATGAAATATTTTTTATGTTATAAAACATCTAGGGTACGGCTCTGGTTTTAGTTGATGTATATCTATTGGTTTGTATAGTATTTTTATTTTGTAAGGTGTTTATGTATGATGTTTTAATGTATAATTATTCATTTGTAGCAACTACACAGGACAATCTGGATGACAAACTCCGAAAGTTTGAGATCAGGGACATGATGGGTCTGACAGATGATCGGGACATCTCGGAGACAGTCAGTGAAACCTGGAGCACTGACGTCCTCGGTAGTGACTTTGATCCTAATATGGATGAAGACAGGCTTCAGGAAATATCAGGTGAGCATTTAATTTATTATTAAATATCATATTTATTAAAATTTAATTTAGCAGTCAATAAAAAAACAGATTAGTTACCCCTAAAGCTATCCCTAATTATGTTATCCCTAAATTT